>JAUIQD010000003.1:6000000-6525604 GCA_033439745.1 Lasiosphaeria hispida
TAGGCGATTCGAATTACTATGATAGCCGTTGTATTGACTGTTGTTCAATCCACTGTGATGGCCTGCGACCGTGACTATGGATGGCAATTGACTGCGATTGAATGCGACCGTGGCCCCTGATCTTAACCGTCTTTTTTGCTGGCGGCCCTGACAGTGCGGCTGTAGGGCGGTGAGTGGAAAATGGAAAATGTGGGGGGATGGATGTACCAGGTGCAAATAGCTGATCGCTCTGGTGCATCCTGACGGGCTCTTGGTCAATCCAATGGCCCTTTGTTCAGAATTTCCAGTCAGTCATGAGCCTCAACTTTCCACTCTTTATCCAGCCTGTTTCCCAAGTTTCTCCCACACATGAAGTTCCCCAAGTTTCTCTCACACAACCATACGAACACCGTCACACAAGCTGGAAACCTGGCGTCAAGGTTATTGTCCTAGGGATAATGTCTGAACTTATCATCACCAGCAAGGATGATGTCGAGTACTTGATCTCCCTGGACACCAAAGACGTTGAGCTCGGGGCCAAGTACTTTTGCTGGGTGCTGGGCTCGGTCCATGAGGAGGATGCGTTGCACTTCGGTTGGATCACGGGTGGCCCGGTGTCCGGGCACAGTATTGAGCAGATCCAAAAGGCACTCGTGCGGGTGCCGAGCGAGCGCATCTTCCCGCCGCTGCCCATCCCGTGGTGGTTCGCCCATACGGGCGTAACGGTGGCCGAGTCGTGGGACGCGGAGCCTGATCCGGACGTCTACTACCTCAAGCGGCCGTGGATCGCGCGCTTGGAAGAAGAGGGCGGCGGGCCGAAGGAAGTGGCCATGTGGTTTGCGCACGAGGTCAAGCAGCTGGAGCGGCTCGCGCGCCACCCGCCACACCCTAACCTGGTCCGCTACCACGGCTGCCGCGTCCGCAAAGGGCGCATCACAGGCGCCCTACTCGGCCGTGTGCCTGGTGACAATCTCTGGAGCTACCTCGAGGCCGGTAAGACGGTCGACAAGGATCGCTTCATAGCCGCCCTAACCTCGGCTCTCGACCACCTCCACAACGTCGTCGGCCTCGTCCACAACGACATCCATCCCGGCAACATCGTTGTCAGCCCCAATGGTGTACCTACCTTGATCGATCTAGGCTCAGCCTACCCGGACGGGGAAGAAATGACACAAGGGATACCGTATGCCCCCCCTCCCCCCCTTTCTGCACAAAAGAAAAAGCTGACAAGCGCCAAAGCTTCTCGTGCTGGGGAGGTGATCCCTTGGACATGGACCCCGAGACACATTTCGACGGCCCCAGAACGGCCTCTCCCACGTCGAGAAAGCCCCGAGACCTCGCCGCGTTGAAGCAGCTGCGCACCTGGCTCGACAATCCCGTTGACCCATGGACCACGACTGTCTCTCGTCAGCAGGCTGATACGGCTGACTACTTTGCCGAGGTCGGCAACAGGCGCATGCAGGAGGCCGTCGCCCGACGCAAGGACAACGAGGCGGCTGCCTGAGATGCACTTTATAGTCACTTAGCGTGAGGGAAGTATCAATATGTAACTCCAAGTTTCCTCTTGCGAGGCATCTATGGCAGAGACCCATGCTGAACCTAGGTGCGGTGCGGAGGCTGTGCAGAGGGCACCCTGTATTACATTAGCTTGCTCGAGCATGCACCGCGGCGCTCGGGATCTAATTGGTCATGCTATTTGGCTGGGCTGTAAAGGTGTTGGCAAAGGTGTTGCGATTGCTAGAGGGAGATTTTTGTTGCAGTGGGGAGGATTTGTTGCCGTTACGTGGATTTGGTTGTGCGCCGTAGCTCTGGGGTAGCGGGAGTTGTGCCGAGTTCAATACTTCCTGATCAAACGCTAAACTCTCCACTACCATTGTATTGTCTCCACATGTTACCAGCACCTTTCAACACGCCATCTAGGTCACACGCTTCTTGGGTATCCGTTACCTGTGGATTGTTTCTCTTTGCATTATTCAGGATTCCACGGCTGACTGGGAGGCTGAATCGGCAGCTATGGCGAGGGTATACGGGCTTACTTCCGTTAATATCGCTGCGACTTCATCGTTAGACTCAAGAGGGGGGTTGCTCTTTGACCGTATCGTCCAGCCGTTTGCCGCCTACGCGCCAGGCAGCGGCACGTTGGCGAAGGGGTGGTACCTCTGGACTAGGGGACGTACCGGCCCTCGGCCGGGCTCATTTGGATCCGCGAAGAAGGTGATTCAAGTAAGCGAGGAAAATACATACTTTTGCAGATACCGTAAAATATCCAAGCCAGCCAACGCAGTTAAATACATTTTTGACCCAGAAAAACTTTCCTTTCACAAACCACAAACCACACCTTGCCCTCACGCGACCATTTACAGCCAAACAAACCCCTGGTAGTCTCGTGATAGTCACGAGAAGATATCGCATAAAGCAGCATTGTTGTCAAAACGCCCATTTCTTACGACTTTGAGGTTTCTTCAGTTGCATGATCTGCTGTATCTTTGGAGAGGGCAAGGCCAATCATTCTTGCAAAAGACGGTCTTGCAGCGAGTCAAATGCAAACAGCTGCCAATAAAGATGTGAAGGCGTCTTCTGCGGCATATGATTTGGCTATGCACCCGTCTTTTCATGGACACGAGCAGTGATTATGCAGAGCAAAATGCTGGAATGAGCCGACCAGACGACGCCGCGATGCAGTGCATTTGGCGCATTTTGACCACAGCAACCCGGGTGTTGCTTCGAGTGGGGAAGCGAGGGGGGAGAACGCCCGGGCCGGGCCTGCCAGAAGAAAAAGAAACCTGCTTGCTCACACTCACTTCCAACCCAGCTGTTGCTGACAACCTCGCGTTTCCTGCTCTTCATCATTCGCGTCACAGTCTGCTTGTCAACACCGCCGCAACTTCTCTACACGATTGCTTTGCTCTCCCCATTACAAGTCTCAATATGTTTGAGTGCGGAACCTGTAGGAAAGCGTTTCCCGCCGGGTCTCGCGCCCGGGACAACCACTGCCGCTCGACGGGTCACGAATGGCCCGGCTTGGAATGCAACACCTGCGACAGGTGCTTTGGAAGCGAAAGTGCCCGTTCGCAACATATGCGGAATCTAAACCACTTCGGCGGGCAGCAGGAGGACGAGGAGGATGAGGAGGACGAGGAGGAGGAGGACGACGACGAGGACGAGGACGAGGAGGAGGAGGACGAGGAGGAGGAGGAGGAGGAGGAGGAGGAGGAGGAGTGCTTCGTGTGCATGCATTCCTCGCCGAGTGAAGAGGACATCAAGAATCACGAAGTCATTGTGCACCATTACTGCCGAGACTGCAATCGTCAGTTCGAAAACCACAACAACATACGGATGGTGAGCTCACTTCCAGCGGTCAAATATATCTTTTGATGCCTTGCTCATGCAGTTTGCGGGTTCAGCATCTCAACTCTCAATTCCATCGCGCCAAGACCGTGGGGTGCCCGTTCTGCTCGAGGGCTTTTTCGACTGCTACCGGCGTGTCGCACCATCTCGAACATGGATCCTGCCCTCAGGCGCGTGGACTTAACCACGACGAGGTCTACCGTATTGTGCGGTCCAAGGACCCCCATGGCATCATCGCCAAGAAGCTCATCGGCTGGACCGGCGATTCCAACACGTACGAGGCAACTGACCGGGCTTGGAACGGCTCTGGATGGGAGTGCTACTTCTGCCACCGCTGTTTCTCGAGCATCATCGCTCTCAACCAGCATTTGAATTCACCCGCCCGTAAATGAGCCCCAATCCCTCCCTGTCGGCTGACACAACCTCTGTTCAAATACCAGTAACGGATGGCTAACTTTCTCACAGACCGCCAAGAATTGTATCACTGCCCGAATCGTTCCTGCCACTCGGACTTCAAGACTTTAGCTGCTACCATCAACCACTTGGAGAGCGAGGCGTGCGGCGCTATGCGCTTTGAGACGGTGCAGCGGCACATCGGCGGTATCGTCAGCGGCAGCCGACTCATTGGCTTTTAGTCGTCGGGGATATTTCTGTTTTCAGACAGAGCCACGTTGATTTTGTGCTGGCGCGAGCAACTGTCACTTCATTTTTGCCAAATGTTGCTGCTTCGACTTTTCTTTCGCTCAAAAGTCTGTTTGCGGCGGATTGGTGTTTCGGGACATACAACAACCGCACTGGCCGGCGGTGTTTGTGACTAATATGATATTGCTTGGCTAGCTATCAAGCAAGCCGTTGATAGTTATCGCTGGCAATACCTAGAACTGGAAAAAGGAGCCGTAGTCTGTCAACGTCCAGGGAGAAATAAATGCCTTTGGGTGCCCACCCGGTTTGGCGAGCGCCGTCCCTCTTGTCAGTGCCGGATTTGTCGCAGAATATATACATTTCTGTATTAAACTTGGACACCTTGCGTGCCGAGTCAAGGTGAAGTGGCTCATAATAAAGCATCCTCTTGTACTGTCTGGTATTCGCCGACACAAGATGGCAATAAAGCGCGATATTGCCGCAAGGCGTTAGCGGCGTGAGAATATATGGCTTGGAGCACCATATGGATCTCGGCAAATACCCGAAAACTGGCGTTCATCAACCTGCCCACCCCTACCCTATTTGCCCAGGCGTCAGAGAAGATGACAAGAATGCTAACGACAGTTTGCAAAATCGCGTTGTGTCGCACAAATCAGGTGCGAAGGCTAAATAGTGGATAGAGCGCTTTAGGGAGCGCTAGCTCCCTGGAGTAGTCATGGGTCTGGATTGTAGACACAAGAGCGCCTGTAGCGCTCTCTCTCTTGCAACAGGCCCAATTCAACACAACCAATTCTTCTGTGTTATTGCAACCATCTTGCGTGTGAGAACCCACCTGGAAAGTGTCATACTTTGGTTCTCACAGACGATGTTAAAGTGTTCCGAGTTTCGAAGTGCTAGAAGCAGAAGTTCGGTAAGCTAATGACCTTTCATTTGATAGTTCAATATCTGACTACCAAGTTGAAACGACTAACTTTTAACTTGAAATTCAGCATCTCTGATTTTCTCGACGCAGAACATGATTACATCCAAGTTCTAACTGAAACTATACATGATATTATAAACTCGGTCAATGTTACCCTGCTCCTGCTATTATCCTTTGAAAGAGAAAGTAAGTTTTTTCTGTATAATTTCAAGTTCCAAGCTGACTGGTAAAAGTTCATAACGATTCCCGAGTTGGCAGAATTTGTAATACAACTGACAAAAGTGCTTGATAACCGGCTCATAAGCTTTATTGAGGCAATTCCGATCAATGGATTCAACCAGCAACCATCGTCAACAAAAGACATTGTCCCTTGTGCTTCACCGAGGGAGATACTGTTCTGGTGCCTTCTGAACACAAAGGAATATCGGAAGCAGCTGCCGAAGTTTGAAACCAAGTTCGGGCGGCATATATGGGGCCCAATGTGATAAAGTGGAACAGCTTGCTTAAGAGTATGATCGAGTTAGAAGAGCTCGCTGTAGGTGGGAACAGCATGGATGGAGAAGCACGGCTGAAATTTAGCAATGATATTATCGAGTTTGGGAAAATTCTCTCCCAATTTGAAGTTCAGTACAGCGACAAGCTGAAGCCAGTCCAGGACTGCTCGATGCATCTGGGACAGGCCTTCTCATAAGTCAAAGCGGGCAGGAAGCCCATCAACTTATGCCGCCTTGCCAAATGGCATTGAAATATAAAGTTGGGACAAGTATTGAGGATGAAGACAAGTTCCTCAAAACTTTCAAATTTAAAAATCGGTAGCGGAATTCAGCTTGCTGTGCAGAGGTCCCATGCAGCGTACTCTGCTTCGGAAGAGAGCGTGAGGCAGCCGGAGGAACGTGTTATAAAGTGTCAGAAAAAAGACAACATAAATGTGCTGAAAAGCGGATTTGACAAAAATGTCTCTGGATGCCCGGGAGGAGCTGTACGGTATTCGCCATGTTTGTATTATATGCTCGGTACAGCCAAGTCAATCACCAAACTCTGTCAAGATCTCGATGACGTCGAATTTTTGCTGAGGTAATTATCTTGCGGAGCATGAAGAAATGAAGGTGAACTTTGTGGGCTACTCTTCCCTGGACGTAGACAGATTATATACTCGACAGTCAGATCCTTGAAGGAGTACTAGAGGGGCACTTGGGGAGATGATTTGGCTGAACTCTTGGACTCGGTCTTGGAGGTTGACGACCAGAAGTAGGTGACGAGTAATTGAACTGTGGGCAGCAATGGCCGCTTAGGAGACGCACTTGCTCCGGTCGCCACGGTTGTGGCAACTGGTCCTCACGGGGAAAGACAGCCAGATAGGGGGAACACATTTCCAACCCGCCAACACATGAAAATGGCATCAACGAGACCAAAATGCAACAAGCTCGTCAAAGTCTTCTGTCGTCAAGCTCTTCAGATCCCGATCCTCCTTAGTAATCGCCTTCCTCAGACGAGCAGCAACTCTCAGAGCAATAGAAGCTTTCTGTCCTTTGCCACTTGCCTTGGCAATTTGCCCTTGAGAAAAGTCGTTCGCGCAATTTCATTCTTGTGTGCATTGGGATCGTTTATCATGGTCCCGAGTATCTCCTCGAGAGCGAGATGATTGCTCGAGCGTAGTTTTCAGGTGTAGCTGTCAACACAGGGGTTAGTCAAGTCAAAGATACCATGGTTAGATACCGTAGTAGATTGCGGGCCGACGATCTCGGGCGTGAATCTTACTTGCGGACTTTTTGCGCTCCATGTACTTGAAATAATTACCGCGTACCGTTGCACCGGGAGCGTCCATAGTCGATGCAAAACAAAGCAAAAATCTTTTTTTTGCTTTGAAGAAAAAGGATGACGCGAGGTAGAACCTAACGCGACCGCGGGTGCACCCGTTGGCGGTAATTTAATCTTTATGGGACAAGCTACCTGTGGTGTTCGAAGTTGCCCTTAGGGGTCTTGGCTGACGCTAGCTAATTACAGCTATCCTTGCAGTTGGGTGGTACCAATCTGACCAATCAGGGTGAACACCCTGTTGTAGTGGTGTCCTGCGTCACCCGCAACTTCTCAGCCCACCTCCCCTTCCTGAGCGCCTTCTATTTTCCAGAAAACAACCACCAACCACAGAATACCGGGTTGCAGGGTGCAAGTTCCAGGTTGTATCGCACTCACCACTCAGCACGTTTGTCGCCCGTCTCTAATATGTGCATGAAGACACAGCCTAAATCGCCACACGAATCTGACCTCAGTTTGGAACAAATGGCCCCCAATTTCCCAGCAATCCGCGCCTGCATTTTCGACATGGACGGGCTTCTCATCAATTCAGAAGACATGGTCACGCAAAGTACAAACAATCTCCTCGCGAAATATGGCCGCCCTTTGCTTACCGGATCGATTCGAGTTCAAATCATGGGCATCCCGGGCTCGACAAACAGCAACGTGTTCCACAACTGGGCCAGGCTGCCCATCTCCCGCGAGCAATTCGCTCAGGAATCAAGAGAGGAAATGCGTCAGCTCTTTCAAAATTGCGAGCCGCTGCCTGGTGCTGAGAAGCTGCTGTCGAGTCTCAGCCGCGCATGCAGCGGTTCTGAATCCGGGGAAAGGATTGAGCTCGCATTAGCAACCAGCAGCAAGGCCGGCAGCTACGAAGTGAAAACGTCGAGGCCGGAAACGAAACGGCTGCTTAGCTTCTTCCAACCTGACAGGCAGGTCTTGGGCGATGATCTACGGCTACGCCAGGGTCGGGGGAAGCCAGCGCCGGACATGTATTTGGTGGCATTGCAGTCTCTGAACTCGGATCCTGGTAAAAAGCCCGTCATGCCTAACGAGTGTTTGGTATTTGAAGACAGTGTAGTAGGGGTCGAGGCCGGAAGACGAGCCGGGATGAGAGTGATTTGGGTACCGCATCCGGGCCTGGCAGCCGAGTACCAACCAACACAAAAAGACGTGTTGGCTGGGAGGACGGGAATGGTCGAGATCGGAGACGAGTGGCAGCTTGGTGGGATTGATGACGGTTGGGCTGAAAGCATATCGAGCTTGGAAGAGTTCGACTATGACAAGTACAGTATCTTTGCGCCGTCCTGAACGCCTATAAGACCATGGTATAAGACATAATAGTTAGTTATTTAAGTTATTTAAACAGGGAGGTACCTTGTACCCTTTATATGAGAGGAAGACTACTTTATGTGCTTTATTGACGGAGCGTAGAGATCAAAGGGGTGGTCCTTCTGCTCGGTGTATTTTATTAATTGAATACATGGATCAAAAGGGCGGTCCTTCTACCTTGATTGGCTGTTGCCTTCCTAGCCCTTACTGGGTCACATATCTTATGAATTACAGTTCGTAACATTTTGGTCTGTATATCACATGTCGAACAAGCCGTCTATTCACTCGATTTACACCTTACATTATAACACCCCACTGGGCCTATATCACAATTAAGTGTACTAAAGTGCACTGGAGCGAACTAACTGCTAGACTATTCAATTTTTTTCCTTAACTTAACACACAACTAGCTGTATAACTAGCCATGCTACATAAAAGTCGATTTAAGGGCTAGATCCATGCAAAACTCTACTATATTAACATACCCTAAACCTAAAATAATGTAATCAATGTGTACTAATTTGCTCTGGCTTTAGTTTGGTACACTCTAGCTCACTCTAGTTTAGTTCTAGTTTACTTCGCTAAGACTAGTCAATCTTAGTTTAATCCTAATACTGGTTTAGTTTGAACTAATTCCAAGGCCTGCCATAACCAGGCTTAATTTGTGGCAAATGAAATGAACAATACATCTCCTAGCAACCTGCCAAACCAATGATAGCGTGTGTTTCAGACTCCAAGGTGTGACTGCTGCTTGCACTCTTCCAGTCGGACACACTATTTTCGGGTCAAGCCACCAGCCTTCTAGCCAAGCCCGGTCAAATTGAGACGTGCATTTTCCTTGCCAGTGAATGGCCTGCCCCAATGTCCGCATGCCAGCTGTTGCCAATACTTGTTCAACACGCAGGCAGTTCAGGACTCCCCAAAATGTCTCACTGGGCCGCAGGGAGTACCCCGCAGAAGATTGCATGTCCCTTCCGTCGTCTGATTGGAACACAGAGGTGGGTGGTGTCCCTTTCGGGGATCATGCAACCCTAGCGACCATGGTGGCGTCGGCTTGTCATTCGTCCGTGTTTACAGACAGGGAGTCTTCTCTCCCTGCCCAACTTGATGTTTTAATGGGCTCAATCCCCACACTCTAGTGATGTCAAGTTTCACTGGGACAGAGGTCGGTGTAAACAGAGATGATACGATGTGGTCCCAAATCTCTGGTCTCGCAACTCGTGCCCTGGCGCTGCTGGAGTCGAGAGGGGAGCAAGAAACTCGGATCGGGACTCGTGAAGAACTGCAACTCGCCCCAGGCTGGACCGAACCCTCGATCATGGAATCAGGTGCCAATAATAGCTCACCTGCGGACCTTGACTTTCTTTCGAAACGTCAGACGTGCCCTGTAGGGTACGGATACTGCTCAAGTGAGTTTCTCGTCACTCTCCTGACGTCATAAACTGACCCGTTTGACAACATAGACTTTGGTGGATGCTGTCCCGCGACAGATCGCTGCTGCTCGTATGGCTACTGCCTCACCCCAGGCAACATTTGTTGCCCGAACGGGTCTTGTCTCGCCGGTTTCGACTGCTGTGGCAACAACTGCCACCCGATCGGAACCCAGTGCTGTAGCAATGGCCGGTACTGTGATGCGGGCAATATTTGTGTCCTCTACCAGGGAAGCATCGTCTGCTGCACTGACTTGTACTGCACGGCGAACGTGATCGGCACGACTACGATCAGTACCACTACTGCCAGGGCCACCACGACGACTACCACCAGAGCCACATACGAATGGTACACTTATACCGTTTACTGGTGAGGTTCTTGACCACATGGATCTACATTTACCCAGCCACTAACAAGCAACAGGACATACCGATACTATTACTGGTACTACATCGCCGCTGCTACTGCTTCGGTAGTGACCTATTCGGTCTCCACGACTACTACCACCGTGACTGTATATGCGTCAGACCGAGCCGAGGCAACGGCATCTCTCGCCGTGATAACGGCCACGATTTTCACAACACCTGCATCCGCCACCTCCTTGGCCTCGTTAGTTGGAGTCACTTCAAGTTCTCAGACCCGTCGAACAACCCCAACGAGTACGGCCTCCCCAGGAAGTGGTGGTGGCGAGGCTTTGGCTTCAGTCGGTAATTCTGCAGATCTGCCGACTGTTTGTTTCATGCTGGCTGGGTTGGGGGTTGGCCTAGTGGCAGTTTGGCTTTGAAGGGGGATAAGTGGCGGGGTAGTAATGCGGAGGGGTGCCAGCGGATGTGTGCTCTTATGAAAAAGATCCAGGGGTAGTATCAATGAGGAGATGAGAGATGCTTGCGGTAGTTACAGTGTTTTCAGTCATAGTACTAGTACAAACAATATGGTAACTTCTTATCAGGGCCGCGAGTCAAGAAAATATACAACCGAAAATATTGAACGAAAATGCTTTGCGCGGCTAGCCCATCCCCGCCCGCCCCCTAAATAGCAGACACCTTCTTCCCCTTATCCTTCTCCAACATCCCACTGGACGCTCTTTTCAGCCTCCAGTGACTTCTTACTCAGCAGACCACCACTCCTCTCCTCCCCCCGGTAGGGGCAGATACGCCGCAGGCCAGGCAGCTCATGCCCCTTGGTCTTGACCAACTTCTGACGTCCGACAGCACCCGCTCCAACAAATCCAACACTTCCTACAGGTTGATCGGCCCCCTTTGCCGTTGCCCCACTTAGACTCGGGGAAGAGAAACCCACTTCCTTGAAGCCGGGACGGCATGAATGTAATAAATGATTCGTGGCTAGTAGGAGAGCCTACCACCTGCTGTTGCCATAGTCGAAAGTGCGGAAATCCACGGGTGCATTTGGGCTACCCTTCATTCCCAACAGGGGCGACATTCGCGCCCGTAGGCATCCATGGGCGACACCGTCTTGTCCCTGTACGCCTATGGTTTTTAACACTTCAACTCTCCAGACAAATCTGCGTTACCGATAGGTGCCTCCTACCTGCACAGTTACTACTAGGTGATAGCTATGGCAACTTCTTGAGCCAAACATTGGTAGAACGCTCGTAATTACAGCGCTTCGATGAGGAAGGGGACGAGAGCCTGTACTTGTGGTGAAGACCATTGAGTGATGAAATATTCGCTCAACATAGACTGCTATATTTTTCCTGAAGAGGACATACCATATCTTGGTAAAAAAAGCACCAGCAATTTAGGCTCCTCTCGGCTCCTCTCCATGGTACCAAATTTGTATCGGAGACACCTGTCCACGGCATCGATGTACCGGGACGGCTCACAATCAGCAACTCGGAGCTTGTCAACTAGGTGGTCAGGAACCAAGGTCAGAGTTACGCCTTGGACCACACTATGCAGTTGACCCATGGACCCGCAGCGGCTAAAGGCTGGCCCATGGAACAAGCACATCATCAAGACCAGCCACTGGAAGGAATGACAGGCGCACTGAGACCTAGCGGCATTAGCAGCAGGAGCAGTCAGACCTGATTGGTCCTACCAGGGACCACTATGTCAGTAGCGTCTCCACTACGGAATATGGACCAGAATAAGGAGAATAAGGAAGCTTATAGAAAGCACGGATGCCGATAGCTAATAGACCGACCAGACAGCTGACCCACAGAGTCTAGCTCCATCGGGGACAAGTGGTTGCGACCCTCTTGGCTATACGCAAGGAGGCAAGTGAAGGAACCTAGTTGGCTAAACCCGAGGAAGCAGGGTAGGCAAGGCAGCAAGGCAAGAAGTAAGCAGGGCCTGTAGATCTCCCAATGAACGTGTTGTGTCAGCGAAAAAAGAAGAGTTTCAAAGTCGAGAGAAAAGCACTAACTTGTTCGCTGAAGCCACTGGAGCAAACGAACACGGTTATGAGGATGCGCGTCCTTTTTGGCTGCGGGCAACTGGTGGTATGGTCTCCATCACCTCTTGCTTTCCACCACCTCTTCGCTCGATCCACCCAGGGACATAGTTCCCATGCGGCTACAGAAGTTTTCACGATCCCTCATCTAGATTGCTAATGCTAGATTGGCAATGTCTTTGATGCGTGCGACGGCGTTGTCTAGCTTTCCTATGAAGTCGTCGAACTAGCTAATCACATCTTTCAGCTTAAGCAACCCCTTAGGAGTATCCTTAAAAACCGTGATGATGTTCAGCCAGAGATGGACCGGGTCGGTATGTACCTGAGCCGAGATCTCCTTCATGCGCGGATCTTTGCTCGAGTGGCCACGCTGAGGTATCCCAGTTTGTGGCCGACTCTGCAAACCAAATCGGCTACTCGGTCCCTGAATTTAGGAGAGTCCAGACTGAGCTGCAGTCTAGGTGTCAGTGTACCTGCGTCTAGCTCAGTCAGGTGGGTAGACATCGGCGTCGTCTCTTAGCCTAATCACAAGGTTCAGGAGACCACCTAACCATCTTATCTTCACTCTAGCACTACCCTCTCTTATTGTTGGTATGGAGGATGAGTGGGTGCCGGGCGGCGGGCGGCGGGGAGGGCGGGCTGGAGGATGTGACGGATCGGGAGAATGATGAGTTTGTTTTTGTTTATTGAGGATTCTACATGAGGCGGGTACCTATGGTACGTGGAGCTATCGTGTCACTGGTAGGCAGATGTGCTGAGGTGTGTCGAACTCTGGGTTGACGGCCAGGTCCACCGCTGGACCCTCGGGTGCCAGGTGGCAGTGGTGTTGTCTTCTGGGACCGGGTTAACGGTGGCCACCTAGTGCCCGGCGATGACTTGATGCCTTTTGGGAATCGGCTTGGGATGCTGATCGCCCTCGAAGACAGTGGTAGATGAAGAAGTTGAGGCTGATGCTTTCAAGGCTGGTGGGGCAACGGGCTGGCTGGACTCTTCGATAATTCCTCGAATGAGGAAGGAACAAAAAAGCACAGGGCAGAGCGTGGGTGGGCAAGACGAGGTGTCCACAGTGTTGACAGTGAATGAAGGGAGGACGAGGACCCACTTCGTACATGTTGGGTGGCCTGTGTCTATAATGTCCTGTGCCCACTGCCCACCTTTTCCTGAGATCCAGACAGCCCACTGCCTTTCCTGCAATCACACACCACACCGACCAGGTAGCGACCACCACTTTGCTCCCTCCAGCCAACTCAAGTCACACACTAAACCCCCTTCGA
Source organism: Lasiosphaeria hispida (assembly GCA_033439745.1). NCBI lineage: Eukaryota > Fungi > Ascomycota > Sordariomycetes > Sordariales > Lasiosphaeriaceae > Lasiosphaeria > Lasiosphaeria hispida. The sequence goes on from JAUIQD010000003.1 coordinate 6,013,135, forward strand.
CATCCTTGGCCTTTATATCACGACTCAGACAACCCATCACTCACTACCTACCCATCTTCAATAGGGCATGCCTTCAATAGGTACCATGGACCAATCGGCGGAACATGGCCATCAACGCGGTCTTGGCTGCGAGGACCATTGGTGCGGCGTGCACCTCGTTGTCCAGGACGGCAAATTTGAGCTAAGAATCGGTATTGTGTTCATCTGCAACGTCTCTGCTGATCTGGAGGTTAACTGGGTTCTTGCAGGCTGGGGGATCCCGTTCTTGTTCATGCTCTGGCTTTTCTGCTAAAAAGTTGGAACATCTCAACCACTTGAAGCATAAGCTTGCACCAGCCCCCGCTCCGTGTAGGTACAGTATGCTTTCTTGCCCATTAAGAAACGGTGCTAATCATTTCATAGGTCTATTTTTAGGCAGGTGGCCAAGCAGTCCGAGCTTGGTTTATGTGGAGTTCAATCCGTCGAGCGTGTCGGTATTGGAGGCGTTTAACATGGGAGGCATTCGGCATGAGATTTTCTTCGGCAAGGGAGGCGTTCAGCACTGTTTGCACTCAGCAGGAAGATGGGGGGCTCAACACGCGGGGTGGACAATAGGTAGAGCTGGCGTGGGCCGACACTGAAATACTACCTCTTGATCGCTAGGACCTTCCATGGCCTTATATATTTTTCCTTGCCCTCTGTGCTATCACGACAACAAGCCTGATTGCACGCACGATGCGTTGCGCTGCGGATTGACCAGTAAGGAGCCTTTCGTAACCAACCGCCAATCCTGCCCGCCCAAAGCCCCGGCCCTGGATCAACACCGATGGCGACTGCGCAAGTGTTGCAGGTGTTCCACCTGCCACTAGCGCCATGGACCCCCACTGCAGATGGCCGACCCACTGCAGCGGGCATAGGCCAACTGGTCCCTGCGCAGGGCCAGCCCACCACCTCTTGCCCCGTTCCAGGATCCGCCTTCCTTTTCCTTTCCTTTCCTTTAGCTAGAGCAATTCAGACCTTTTGCCGATATGTGTGTTATGTCTGTTGCTCCCAACAGCAAGCGACCAAGGACCATGCGAACGCCCAACAAACCCAACACAAAGCTCTCTCAATGTCCGCTACCCTTAACGATATGAATTGTGTTCAAGGGGTGGAGAAGATATGGAGTCACACTGGCAATGGCTGGATGGCCCCGAATACATCTCCACTGCCTCGACGTCTATGCGGTTGAACATCATGGCACCCTGTGTGCTGAATTCGGCAAGACGCAATCGAGAGAATCGCCTGTTTGGCAAGGTTATTGCTGTGTCCCTAGATATGTCTGGCAGCGCACATCAATTAGCTGTCACGGTGTTCGTGGAAGGGAGGGCTGATGTGTAGGCTGACCTCTGCATGCGCAGCGGTATGCCGCATCCGTTAGTGTTGCGACTCGAGGTTTGCGCCAGCTCAAGATGGTAAACACTGCGGACAACACCGCAACCAGAACACCGATGATAGAAACAATGGCATCAGACGTGATTTCCATGGCGGCGCCTGGGATTGAGAACCGGTTTTGACATCATTGTTAGGACCAGGATTGCATGAGGGAGGGGAGAGGGGTTTGGAGCGTGATTGTTTTCACGGTTTACACCAGGGGAGAAGCGAAGTACTTACACTGACCGAGCTCTAGTTGGGCTTGAGATGGATTCTTGTGGCGCCGTGCTGTGTTGCTGGTCTGCGGGGGTGAGGAAGTCGCAAAGAAAATTCCCGAGTTTGGTCTCGCAAGACAATTTTCTGGAAGAATGAGACTCTTATTGCTTTCTGTGTCAGCCTGGTTGGTGAAAATGGGTAGATATATTGACAAGAAGTGGGTACAATTTTAGGTCAGCCCAATCGTTGTATGGTTGGTTTTTATGGGTACGGTTCTAGCTCAATCAGATAGCAAGACAGAGATCCCACTCCAATCAGGTCGCTTAGATTGCAGACTAGATGGTGGGAGGGCAAAACTTTCCCACGATTGGATTGGATTGCTCGCAGCGGACGGCAACAAGTTGCCCCACTAGTGGGCGGCAACCTGGATTTGCCGAACCGGGTCAAAGAGATTTTGAGATAAATTGTGGTGCCCTTGAATACCACCCTAGCACCCCCTGCGCCGCTGTTGCAATGGCTCACGAGCTGGGTGACACGGGTCTATCAATAGTGGAAACCCTATTATTGAAGAGATGTCAGAAGAAAGGTCTTGGTCGGCAAACACCCGAGCTCGAAGCCACAGCTGTCGGATTGTCGCCGCTTTCCTATCCTGACGGAAGACTTACCCGCCTACTCCTGCACTACATAAAGCCGCTTTGCTCACCCGTGGCCGCTCTCCCAATCCGCGAATCGGATCATTCGTCCAGCTACTCCGTGGGCCTGAAGTGTAATCCTCTTCAAAAACTCTGTTCGCTCGCTCAAGACAGATTCTGGGTCAATACTGCCAATTACTTGGTCGGTTCGCCGCTTCTCATTGCCCTGAAAGTGAAAAACAAGGAAGCGTTTTCGGGAATGTTGCAGCATGGGTTTGCCGATGAAGCATGTTTGTTTTGCGGTTGAGATGGATTTAAAAGTCTGATGGAACTCTTGATTGCCGAGCCCAGGCGGATTAAAAACGATCCCCCTCCATTTCGAGGAGCACCGATGTTTAGCGCCATCGCGAATGACATGGTCGAGATGGTCTGCTTGCTCATCATAGGTGGGGCTGCAGTTAATTTCCTTAACAAAAGATGGAAATACGGCCGATCCCCTCTGCAAGCGGTAGTCGGGCGACAGAGCTTGGAGATAATGGAGATTCTAATTGAGGCCGGTGCCGACGTCAACGGGGTACCAGCATGGAATTGTGGCGCAACAGCGTTCCAGATCGCAGCAGCTCAAGGCAACATCGGAATAGTGAAGCGCTTGGTCGACTTGAAAGCTCGTGTCAATGCACCCGGTGCCCGAAAGAACGGAAGGACAGCGCTAGAGGCAGCGGCAGAGCACGGGAGGATCGACGTAGTTCAACTACTATTAAGCTGTGGGGCTGATACACAACTTACAGAAAGGGGTCAGTGCCAGTTCATTCGAGCCATTCAGCTTGCAACCCGAGAAGGACATGCAACTACCGCGGGCTTGCTCCGGAATTCGCGTGAGTGGACAGAGAAAGACGAGGAAGTGACTAAGCGTATCTCCTCCGAGGGCGAGATTGAAGACTGGGAGGATGAAACTGAAAGCTCGGAGGGGGTTGAAGACTTGGAAGATGGCATCGATGACTTGGGGGGGCGAGATGGAAGACTCGGACGATGAATTTGAGACTTCAAATATTCCGGACGAGCGCTTTACACCCACGGATGATTTTGATATTTCACAATGGGTTCCAAATTTCGTTTCATAGGAGCCTAATAAACTCAGGATATCATGACAGAAGATACCTACACTTACCCAGGTACCTCCTTACGCAGCCCTCCGCACGCGAACCCTAATCCACCCTTCAGGTCGTAACTCGGATGGGACAAGAGGGAAACTATGTACTTACGGAGTTGTGAAAAAATTCTTGCTAAAGAATATCACTGGGTATTCCTGCTTGTGCTTATTAGGCTTGCTGTTGCTATACCCCTTTTTCTACCCGATAATCTTGGGACCACCGTTTTTTTCCCGGGGGACAGACAAGAAACGGGCCACCGCCATCTAGCCCAAAACCTGCCCCTCGTCGCGTAAAAGTTGACAATTTTGTTTGTGGTATGGTGAGCTAGGGGTGAGCGATGGTGAGCTAACAGTGTCAGAAATTGCTGAGGGCAACTTTCAAGTAAAACATAGGCCTCGTTTCACCGGCTGCAAAATAGCACGTATATGGAAAGATAAATGACAGAATACTGGTAAATACTGCCAGTAGGTAGCCCTCGCCTAGCGCCCTTAACAATCAGGGCCTTAGCATACTCCTTCATCACCAAGCATAACAAAAATGCACTGAGGGGAAGCTATGAACAAATAAACGCTTGGACGACGCATTATTATAAAATCTATGCCTGAAACTTCCTTGACCACCGTCGCAGCACTATGATCCCATGGGCTGCCGCGGGCAGCTTCCTATTCCTCGGTAGTAGCAGTAGCACGGCGGCGAAGCTTGTCCCACGAAAAGTTCCATGGAGCGAACTTCCACAATTCCTCACCAGCCGGGGGGGCAACCTCAGCACGACGACGATGCTTCTTGTCCCATGAGAAATCCCAATTGGTGAACTTCCACAGCTCTTCCGTCGGGGGAGGAGCAACCTCTGCTCGCTTGTCGGGCATATCGACGCCGGGAGCTGTGATGCATGATTAGAACTTTACAACCACGGATGCTTTGGTTGACTCAAAGGTTTGGGTATGAGAGTGCGAAATTTCGTACCAGGAGTGGGAAGAGCTGATGCTCCGATGGCGAGGAGGGCCACGATGCAGGCGAGGTTTTGAAGTTGCATTTTTGCTTGGATTGGGTTGTGCTTGGTGATCTCTTTTTGGGTGGGGATATGTGGTGTGAAACCGGTACGGAGATTTGAGTAATGGAAGAGGAGAATGGGGCGTTGTTAATGAAGTGAAGTGGACAAGAGTCGTCTTGGAGCTTGCTAGAGAGGAGATCAAGGATTGAAAAGGGAATTGGCAGTGATACTTATAGGCAACCGACTCCAGACGAGCCGTTGAGTCCAATCTGAGATGTAGGCTTTCATTCCCATCTCCGTGTGACCCTCTAAGTTATTCTCATGGTAGGCCGACGCAATCCTGCAATGAGAAGGAAATTTGCGAGATGCGGCATGGCATCCTGCTCTTCCCGGCATAACCTCCACTAGTCTGCCGCTTAAATTATAGCATCTAGAAGTTGCGTATTTGCAAGGGGATCTTTACCTATCAAACCTTCGAACAGGCATGCTCTTAATCACGGTTGGCTTGAGATTTTCTCAGCCCTAAGTCCGAAGGTTCTTCGGAGGCGGATAGTCACATGCAGAACTTGAAACACTAGAAATCAGGAAAACGCCTAGCGAGCAAGGCGTTTTCCTGATTTCTAGCGCAAACTATGGTAGATAGTTCATTTATGTCTAGCGTAATGTTATCACCGATCTCCAAAGGCGTGATGCTATTGGACAGGGGGAAAACCCTTGGCGCTTGGGCTTTGCGTTCAGCCCTAAACGCGTCAGCAAGGCACCATTCTGATTGGTCCTAACCCCTTTCTTGCTCTGTGCAACGTCCCGTCGATCGCAGATGGCGCCATTCTGGGGGAACTGCTGAGAGTTGGCAAATGCATTTACCGGGGGTTTCCAAGACATACTCCAATTCGTCTTGTCGATGATGGTGGTGGAGTTCCCCCAAACGGGCATGTCATGAAAGTCTTTTGTTTCTCACTGCAGCTGGATTCTTTCTACTTCCATGCCCAGCTCTAAACATCTTCCTTCTGACGGAGATCTCAGCCACGTTGACCGTGTTCAACTACATCCTCTCATCTACAATGTGGTCTTATTCAGCCTTTGCTCCCACATCTTCGGGCCGTTCGTCATCGGAAAAGACCGAATATGATGGGTCCAGCGAACAAGAAAATCAGGAATCTGAGCCTTTTGTGCCTACTAGGCATGCGCACAAGGGTCAAAGGCACTGGACCAAATGCAACTGGCGCGCAATTGCCATTCATGTCATCCTGATAGCTGCCAACATTACTCTTCTAGCAGTCTTGGTATTGCAAATCACAAAGCTACATGGTCGTCAACATGTTTCAAGTCAGTTCCACCTGTTTTGCAGGAATTACTATGTCCTCTTCTTTTGCGTACAATGGGCTGAAACCTATCACTCCAGCATCAATGATACCCGAAGCTGGCTTCGAATTGCGCAAGTTCGACTTCCATCCAATCTACACGGCCGCCGGAACTCTGAACCCCCACAAGAAGAACCCTCTCTTCACCGGGCCACCAAGGCCAGAGTTGGAAGCAGCTTGGGCGGAGCTCCAGCGGTACAGCGATATCAGAGTATCGGAACAGGAACTGGGGCCGTTTGCAACTGATAAGACGCTTGTCCGCCTCACAGACGGAAGCGGTGCTTATGCGATGTTGGCAGTTTATCACGGTCTGCACTGCGTTGAACGGATGCATCACCTTCTCTACGCAGATCATTACTACCCGAACCTCACCGATGCCGAGACCTTTCTGCTGAGCCAGCACACAGGTATGTCTGCTTTCTTCTCGCCAAGGGGCGGGAACTGCTAACAGACATTAGAGCACTGCCTGGATTACCTCAGACAGTACGTCCAGTGCAATGCAGACATGACTTTGATCCCCATGCATTGGGGAGAATCGTGAGTCTTTTTTCCTTCCCCGGCCCGTGGTCCGCAGACCTCCCTAGCTGCTAACGAAACACCGCCTGCAGAGGACCAAAGCCATCTGCCATCGACAACGGCAACCACCAGTGCGCTTCTTGGGAGGGAATCGAGGACTGGACGCTGAAGCACCATTTCGACCCTTTGACACCGGCTTTGTTGCTTCATCCCAAGTTTGGTGAGCCGCCTTGACTATGACCCGGTCCGTGGTGAACACAAAGTTGCGCTGGTAGCTAAAAGACTGTCTTATTAGGAGATCCGTATGTGCCTAACCCGGATGATCGCCATCTTAATCTGGGGATTGCGTCGGGGGTGCATGGGGGGACGGGTTAGGAAGTTGACGATGAAAAGAAAATGAGGCTTTTGCTGTTTTGTATTGCATCGAGGCGTTGCGTTGATAAGGTGCGGTGATGGGAGCTCGGACAGTAAAAAATGACATCCAGTCCAGTATCGGTTATGTGGAGTTTTCGTTGAAAACCAGTATATTCCGTACTTAGATGTAGAAAACAACAAATAACATACAAGTCGAAACGGGATGCTGGCAGTCGATATATGATAATTTACCTTTCTGTATCCTACTACAACCTCCTTTTGCACCTTCACGTCTACTTGCCACCATCTTGCCACCATCAATGGCTCCTTGGTGCCCGCGAGATCCGAAAAACGCTGCGGGTACATACCCGTTAATTGAAGCCTCAATATAAGCATATTAGTGAACCGCGCCTCCACGCACAGCTGCCAAGACGGCTAGGGCCAAGCAAACGCCATATCGTTTTTCATCGTATCACAAGGCACCAGAGCAAGGCAACTGTGCGATTGGTGTTGTTCCTCCGAGTGCCACTGCCCCTTTTCATCAGCCCTTCAACACCAAGCGTCATTTGCTCGGTTAGTTCTGTTACTTGAAACTCACAAGTCCAGGCGATCCCTGTTCTTCATACTCTAGTTATTACCAGTAAACCTCATTCCTTTCGTACCAACATACCCAGCCTGCTTCCTCGCCATAAAATCTCCGTAGTTAGATGCTAAACGACTGCCGTCATGGACTCGTCCAGCACCCCGTTTCTCACCGCCAACAACAGCATGGATGAGCCGGCGGACTCAAGATACGAGGACTCGGAGCCGGATCTAGCGCCCTCCAAGAGAGTCCGAACCAGCAGCCCACGGCGCTGCCTGCCTACCGCGTTTCGCGCCATCAGCTACCTCTTTGCAATCTGGGGTTTCGCCTCTCTTCTCGCGCAACTCACCCACCACTCCGTACTCCTCAGCAACCCGCCCCTCACCCCTCCCGCTCCGGACGTGTACCGGCCGTCAACGCTCCCCGCCGGCCTCAACATGTGCGACTGCGGCTCATCCGTCCAAGAAGCGCTCTCCCTCGGATGCATCTACGACACGCTCGCGACAGCCTGGCTTCCCCCTCCCTGCCGGGACGACGCCCTCGCGGCGGAATTCGACCGCGCCGGCCCCGGCCCAGACGGCGCGTGGTCCTACTTTGCCGACCAAGAGGGGACCATGCCCCTGACCATATCTGACGTGGCGGCGCTTGGCGGGACAAAAAACAACACATTCTGGGCGTCGCGCACATGGCACGTGGCGCACTGCCTCTTTTACTGGCAAAAGTACTGGCGCATGAGAAACACCGGGGCCGTCATGGAGGAGCGGTTCGATAATGTAGCGCATATCAGGCACTGCGGCAGTTTGATTCTTAACCCACATCCGCCCGCGAGGGAGAGACTCGTTGAGGTGCCGGTCATGATGAATTCGAGTATGGCAGCGCATGTGGCTGCTGGTAAGACGGGGGAGGGAGACCACGCGGGCGGAGATCATGGGCACTGATGCATGGATAGCCTAGGTCGATTCATTGTGAGACTCGGAGTACATGGATGAATGAGGAACGCACCAAATTATTACCCTTATTCTAATTGTGGGGTTTTGGTGATGGTGGAGGTGAAAAGCATCCTTCATCCAGTGACCACCTGGCTGATATGTTGAAGGGGGCAGGTTGAATAGATACCCACTCCCCCACCCCCTCTTGCTTCGCTTCCGCAGCCAAAAGCCGAATCAAACAGCGGTCTCGGGATATCCCTTTGAAGTTTTCGCTCCTGATTCTAATCACAACCTCCATTCACCTCAATTGGGTAAATCTTTGCAATGCCAAACTGTCAACTTCCGATATCAATCTTTCCCCACCTATTCGTCTTGCCCTCTACCCTTCCTTTCTCACCCTCCAGCAGCTGCGACGTTCTCACGAGCGCGTTCCACCGTCGCGGGCTGGCGCGCTGCACCGACGCGAGAGCTGGACGTGTTCCCACGTCATGCTCCAGACGCAAGACAGAAAGGCGAGGCGGGCGGCGGGCGGCGGGCGTGTCGACCGTGTCGACGTGGCCGGACAAGAAAGTGTTCCGGGTCATCAAAGCAGGCGGCGACGCTGGCGCGCTGAACGTTGGGCCCGCGACGGTAACTGGGATCTCTAGCTTTGGGGCGTCGAGACCGACCAGAGCTCGTAGGAATGGGGATAGGGGGAGGAGACACTGGAAGAAGCTCTCAGTGATCTCGACTTTGCGGCTGTGACCACTCCAGAGGCCGATCTCGAGGTTGATCAAAAGGCTGTGCCGTGTAAACAATTGGCCATCGTTGTTTCTAGGTAATGCTTGGATCTGGCGAATAATAATATAATGTTAGATCAGGTAGGTAGGCGAGCCGCTCGTACGACACCTGACTAGTAGTGTTTGCTGGGCATGCTAAGCGTGCTATCAGGCTCGCTAGATGGACCACCAAGCAAAACATGGAGCAAATCCGGTTGCCGTACATTCGTTCGCCTAGCGATAGTTGGGTAGGCGTAACGGAAACGGACAAGCGGCGACGTCTGGAGAACCGCCTAGCGTAAAGAGCTCGACGTGCGTAGTAGCCTTAATCCCTCCCTTTTCCTTTAAAACAAACAGCGATAACAAGTACATCTATGGCACGGGCGGGGCATTGGTACAAGTATATGAACAAGACTCAATGCGAGGTTACTTTAATGCCCAGCCGCTTCCAGGTCACGGCTCATGTGGCAAATTCGACCATCTCTGTGATCCCAATCATAGAGAGCGTCTAGCTGGGCGCTGATATAGACCCTCGACCGTCAGCTTCCCCGGTGCTTACTTGGTAAGATATTATTACTCTGCGGTCCCTCATCTATGATTCATCGCTAACAAAATTTGTTCAGGGTTCGTACCCCGGTGTCAAGATCAGCCTCTACTGGCCTCCCGTCACCAGCTACTCCGTTCCCGGACCCAGAGTCTTCACCTGCTAAGCTCAGTAGGAGTGGGGGGAGGGAAAGGGGTTCAGCACTTATCCGTCGGGTGATGCTAGCCCCTGAAGGATTCAGTTCTCGTGTAAATTCTTTCTTCTTGCATAGCCTTTGGATAGAGAAGCATTCTTGCCATTTTGGCATCCTGTGAAATTGCAACGCCCCTTGCCATCTCTCAGGTGTTACTCAGGGGGTCCTGAGGACAAGATCAGTGAAACCACCAAACCCTAATTTAGGCAAGTAGGCAGTGAACCGTAACTCATTAGAGTTCTGCAATTTTGAATGGCAAATATCTGATTGGTGGCCCCTGTGGCCACAATCCCTTGCCCTCTGACAATAGCTCCATTCTACATGACAGAACAATGATGAGAATGCAGACCGTACTTCAATGACGACACTGTCGATGCGTTAGGCCAGATAGATTTGAGCAGCAGGTTCAACGGGATGTCTTGAATAACGAAACAAAGAAATTAAAGACGCGAACCTTCAAACTGAAAAGTAAGTATTAATCTAGGTATTGAGAAGGCAGATGATGTGGTGGTGATATACGGGGAGAATACTGGGCACTTACAACAACGTTTTGCAGCTGCTTGAGCTCACCTTCCTTACCAGCGAGTTGCCCTTGCAACTTGCGGTGGTCTTTGTTCCACCGCTTCCACGTCGCCTTGTGTTCGCTAATCCCGTCATTTTGGTAGGAGCCTGAAGGGCGTTGTTCCAAGTGCTTGCGGATCTGGTCCTGGAGTACCATGATATCTCTCTGTATTCGGCTCTCAAGCGATTTACCGGCCGAGGTTTGGACGACACGCCCTTGTTTCTCTTGGAGCTCGGTCTCTAACAAGGTCTTGGGTTTTCCCTTGCTGTCGGTAATACCCACGATGCGGCGAATGATTTCGTGGGCCGAATCTTTGGTGTTGCGATGCTTGACGTATAACGCCCCCTTGCTCGTCAGCTCGTACCACACTCCCCCTGGAGAGAGCCGGCTCTCCAATCTGTCCTTGACAAGATCTTCCGAGACGATATAATCCCACATGGTTGTGGCAATGAGAACGCGGCTGTAGGCGTCCGGTCCTAAAATCTTCTCGAGGAGTTGTGTCCGGTTCAGTTCAGACCCGCCGGCCCTGGTGAGCGTGACTGGGTGCAGGAAGATCAGACCGTCAAGCATTCGCTCCTTCAGGTATCCCTTCCTGGCCATCCAGGTGGCGATATCTTCGAGAATGCGTACGTCGGACCGCTTATCATCGTCGAATCCAGGCGTGTCAATGAGGACGATGGTGCGATTCCCGTTTCCAACTTCGATCTGAAACTCGACAGCTCGGGGGTTCTGCGTGCCTTGGTGTCATTGATTTTGACGTTAGTAAACCGCAGTCGGTCACACACGATTTTGAGTCACCCACAGGGTTGGGAACCGTGGCTTATCTTCAAGAGATTCTGACCAGATGCTGTGTTTATGAATGTTGATTTCCCTGCGCCTGTCACGCCCAACACTGCGATCATGACTTTGCTGTCCTTTTTTAGCTTGGCTTCGATTGCGACCTTTGATTGGGGCGCTCCCCCGACGTCTTGCTTGTCCATTCGGCTTCTCTTGGGTCCAAGCTGGCGGTTCGACGAACTCATGATTTAAAAGGGGAGGCGCTGAGAGAGGAAACAATTCGCGCCCGAAAAAGGTACCACGGCCATGAAGGCTTGCGGTTGAGAAAAAAAAGAAGAAACAGATCCAGACAAACAAGGTCCCCGCTCGACATTGCACCTGGGCCAGCTTGAACTTGCAGGTGCCTTGGGTCGGACCTGCCAGACAAGCTCCGTTGGGCATCAACCGGCCACACTGATGGAGATAAGCCCAAACCCACGGGTTGGAGAATCTGATCCAATGGCTATGAGGCGAATCCACTAGCGACGCCTTTTCGCGTGCCCAACCTCAAAAAGTTGGTTATCCAAAATTACCTATCTTCCCCACACAGCCAACTCGAGCTCGAAGCTAGGGCCCAAGGAGCATCCGTCTCAATTTTCTCTCAATTCCTGGATGCGACGACGAGCCCCAACGAGCGTCGACCCTATACGCATCTTACCACATGTGCATGAGGTCAGATACTTCATACTTTGAACTCAATCCGGCCAGACCATTCAACACCCCATCGACGCGACGGCCACGTCGGCTGGAGAGGGGTAGCAGGATGTCGGCACCCCGGAAGGAATTGGTCGTTCTGCTTATCGGTCCTTCTGGGTCGGGCAAATCTTCTTTTGTCAAATCTCTGACCAGCGAGACCGTTCGGGTCGATAGTCGGAGGCCCTGTACGTTACTACGATGCCCGGAATATCAAGACGTACTTCCAAACCATCCAAGTATTGCTAACTGTATGCGCAACCTCAATATCAAGGCACGGACGTCTGCAAGGCCTATAAGGTTGAACCGACAATCAATGGCCACCGCAAGGCCTTCATCTTGATTGACACACCCGGATTCGTCGACCCGCAAGATGTTAACCTCGACATCCTCCAAAATATCGCCGAGACGCTGGCCAAACTCGCGCCGGGCGGAGTGTTTGGTGCCATTTATTTCCACAACATCACTGAAGTGCGAATGAAGGGCACCTCTCTTTCCGTTCTCGACGTCTTCAAGGCTATTTGCGGCAGGGAATTCTACCCACACATTGCTTTCGTTACGACAATGTGGGATACTATCCAAGAAAAATTTCATGCAAAGTTCCAAATCACAAATAAGGAGCTTGAGGATGGGCCCATGAGACTCAAGGACGCTCCGGAAATCTTCAAAAGGCTTCGTGATGACGACGAATGTTCCAAAAAAGTGCTCGAACACTTTTTACTCCTAGCGAGAAAAAGGCCAGCACCTCCTCCGCTACACCTAATGAAGGAGCTTCGGGGGGATACTCGGAACGTTGGGAACACAGCTGCGGGGCGCCGAATACTCAAAGACGATCGCAGCGGACCTTCCACTTGTTGTACAGTGTTGTGAGGCAAGTTAATCGATGGTGGAGAAGCACAATACCAAGATTGCGACTCGGCCGTCTCAGCCACGCGAGCCGGGACGCGGGGGGTCCATTGATCGTTAGAAATCCACATTCCTGGCAACGTTTGAGAGATGTCCAATTTGCAATATAGCCATGTCCCTGCACACAAACTAGTTTTCATACTTTTAGACCTTCAATTTCCTTGACAGCGCATACGAATGCCCTGGGCCGCTGCCCACCTCGGTTAGATGCTTCTCAAGTCCCCATGACTCTGCGCCGAAACCACTCGACGGGAGCCCTCAAGTCCGCACTCAAGTTTGTTGGTCGTCGTGTAAACCATATCAAGAAGCCAGAAAAAGCATACGTGCCAGTTGCTACGAGCGTAATGGTCGTAGCAAATTGGAATGATTTGACCTGCCTCGAGTCTTCCCAACTAAAAAGCCCTAGGGTGAAGAGTGTCTTGTGTTTTCTTGGTTAGGACTGGTTGCAAAGGGGATCGGGGCCAGCTCACAGATATAAAACTCAAGGGCAGGTAAATGATGGTGACGACGGTGAAGACGAGAATGTAGTGGTTCAGCTCTGTCGATTTTTTGGCCTCGTTCACAGACGTAGCGTTAAACATCTTTTTGCGTCAGCTATCAAGTCGGGATCTAGCACCGGAAAGGGGGCAAACCTACACCGTCCTTGAGACTCTCCACTTCCTCCTGTTTCCTCGCGATGCGGGTCAAAAGCGCCTTTCCTAGCCGCTGCTGGTGCGACTTAACGCTATCCCAGTTCTGTTTAAAAATGGCAGTGGCTGCGTCTTGCCCCTTGGCTTTGAGCTCGGAAGGGAGGAAGGTGGCGTAGGAATCGGCATGAGTATTTGGGGAGAAGTAGAGCCGTTGCATGTCGTCTACCATCCACCGCAGATCGTCCATGCTCTCCTGGATCCAGTCGGCGGCGATACGCAAGATTTGCAAGACAGCGGGATAGAACTCTGATAATCGGAGGTCGCTCCCATCTACCATGATTTCCCGTCGACTCTCTGGCGAGAGAATGTTGGCGAGCTGTGGTTGTCGTCATCAGCAAAACATTGCCTAGGCATCTGGGCACCAAGTAGTACTCACATCGGCGCTGAGAACTCTGTCGATCTGGTCGAGGAGGCGTGACCACTGATCGGCCCAACCTGGGAGCAAGGATCGGATCCGGAAAGCAAAGGCCGCAACGCCAGTTGCACGGATCGACGGACAGATATTAACGGCCTTCCAGATGTTCGTGTCGCACAGCTCGCCAAGATCTTCCAGCCCGGTAAACGAGTTTGTCATTGTAACGAGGGTGAAAACGGGGAGGTCGAATTCCCAAGTGGTCTTTAGGCCGACCGAGTAGCGAATCTCGTGAATGTCGAGATTGCGCCTCACGTCGCTTGGGACGGTGAGGTTTCCTGACACCCTCCCGGGACAGGTCCGCGACACCCCAGGCTGGGTGGTGAATACGCGCATGTGGTATTGAAAGAGGACGTCATCCCTGCGGGACCTTGTCAGTGCCATAGATCCACCGCCCCAGGTGCTATCTTCGGAGCTGCCCTTGTCGTCCGAGCTGCCCCACGAGTGTCGGTTCAAACCCCATTTGCCTTCAAACTGGCTGAGGAAGTATGTGACCAGTCGCAGCCTTGGTGAGAAAAACTGGTTGCCGTGCTTGGTGGAAGGCGCCGTCTCGTCGGCACGGCAGCACAGTTGCGAGATGACAAGTGAGGAAATCTCCTCGTTACCAACTCCGTGTAAACCGATATTCCTGCCACACACACATACAAAACTCATCAGCCCGCCTTTCGAAATTCCTTGCGCCGGCGACTTACCACTCTTTGCCAAAGTGTTGCCCAGCCCACAACGGGCTCAAGGTCTGGTCATCTGCTTTCTTGAAAATGTGTTCCTTGATCTCCCGGTGTGGTGGTGGCACGTAGCTTTCATTTCCTGGCTGGGGCGTATCCTGCATCGGCACTGCGTCGCGGTGACCAAGGCTGCATATATAGCCATTCTCATCATAGCCAAACTCACCGTAGTCGACGTGGCGATCATACCGGAGAGTATCGACCCACAACAAGCCGCTTGAGACACCGGGCCCAAGATCATCCCTGCTCTGAAGGGTTATTGCCGTACCTGGCTGTCGGGTGCGATAGTTGATGATCTTGGCTTCTTCATAGCTGCTCTCCTTGGGGTCGACATCGCTTATGCTTCGCGAGGTTGCGAGGGAGTTGGCCTCTTTCGGAATCTCAATCAAGTTATGTCGGGCTATGGCCAGAAGCAAGGCCCGGATCGCAGCGAGGTCCCCTGCTGCACTCGAATCGAAATCCCGACGGGACAGGGCATCATGACTTTCAGCCATGCTCACCGGTGGGCTAGGGAGAGGGTCGGCCATATCGCATCGACGTATGCTTTCGTGACGCCTACAGTGAGGGAATATACTAGGATGTTAGACAGACGGTGGTCATTCTCTTCAACTACAAATATCAACCGCAATCAATTGCGCTGTCACAAGTTGGGCTCGTCGGCGACCACGCTTCGGGGGACAGCCCAGCGCGGGGAAACCCAAGCTGCAGCCCAACTTCTCGCTCGCATGTCGTGGACGCCTTGGGTAGGGTGAGTGTCAATGCAGGCGCCTTATTTTCTATGCATCAGAACGTGTCTAGATAGAGATTCAGTGAGCGCCAATCACTTACCTACATCAAGTTTCGCAATTTCTTCTGAGTCGTTCTGGTTGACGGTCAAAAGTCAAGTCTTGTCCTCAGCTGTTCTGCCGCACAATTGGTTGTGGGCCGGCCCCCACCACCTGTCAAATTGAATAAGCATTTACACGTGAGCATGGGCAGCAGCGGCAAGTCACGCACCACAACCATTATCAATAGCACCTGTCATGTGTGCCCCCACCCCCGCATTAAACTGCAACACATAGCACCATGCTCCTTCACGTGATTTAGCGCTAGTGCGCAGCGCCGCCAACGCCTTATTTTTTGAGCACCACGAATTGACACATCTCGACTAAATCGCCACCACACAACGTTACAATCCCAGTATAGTACTATTTTGGTCCAATATATGGTGTTGAGTATGGCTAATTCGAAGGCAAGGCTCAAATCAATCGTTAAGCGCGCAGGCGATCGGCGCGAACAGCCGGAACAGCGCTATCCCCACCGTCACACCATACGATTTAACATGGCACCCCCCGCAAGGCAAAGCGCGCTCAGGCATCTACTGTGGAGGCTTAGAGCGGTACTGAAGATGAAGACGAAGTGCCAGCCGAAGTGCCACAGCCAGCTCCGACTAGGAGCGGTTGAGTCACTAGGCCAACCGCCCCGCGCCCGTGCCGCTGCAGCAGCTATGCCGCCGCCTCCCAAGCCTAGCCGGGCTAGCGATTGAGTCAGCGTTACACCTAGCCCAAGACCTGCAGCGCGGCCTGCAACGTGGACCCGCAAGGCGGTTGTGATGGCCCCTGCAAGGAAGCGGGCACGCCGCGCAGTTGCGGAAGTGCCAGACTCTGACGCCCCCGAACAACCCGCGGCCCCTGAAGGAGATGACAAGGAAGATGGCAAGCCAGCCAGCGAAGAAGAGGATGGTGTTGTTGATCTAACCACCACAGAAGACGACGCTGTTACAACTATTCTCACTACTCTCCCTTGCAAGATTGCGGTTAATCTTACAAGTCTGTTCTTACCCACACCCTACCTGACTAGCTTGCCACTGCGCTTGCAGCTCACAAAGCTAGCTCCAAGGATCAACTAACCCTCAGTTAACCTCCAGGGAGCAACGCTCTTTGGCGCCCACCCCATTTGGCAAACGTCGTTCCTCTTGCCAGTACCAGATTCATCATGGAATATATACATTCTGCAGTAATCGAGAAGTCGCTGTCGCACCCGCCGGGTTTAGCGCCCTCTCCAGTTTATCGCGCCGCTTCGCCCTGATTGGTCGCACGCTCCCTGCCCCACCACGCCCGCGTATAATAGACCCCCGTCCCCAACGTCCTCTTCTTGTACTCTTGACCTTCGCATGCTCTCTCCTCTTCTCTTACAAATTCCTCTCGGTGGCTTCGACCCTAGGCTCCACGGCCTGCGCTCCAATCCTCATTTCGCCAAGGAACTTGGCTCCGCCCTCATTTGGCCTTGTTATGCCTACCCAATTTCTGTCCACTTCGGCCCCTCCATAGGTTTCACGTTGTCGGGTGTCACGCAACCATCGGAGCCCTACTATTCTCACTCCCATCACTCGCCGTCTTCTGAGACTTCTCCAACCGTCGACATGAATTCATCTCGATTTCGACCTCAGCCTGGACTCTGGTACCGGCGCATAAGCGGTCAAGATTGACCGCGCTTTATGACACCTAACACATCCGACTGCTTGCCTTCGTCCATGAGTCATATTCCGTATCTGCCTAGAGGGTCCATCGGTGTAACTTGCTCACTACCGATCCTGGCCAGTGTGACGTCCCACTCCTCAAAAGTGGTGTCACGTGATTTGTCATGTGACTCCTGGTGCGCTCTGTCGCAGAGCACACAGAGCAGGGAATCCCCACCAAGGAAAGTTACAAGTTACTTGCTAGTTAATTAGTATAAGTAATCATCGTGCATAGCACCATAGAGCGTGAGGATTCTTGTTCCTCACGCAAGCAATTACATTCTATTATGTCCCATATCTCACGCATACACACACACCATTAGGATCCACAGCAATAGGTCCATTGGACCTGGTGGGTCTCCAACCATCTGGCAATCATCATCGGGCTTCAGATCTGCTATGGACGAACCACGGGTTCCAGGCATCTCTAGCAGATTGCATCAGGAGCTCCAGGGCCACACACAGGCAAGGGCTGGCTATTGAACTGGTGCAGCAAAACCAGCAGACAAACAGAAAAACAGAGGCACACCGAGTGTGCAACCCTCCGATCGGAGGGAAGGATGAAGTAACCGAGTAATGAGAGAACAAATCGAGTAGCAAATCGAGTAGCAAATCGAGTAACAAATAAACAGAGACTCAGTCACAATCACGGTTTCGTGGCACTTTTCGTGGGACAGAATCGCATATCTTTCTTAAACTACCTTTGACCGCCGGAGGGCCCCCTTATATGGGGGCCTCCCACGTGAGAAACCTAGCGAGCAGCGAGAAGAAAAAGGAAAAGCGCGAAAGAAAGAAAATAAAAAATAAAAAATAAAAAGAAAAAAAAGACACAGGGGTTGAGCCGCTTCATGAAGACATGCCCCAAGTCACTATACGGTGATCATCCCACGTTAGGCTTCATCACCAGACTTTAGATTTGTCATGGACAAGCCACACAACCTCAGCATCATGGTTCAGGCTGCATGATAGCTGAATGGATCGTACGATGGTCTTTTAATCAGGGACCTTCTTGATATCGCAGTCATCTTATCGGAAGACCTTGAACTAACATTTGCCAGAGTCTAGCTTCAGTAGTGACAGGTAGCCACGACCAGCCCCTTTAGACAATAATGAGTCATAAAGAAAACCACTGCTGTAACAGCCAACATGGGATCGACCTAACAACACTATGACCAGTGTAACTACCAAGGACTTGTGGGAACCTCCATAGCAATGGACACCAAGCCATAGGAGCAAGTACCAATACAGGCCATGGACTTGTCAGACAATGGCCGGCTTCACTTAGTATGTTGCCACGGATTTATAGGGCACATGCGACAGGCAGCTAGGGAACCTTGCGACCAATGGGCGGCTAGGATAGATCTTATAAGTATCTTAATATCATTGTATCTTATATATAATAAAAAAAATGAAAGAGCGATAGACCCTGAAGAGGAAGAAGCTCTATTGTCCTTTTTAGAAACCGACCTTAGAAAGATTATCAGCTAGATTTCAATGAAGCTGAGGGGAATTCTATCCTTATGGAACCCTTATTGATTGTCCATTTATTCTTCATCGCATCTTCTAAGATAAGCAGACTAGTTGACTTGCTCTTACACTGTGTGTTTGGTGATCCTGTCCCTGACTGCTGCGAGGAGCCCTGTGGTGGTTTGGACGTGATGACTAGCAAAGCGACCTCCTTCTTTAATTGATCTGCAACTGCAAAAGCATCATGTGTTATCTTCTCTTTTAATCACTATATAAGTTGGTACCGCTAAGGGCCTTGAAAGCTTCGGTGAGGACCGAGATGAAATAAAGGTGAGAGGCTTTGCTCTTTTTAAGTTTCGGGTCGGGTCGCTCCGCCACAAGCGACTGGAAATTCCGGTAGCTAGTTGTTCGGGCGTCTATGACGGAACAAAACATCTGAAAGATATCCGGAGGGGTGGCGAGAGGTATCTGGCGATGAGCTTGCACAGAGGGACAAGGCTTGCGATGGTAATCTGGCCGGTGAGGGTTTGGGGTACAGGGGACGTCGTGTGGCAGCATGGCGGCCTGTGAGATGATCCCATTGGAGGCTTTGACGATCCAATAAATCAAACGACCCGTGTCCCGCTTATAGCTAAGATACAGATTGAGCCCCATGCTGTCCGCGGTCGTGAGAAGAATGTGGTTACCCGAGAAGACCGAGGGAATGACTGAAGGAGGGAAGGTTGAGGGAGGGAAGAGTTGAAAAAGGTATCTGGTTCAGAGTGCGCCTGCCTAAAAATGGGGTGTAGGCTGTGTTGTGTGACTGCGTTTTCTAATTTTGCTTTTGCGCGTCTCTTTGTAGTTACTACGTTTTGTTCCCCACTCTCCACTGGGGTGGTAGGAAAAAAAATTGCCAACGGTCGCCTGAGGCAGAACCCTCTTTTCGGTTCGATTTTTTGGGTGAGGTGTGGGGCAGAGAAAGGTGTGGGGCAGAGAAAGGTGGTTGTCCATCTGATGTCGAGGACGTCAGAGGTGATTGCTTTGAAGCTCCTTTTTGCTGATTTTGTGGGGCTGCGGGCTGTTTTTTGGTGCCTCCCACGAGTTGACAGTTGCGACTGCCCACACTTCCACTTCGCACCCGCGGGACTTTCCAAAATCCAACTCCAACTCCAGCGTCGCCTCAACATCTCACTCTCCATCACCACAGCGCATAACCAACGCGCAATGTAATTCGATTTGCTATCGATTCCCAGTCAAGATGCCGCGCAGACGACGGTTCGGCGACCGACGAAGAGCGGTACCGTCGGATGCGGCGTGACGAGGCGTTACGACACCTCGCGGCGGGCAGCAAGAGCAGCACCCTAGTGCCGAGACGACCATCCCCTTGGTGAGGGACTGAATAGAGCTTGGATGAGTCAAATTGTCAACGAGTATATCATTTGTAAATTAGTCGATATGTGATAATTAACCGTCGATATCAAGGTTTCCCTCGCACGCAACGCGCACCATGTTTTGTAGCTCTCTCCTTCAACCAGTTACTTCCATGCATATTTACATCCACAACAGTGGCCACAGTTGGCTTCTAGGTGTGTGGGTGTCTTTTTGGGTTGGGTGCGATATGCACCTCTTGCTCAATATAGATCCCGTCTACAGGCCTCGGCCCAAAAAAAACCGGGACCGTCTTGTCTCTGGCCCCGGCTTCGGGCTCTCCCTGATCCCCTCAGATTAGCTGCCATACCAAGGCTGTTACACACACCCAAACCACGATCAGGGTAATGGTAAGCCATACAATCTCCCTAAACAACAGCATATTCAGCGTTCGCTCTGTCGCTAAGTGTGCACTAGTGCCTGCAGCAGCGCTTACCCGGTTGTAACCTGCACATGGTCCCGATACTCGCCCAATAGTCTCTGGAAATTTCGTCGTTCGTCCTTCTTTAATAAAGATCCCAGGAAGTAGGTTATCGTTTCCCATCGGATCCCAAAGCCCTACTTCTGTTTCAGCCGCTAGCCGCATGTACGCAACCAAGAGGGGGTGGGGAGGCGCCTCTAGGAGGCATGGTATCCCCAAGCTTCTGCAAGGGTGGTCCCAAGGCCTCGGGCATCATCAAGTGATATATGAAATGGAGGGGGCTGGATAGCTGACCTCATATAAAGGACGCCACGGATAGAGAGCGGATAGAAAATTCCGCAGGTGCGTGACATCTCCAAATATTGTGTATGTGAGCGCCGTCCAAACTAAACGCAGCGGGTTCGGAAACAAAAGTGCACCAGTAACTTCGTTCAACGCAACGACAAAGGCGATCCGCAGGCCCGCTCGGTACCGCCAAGCCCGCTCCCCGTAGAAATACGCCTGGCTGCCGCCGGTGAGGGCTCGGATATAATAACGGGCTCGCTGTTACAACACTCTGCTGTTTAGTCCATCATAGAGAGCCTATCTGGGCTTGGGATTCTTTCCTGACGTACCGCAAAGTGATTGGCTGTGAGCACCCGGAAGATATTGACGTAGAAGCCAAATGGGCTGTCCTGCGCACCGGCCGCCCGCAGCTTTGTGATGATGCTATCCATCTTCTCTAGGTCGCCGGCAAGCTTGTGTCTTTCCCAGTCCGAGCCTCCTCCTTTCAGTGTGAGCAAGGACCGCCTAGAAAGCTTGGCGGCTGTGAGAGCCGTCACATGGCCCCGGTGGTGGACATCTGCGCTGTCTTGCAGGAGCATATCCACCATCGCCTCGTGGCCGTGCCACACCGCGAGCATGAGGGGCGTGTTGCCAAGCCAGTCTTCCTGATTGATGAGGGACGTCCGGATGCTAGCAACGCAGAACGGGAGGCTATCCCGCAGAGCCCAGTACCTCGCACGAAGGTCAGCGTCGCACGCGTCTGATGTTACAGAGGCGATGGCGTGGAACGGGTTGCGGCCCAGGGCGGGCCAGACGCACTCTGTTGCTCTCGACGCCTCAAGACGGGGCATCTTCTTGAGGAAATACACTAGCCGGTCGAGGGGGATGTGTGTGTTTTGAAGCATCCTCGCCAGCATCGTCTCCCCTCCATGGTCGTACTGCATTTCTGCTCCGTTGTCGATGAGATAATCTGCCATCTTGAAGAAGCCGGAGAGGATGGCGCAGATGACGGGGGTCCGACCAAGGTCGTCCCTGATGTGGATGAGACTGGTGTCTGTGCAAATCTCCCGCGGGAGGGCCAAATTGCGGTGCCCCGCCTGGGAGGAGAGGTGCAGCAGGCTCTGCCCCTGGTAGCGAGCTGCCGTGGCCGCACTCGGTGCGCAGTCCTTGAGTGCCCGGAACACCGTGACGTTCCCGGCGAGGACGCTCCTCACCATATCGCTCTGCCACCCACGGTGTGCGAGATGGTCCTTTGCAAACTTCTCCCTCTCCTGATGCATGATGCGGATGACGCCCGGGTGATTCAGCCGGGCTGCCACGGAGAAGATGTCCAGACCCCCGAGAACGCAGGACGGGCTCTCCCCTAGCCATACGAGCACTTGGGTAGTATCTGCCATGTGTGTTTTATGGTCACCGCCGTGGATCCTGGCCCTCTCGAGACGCAAGGCCGGACACATGGCCGCATATAGCAGCAGCTGATAGTTATCCTCTCGGAGGCGTCGGCGCTGCTCTGATTCTTGGAGATTTCGCCGGAATTCGTCTAATCCATTGCCCCTGCCGATTCTCGGAACCATGGCTCTGAGGACTCGGGGCAGGTTGAGCAGGACAGCGAGGAAGAACGGGGAGGCCGGTCGGTCTGAGGCCGACGATCCATACGCGTAGCCCCAGCCGGTTGGCGTATGGAAGGGATCCGCTCCCTGTTCGACTAGCCGCCTGACCATCTGGGGGCAATTTTGTAGGACGGCGAGATGCAGGTTGGGTAGTAGGCTATCTGGCTCACTCAGGCTATCGGGTGTGTCTGACTCGCCCTCCCCAACCTCGGCGCGCAGAAAGCTCAGGAGAAGGCCTAACGACCTGCTGCCGTCCCAAAACTCCATGCCCGTGATGATCGGTCGGAAGACGAGACGAAGGTGCTTGAGTGCGGATTCGTATTGTTCCGGGTGCCGATGCCTCAGGTGTACCAGAGCGACCCAGTCGCCATAGCTTCGTACACTGAGCTCGAGACTAGCGGCCTCCGTGTCTTTTATCTCCTGGGTGGTGATTCCGGTAGCTTCAGAAACGCCATGGACGTACGAGGAGCATTCGGTAGCATGGCTTCCGGTTCGCATGTACGTCTCCATTGTCTTTTTCATCAAAGCGATCGACTGTGGTTTTTCAAAGCCCCCAATTCCGCACGCAAGCAGATCAAAGACACGGCGGAGAGGAGCAGCACCATCTCCGGGGTACGCCGAGGCTCTGGCGACGAGGTTTTGAACGACGGCTCTCTGCACGCAAAGTGGATACCTAGGGCAGATTTGGGAGAGGGCGTCGATCTAGCAAAATAGCATACAAGTCAGCAAGGAAAGGGAAAAAACCTAGAAGCACTCGAAGTCCTGCGGGCGATGGAACATACCTCCAGCCTCGGGGTCTCGCTGGCAGTGCCTAGTGGTGGTGCTGGGGTGCGATGGAGCGCCCCTGCCAAGTCTCGGCTGCTGGGGTCTAGCTGCGTCGTTAGATCGAGCAAATGAAACACCTCATCTCGGATTGCGCCGTCTTTGACGTCTTCTGAGAGAAGCTGCTTGAGGCCGGCTGTGATTCGGGGAGGATCCGACCGCTTGAGTCGGATCAGGAGGTCCGCAGCCTCGGGCTCGAGGTTGCGGCGCATTTTCTCCAGAAAGCGGCTCGGCTCCAGCTTCCGTGCCAGCTGGAGGAGCCACGATGCTGGCCGCCGGAGCATGACCACGGCAGCAAAGAGCCCAAAGCTGTAGACATCTGTGGCCTGGAGCTGGCGAATCCTCCTCGCTTGTGGCTTCCTTTCCCTATTCTCTTCAAGCATGTCCAGGTGCTCCGGCGCAGCCCAAACAGGGCTTCCCGTCGGAAGTATCTTGGCGTCGTCCATGCCAGCTCCAATGACGGCTCCTCCGAGGTCGCTCAGCTTCGCGACGATCCCGGAGCTCCAGCGCCCGGACCGCATGATCAGCACGTGCTGAGGCTTCATATCGCCGTGGATAATGTAGTGGGCATGCAAGAACGCGAGAGCGTCCCCAACCTGCCGGCATATGTCCCATGCGGCGTAGGACGAGGTGCGCGAGTTTGCCGAGAGGTAGTCGATAACATTTCCCATCTCCGCGTGCTCTAGCACGAGGGCAGGCCACGGCCTGTCGTCAAGCGCCGGATCCGAATCCGTCTCGAAATAGACTGCTAGGAGCCTGACGAGACCGGGGTGGTCCCACCTTTGCGCCGTCGACAGCACTCGCAGTTCCCGGAGAACGGATGTGAGGTATTCGCTGTAGGCCTCTGCGCCGCCGCCCACACCCGTCGCTCTCTTGACGGCAACATGCGGTCTCGGGTGGTTGAGAAGCTTCCGGATGTTTCCCGTCAGTTTGAGGACCGATACCTGTCCGGAGGTGCCAGCGCCCATCGAGGTCTGCATGGATGCAATCGTGTGCCCAAAGAGTGACATGGTGGCTCGCCCTGGCCACATCCGTTCCGACAGCACGAGTATTTCGACAACCATCTCCCCATCCGAGTCTTCCGAGCGAGGTGCCGTCTCCGAGGCCCCAGCGGTGGCCACACCCCCAGAGGCCTCTTCCATCTGGTACTTGAGCCATTGGGAATCGAAGCCGGCCATACCGCGGAATGCTAGGCTGGCGGTACTAGCCTTGATGAGTCGTGTTGGGGCCGGTCGATCACGGTATCTCCAACGGACGATGGAATTCCTATCTGCTGTTACATTGTGCCCTGTGAAATTGCGTAAACGTTGGAGAGGCTTACCGCAGAGAGGATGTTTTTTCCCTTCAAATTATGACTCGGGCACGGACATGGGTAGCGGATTCTGTGCAATCCGTTTCCAGTCTCAATTGCGATAATGCGGGATATTTGTGTGCGAGCCACTAGCTTGGTTGCGGAGGTGGAGGTTGGCCGTGCCCGGTAGGAGAGGACGGGGGGTGGATATACATACTGTGCTCGAGAGGGCAGGGCGAGAGTCAAACAGGGCTGTGACGTAGGGTCGACTTCAGCAACGGTGCCGCCAGCCAACGCTCCAGAACAGGGTAGCGAGCGTAATCACACACCCTACTTAAGCGAAAAACCCCTCTCCTGCGTGGAGTAGCCACTTCACACTACGCCAGCGGAGCCCGCTAAGGCTCAGACCGGAAGCACACTGCCCAGTGGGCAACTGGCCAAAAAGAGGACAAAATTAGTTGCACACCAGCCCTGATGTATTGCAGCAGCGCCTCCTAGCTCCCGTGCCCACACCGCCCTCGGAGGAGTAACCCCGGGTAAGCTCCTGATCTTGGCTGCAACACACTTCCAAGCGTTTCAGACCTTTTTCAGGGTACAAGGCAGGCCATGGCCGAAGAAGATACAATAGTGGTATTCCACTACCAGACCTGAATTCTGCCGCCTAGACCCCTGAAGAATGGCTTACCAACAATCCCACCCCTCCTTCCAGCCCGGATCCCAATAGCGATCCTCCTTTTTCTATCTCTCACTTACCAGGGCACCTAGAGACAGTGCTGCTAGTCCTTGGACATGCTCCCATGGAAATTTAGGCCCACCTGTGCCATCGCAGTAGTCTGAACTGACCCTAGGCGCCTTAGTAAGAGCTACCCGTCGAACACAATCGCTCTTAAATCCTGGCACACGAAAGTGCCCAAGGACTTTGACGGCGTAGTCAGAGTCGTGAGAACCTATGAGCTGGCAGCAGCAGAGGGTTAAATTTAATATGGAGATAACTGCTGCTGTGATGGAGTGGTTGCTTAAATGTAAGAATAGAGGCTTGTTTGATAGCTGAAAGAAGAAAGATTATATATCTATATAGGTCAAGGTGTTAGGACGGAAGATGCGCTGTTTCCTGCTGGGGGGGAGCGAAGATTATGCAGGAATTCGAGAGTTTCCGGGGCTTTCCATGTAATACATCGTTCTCCACTCAACATCCGACCCGACGGGTCAAACAGACAAGTCAAAATAAGCACCCCCAATTTGCTTTGAGACAGCCGATTCCGTAGCCTGTTTGCTTTGATCAAGAGGTCAGGCTTGTTGTTGCATTGCAATTAAATGGATTTACGGGCTCCACTACTTCAAGCTGGCAATTTCACACTGGCAGCTGTCTCGCCACGAACCGTGCAGGTTTTTGTTTCCACGCTGACGGCTGCGAATGGCAGGTGCTCTCATTCACGGAAATGCAACGCAACACGGGGCAGCAGGGTGCATCATCCAAACGGAGCTAACCACTATGTAGCAACATGACCATCGCCTGCGTACTTGGGAATTGAAGACAGCATCCCGACATGTATTACATCCACAAAAGCCGCCCTCCATGCCTCGGTTAGCCCGTGTGACGGATTGGCCGCAGCGACTCGAACGAGCTCTGGTACTGATGAGAAGCCCGACGTATTATACCTTGCTCGTTCAAATCATCCAGCCCGACAGCATCGCTTCTCGCATTCTGGCCCACGTTCACGTGTTCCTTTGGCCGCGCAGAACGTCTCCGACCCAGCCAGTGAGAGCCGGCTGCGGCAATACCGCAGATGAACAGCAACGCTACCACTAGGCCCGCGATGACGCCGGGCGAGAACTGGGGCGCCCCGGGCGAGAACTGGGGCGCCCCGGGCGAGAACTGGGGAGCGCCAGCTGCCGTGGAAGCGGGACTAGAATCCGCTGGAGTCGCCATCGATAGGCTCGTAGCTGTAGAATGTGCCACGGAGGACGGCGCTGCGGTGTTCATCAACGCAGTCCCCCTCGATATGACGTATTCTAGAATATCAGGGGGGAGGTCTGAAATCCACTTGGGGAGATCCGGATCCAATAGATCAAGAATAAAAGACGTTAGCACCGGCCCACCACAGACGTAGGCCGTCTGCAGCTCGCCCGGGATGGCCGTAGCGAGAACGCTCGCTATGGACGGCGGCGCGTTGATCGAGACGACTCGGGTGCACGTCGAGCTAGAAGGTAAGCCCGTTGTCAGGCGGTGTTGGTGAGAGGAGGTAGGCTTCGCATCCGCTGAGTATATACCTTGTCCCTAGCGAGGGGACTTGAGTTGTGCGCGCAACTAGGTCCTTCATCGGCGTAGAGGTAGTCGCTGGGACAATAGACGGCCACGGCGCCATCCCACCTTGAGCTCCCCGCCTAGGGGTGGAGGAGCAGAACGTGAGTTTGCGATGCTACAACGAAGAGAGTTTGACAGAGCTAGGGTGGGCCTCTCGCGGTAGTGATTGCGATATCCACTGGAAAGATGGGACCTCGTAGCCCCCAGGGCGAGGATCGCGGCAGAGCCCCAGCGGAATCTCCTACGCCAACGGGTAGGTGGATTTGTAGCAGACGAAAATCTCGCAGCAGACCGAAGGCGGCTTAGACAAGCAAGTCTTCACCGATGTGCCCGGTGAGCATCGCCGAGGATGCTCGCAGCACAATGGTGCCCCGGCAGGGCCAGTAAGGATACACAATAAGTACGCCATGGCTGGCCGGCAGCAGCGAGCGGCGAGATGAGCAGCTGATGGAGGGCAGCACAAGCTGAAAACAAGAAACCCCGCATGCCAAGCTGGTGGTAGGGTGGTTCGCAAGGCTGTCCGATACGCGCAGTACGGCGCTGCAAATCACACATATCATATCCTGACCCCCCTACGGGGGATGCCATGCATCGGGCCAATGAAGTTGTTGAAAACTACGTAATTGCGCTGGAGAAGGTGAGATAAGAAGAAGAGTTATTATTATAATAACAATAATAAGCTTTGCTGGAGTTGATATGGGGGCGATCCATTACGTTTGACGCTTCTCATTGAGCTAATCTTGCTAAAGAAGGCAGATGGAACAAGCCCGCGCCCACCCTCCCCCCCACCCCCTTCTTGAGTCAGATACTGTCTTACATAACTCGCACACCTCACAGTCACTTGCAGTGTGTTGAAGAGCCACCGTGTCGATAGGAAGTGGTGGGTGTCAGAGGAGGAGAGCCGGGAGTCGGAGTCAGAGTCGGAGTCGGAGTCGGAGTCGTGCTGGTGTCGCACAAGTTGACCGAGCTCTCGACGGCCACGTAGAAAATGTCCTGTGTGCTGGCCCCGGTCGCCGTGACAAGGATGGTGATGTCCATGGCCGATGGGGCGGTGTATTGCGCAACAGCGATGCTGGCATCGCCGGTGACGGCGCTCGCAAGATCCACGTCGGTCCTCGCGTCGCGGAGCACCACCCGAAGGGACAACCCCCCAGTGACCCGAACTGATACATTGAGTGCCTCGCCAGCTCTGGCGGCGTAGAGAAATGTGCTCGCGCCGGTTTGCGGGAGCGTCGCCGCGACCGTGATGCCGGGCAGTAACCTGGTGGGCCCTGCAAGGCCGGTCGCCGTCAACCCTTTCAGGAATACCTGGGCAACGAACCTGCGGATGGAGTCGGGGTCGGAGAGAATCGAGAAGGTGCCGCCGGAAGCGACCACGGTGCTGACAATGTCGGGATCCTGGTCCGTGGCGTCGACGGACAGAAACCCAAAGGAAATTCGAATGCCTAGGTCGCTCGCTCTGCGGATCTCTGAGATGGTGGTGCCCACTCGGCTTGAGGGATCGTCTACGCCGTCCGTGAGTACGACGATTGCCGTTCGGCCGGCAGTCAGGCCCGAGCCGGGCTTGGTGAGGTCGTCCGTGGCCGTTTGGACGCCTCGGCCAATGAACGTACCGCCTTTGGGGACAATGCCGAGGATGCTCGCCGAGGCGCCGCTTGGGTCTCCAAGCGGGTACAGGAGGTCTGCGCTGTCGTTGAACTGTACGACAGACACAAGATCCGGGCTCTGGCCCCCAACCGCGGTGCTCGCGCGAACCAGCTCGATGTTCAGGCGATGAGCTGCCTCGAGACGGAGATTCTCCGGATCGTTATACTCCATGGAATTCGAAGCGTCGATGACGATACCGACTTTTCGTCCTCCGCTGCCGGTATCGATTTGCTCGAGGATGTCGCACGTTGGAGGGTCGGCGCGGCGGAGATGCTTGCTCTGCGCGGCTGACAAAACCGCCCACGCCATCGCAGTCGTGAGGAACAGAAGCGTGCGAATATGCCTAGCAGCGGTACTCAGTTCGGTCTCGTCTTGCTAACGGCCATTGGCATAAAAAAGTTGCCCCTCTACTTACATGGTTTCTGGTGGGCAGTTCTGGTGCTGGCTGGCACGAGACGGGTCCGGTTTATTACCACTGGTGCCAGGGAGCGAAAGGTTCAGCACCCTTGCTATTGTAGGTGCCGGCTAGAAGCCTGGTGTTGGTCTATTGGAACAGAATCCCTGGCTAGTGAGGTATATACTTGGTCAGGCTGCTGAACTCGTTGGGGGGGGAATCATATACGCGGCGAGTCAATCTCGTCGCAAGAAGGAGCTCTGCGGTGCAGCTGAGCTAACTTTTCCGTGCAAGCTGCAAACAAGGAGGGGAAGGAACGAGGCATTTCCTAGCGAGCCAAGCAAAACGGCCCTCTGATCGGGCGGGCATCCACTTGTCATTTTGTCATGATTTTTGGGCTGTGATTTTGTGAAGTAGTTCCCTGCCAAATCCCACGACTTGGCATCCTCGAGACCTCCGGTGGGCGGCAGAAATTCTTCGGAGCTACCTGCTGCTACTTTACCCCCCCAACCGAATAATTATGTAGCGAGAGACTTCACAAGCACACAGCCTCGCACCTACCCCCCTCCGCTTCCACAGCGAACGATCCGATTATATGTGGTCACGCGTGATCCGTTTGCCCCCCGCCACCCCCCCCCCCCTCCCCATCACATTTGTCCAGTTTGAGTAAACCGAAAGAGAGCTTTTGCTTGCCAGGTTTTGCCTAGCAGCAGTCATCGCTCGCCACCCCGCAGGCCTTCTAAAAATACCACCAGAACTGCTGAGTATCTGTTTTGCCAAGCTATTTCAGCACAAGGAGTAGGTCGTTGCCGACAGGGTTCGGACTTACGTTGCTGTGGCGGTGAGGAGCTCGAATGCCGACGCTTTGGTGAATATTGCGGCAATACTGCAAAACCCCAAGATGAGAAAGACGGTAGCCGTAAGCCGAGAGGGTAGTTGCTCAAAGTGCGATAGCACTAGAATAGAAAGGGTAGCAAGCAAAAAGATACCAAGGACGGTAAGCACCCTCGATGCTATTCGGATCCGCATCCTGGAGAGCAAGACCACGTTCGGGTCGGAAACGAGCGCTTCCTCCATCTACCCTCATTCAGCAGTATTGGGGCAGGGTGTAATCACGGAGACTTACTGGAACCATGAAGCACTAGAGTGGGCGTGGAGAAAAGGTAAGCATGGTAGCCTCGTGTTGATGGGATACCCGTTGGCCTAGAACTCCCACATGGCAAGTGCCTTACCTGTTTTATGCGTCGTGGCGCCTTCCGGACCGCCGTAGCAACAACCTCCTCTAGCAGCTCGCTCTTGTCGTGGTCTGCCAAGGATACGAACTCGCTGATGCGTCGAAAGAGGCGGTCCTCTTCCACTTGGAGATACGTGCCCTCGTTCCGGCACCAATTCCAAAAGCACTCAACGAGCCGTCTGCTAGGCTGGCCGAGCTGGGAGACTCGGCGGAAGTGGGAAATCTCATTGTCTACTCGGCCGTCCCCGCCCCTCCGCGGAGAAAGCCAATGTTAGAAAAGCTAGATGTACCAGTCTGGGGGAGAGGGGGAGAGAGAGGTGGGGGGAGGGGGGGAGAGGGGGTAGAAATAGGGCGTTGAGAGGTGCCGCAGCTGGCACTAGATAGCCCCCAGAGCCACGCAAGCGCCCTCAGGGGCCAGTCAGGTTCCAGTGTTCATACTCACAGTACTCTTTCAACTTCTGCCGTGACCCCAGGATTAACTCTCGTCTCCTGTCACTTGGATCGCGGTCGAAATCACGCAGGCCCCAGGGATCGGTCTCTACCGCATCAAGATGGTCTAACTCGGACTCCACGCGGCCGAGCTCGTCCTGCCACAAGAGAAGGCTACGAAGTTGTAGACGAGGAAAGCTCCGCAACATCTGGAAGTCTGGTTCGGCGCTAAGGAAGGCGGCCGCGCGGGGGTAGCCGGCAGAGTGCGCTTCCACTGTACAAGTACTTGTCAGTGCTCTGGATCGTGTTCATGCCAAAATTACCGCCTTCGACCAAGGGTTCGAGGCTATCCCAGCGTACCGTTGTTGCAGGGCAATTTGCTCCGGAGCTCGCGTAGATAAGCGTCGAAGCTCTGGACGCTTTGTTGCTCTACATCCTCCTGGGTAGGAGTATGATGGCCTGCGGAGATGCCGAGGCGTGATATCCAAGCCATACCTCTCTGAGCAACAAAAAGACAAGGGCTGAAAATGTGAACAAGGAAGAGAGGAGGAGGAGAGAGGAAAGACCTAGGAAATCACTCCGCTCCGGTGTTTCCCAGAAGGAAACACCTGGGGCTTGCGTGGCGTGCAAGGCTCTAGCGCCGCTCAGCGGTGGGGTTGGAGCTTGGCTCTGGTGCCCGACGGCGCCTGACGGCGCCCTCGATCCTGCTCATGATATTACGCGATTGTAACGAAACATGTCCAATGAAGCCCGTTCGAATTTTGTACCAATGCCGTCGGCCTGTAAGCTGGCAGCCCGGCTGTCCTTGGATCTGCTCAGAACAATTCGCCTTCTTAAAAGGTGCCTTGCGGGTTGCCTAACTAGTAGACCCCCCAGTCGTCCGCGGGACCGCCCTGAGGGTCTCCGCCTTCACGGCCTGACCATCACGGTATGGCTCACCAGTGGTGCCATCACGCAAAGAAAATGAACCGTCGCCCAATGACTTGTCAACCTTGTAGACTTTTCCAGCATCCCCAAGAACCCAGACCTCGTGGCCTTCGCAGAACTGTCGCGGACGCTCCTTCTGTAAAGCACGTTAGAGCGAATTTCGGCTCAGTGACCGTCACGGGTGTCCGGTACGCATACAGGCTTCGTAGAGAGAGTCACAGAGGACCTCCAGCCATCAGGATACTGCGGGAAGGTAGAAATGGTGAGCCTATGGCGCGAATGGAGGTGGGTGAGATTCCCCGGGCTCTTACCTTTTCGAGCGCTTCGGCGCGCGTGAGATTGTGCTGCGGTGAGGACATGGAACTACTAGCAACGCTGAGGTGTCGGGTAGAGAGTGGTGGAGAAATTGATCAGGACAACGGGCGAAGCAGGAGGATGAAATAATCGGCAGCTCTAGAGGCCCCACGTGCACAGCGCTGTCCCACTGTCAAATCAGGGATGGCAATGAATAAAGGCTGGGCAATCCCCCCCTCCCCTCCGCCCCCTCCGCCTTCCCCCAAAAGAGCTTCCAGCACAGCCCGGAGCCTCAGAACCCCGTCTCTCCACTTAACACGAGGCCCGTCGAATACTCCTACCTAAAAAAATAACAGCTCTCACACCTCTAGCCCTGCCAGCCGAAGATGAAGCAATACAAAGACGTCATAGCTCTCCTTCTTTACTGGGAGCCTTCGGTGTCGTGTAACTTGGGTGAGCAAGCTATCCTAATCGACGCCGCAGCCTCCGAGGTGCAGATCGCGGAGCCGAATACGCTAAAGAGAGATGTCGATCAACTCGAGCACCTCTTAGAGCGGGAGCTCGGCTACAGGGTCCACCCCCACGCTATCTCGCCGAGCCCCGAGGCGGACCCTATCCTAGAGAAAGTCCTAGAGTGGTTTGTCGGCCTCTACGACAGTCCGGATAATTTGCTCGTCGTGTACTATGGTGGCCATGCGGACAACACCTGGGGCTTGCATGTCCTCCCGTCAGTTTCCATACCCAGCCTGGGCCCCACGCTCCAGGTGGACGTGCCTCTTCTGACAGGAAATAGGGAAACGAAAAAGAGCAATCATCCCCAGCTGATGATCGACTTTCGTCGCCACACCCGCCGTTTGACCAGGTTTTCGAACGCCGATCTTCTTGTCCTCATGGACTGCTGCTATGCCGGCGGCATCTTAAAGGACGGGTCGAACTACCGTGTTCACCCATCGTCAGGCGGACCTCTCCGCGTGAGCAAGTCGGGATTAGGCGGCGCGGAGAGTGTTACAGACCACACGGTGAGGTACATCATGGCCTGTTCCCAAACAGCCCCAACCCCAAGTGGAAACCACTACAAGTCCTTCACATCGGCGTTTGTCCAAGGATGCAGGAGTCTGGTCGCAGAATCGGAGGGGGACCCTACTGCCGCACTTGGCATTGACAAGATCATGAGCCATGTCCAGCAAGTGGCTTTTGAAAATGCCATTCACGACCTAATCTCCGAGCGGGAGGGCAAATCTGATATACACCTGCCAATTCTCAAGCGCCCCGGGGTCGCTTCATCGTCCCTGTTGCCGCCAACTTGCCGAGCGGCGGAGGTCTTGAGGGAGCTGGACAGATGGCTGCTTGAAACGCTGCCCCAGGTTGACCCCAGCCGTCGCTACCGTGACGACATCCCGATGGCGGTCGAACTCGTCAGGCTTGAGGAATCTCTTGACAAGAGGGTGGACATGAACGCGGACGCCAAAGCCGAGCCGGATTGCAAGGATATCGTCCTCAGGGAGGTGATGGGGATCTTCAGGGCGAGGCCACGCCTACCAGCCCCGGGAGACCAAATAGCCCTGCAGGCATTGGGGGCATACTGCGACGGTGTGCTCCGCGGCGTATCCGATCTGACAGAGCGGCTACAGGAGAAGTTGGCTCTCCGTATCCTCCTGTCCGGATCCTGGGATAGGATTGCGACGCCGGCAACGCTCAAAGAACTGCTACCAGCATGGACGACAAATGTGTTTCAGCAAGCCGAAGCTAAAGCCCTCATCGAGGGCCCGGACATGCCGTTCCTCGCCGACCTCCAGCTCCGGGACACCAACCGCGAAGTCGGGATCGAGGAGAGCTTTTCTAAAATGGCGCTCGATGCGTCTCGGATCTCGGAAGAGAGTCGGGTACCATCAAAGGCGGATACCATCTGGAGCCACCAGTATATCCAGTGCGAGATGGGCGGAGACGAGGAGCCGCAGGACGCCCTGGTCGAGATTGTAAAGTTGGAGTCGTCGAGCGACGTAGGTCTACGCCATGAAACCCACGGCCGAGTCCGGAAGGTGACATCAATCTTGCATCGCCTCGATACCGATCAGTTCCGGCTGCTACCCTGTCGAGGCTATGTAATTGACCGAGAACAAAGACACTTTGGCATAGTGTTCGACTTGGGCCCGAGGTCCCAAATGCGCAGGGACCGCAGCTTCTGGTCGCTCCGGGACCTGCTCGTGCCACCTTCACAGGAGAAGGACGCGCGAGCAGGGTTGCAAGCGGCTCCCAGGCAGCTCAGACCTTCTCTTGAGAACCGGAAAAGGGCGGCGTTGGTGTTGGTTCGAGCAGTGGCTAAACTTCATATGCTCGGATTATTTCACAAGAGCATCCGGAGCTCCAACGTGTGCCTAACCGCAGATTCGGCGACGGGTGAGCCGGATTTTGCGAAGCCCTGGCTACTGGGTTACTCATTTTCGAGAGAGGAGGCCGATCGATCGTGGAAGTGGCCTAACGAGGGATTCGCCCACGACGTCTACTGCCACTACGATCGATGGTCTCTCACTCCGCCAGTGTTCACCCGCCTCCATGATATATATTCTCTTGTTAGCACTCCCTCCCAATTCAACAAAACCCCCTTTTGGAACAAGAGGTTAACGAGACTTGTTTAGGGAATTCTCCTGTTAGAGCTCGGGGCTGGAGTAGTTGTTGAAGGCTTCAAAGGTCTCGCGGATTGGAAACAATGGCCTAGCAATGGCAGACCGGTGGGCAGCGACCTTGTCTGCTACTTAAAGAATGTGGCAAAGCTTTATTTGCCATTCTACATGGGCGATGCATACAGCAAGGCGACAGTAGTATGCTTGGGTGCACTGTCTGAGGGGAACTCATTGTATGAGGCTGACCAAGTTGGGTCAGGAGCTCTTTGGGTTGCGATGCGAGAACACGTGCTGGACAAGCTAAAGTGATTCCCTGTCAAGCTAAAAATCCAACGTCGTGTCAGCTGCCCTTACTTATCAGCAGTTCTCACTTCTGTTATACCATGGGATCTGTAAAGCCCGGGGGTGGGGAGGGGGGAGCACGGTAACGAATTACTAAGTAACCAATCAGAGGGGACCTAGAGGGGATGACCCGAGCGTTGCGTCCGCGATAGTAGTCGTGGCGATGTTTGTACAAGAGAATGTCTGTCTGCACCGTAGCCTCCCTCCATTTGCACCGTCATCCACCCACCAAATCCATGTACACTCACGCAAATAAGCCTTCCCTGCAGGGCGAGAATAGCGTAATTGCTATCAAATAACTACAACAATTCTATAATTAACTATAGGCTGCAATAACTAGGCCGATGCTTCCAGTACGGCCCACATTTGGCGAGGACCCACCATCCGGCGATGCATATAGTGTCTATATGTTGGAAGGGGTGTTCCGGAATACCCCTTGTTTTGGAACAAGTCATATTCAGGGGTCATAAACACCAACCCCAAATATCAAACCTCCCCCTTCTATCAATTCTTTTCTGTTTCTCTTCATCCTTTCTTTATGCCAAAGTTTTTTTAATAGATAAGTAGTATACCAAAGAAGATATGTGTAAGGCCTACGCAGAGACCGTTAAAACTAATAACCTATGCGCCTCTGCCTATAAATGAGCCATTCCTCCCTCCTTCCTATACCATCGGCTTCATAGTGCCCTCTCTCAATCAACTAAAACCATCAACGGCTCTTTATGACGTAGGAGAACGGTCTGACTAGCTGGATGTGTGTTTTAAATAAGCTCTGGCGGTTCCCCCTGTCAGAAGCACTGTACTTTTGATGGGGGTTACAACTGTGTGATTGTATTGCTTGGTGCACCTCTCTGGCTTGTAGCCAGAGGGGTGCTACTTATATGACTTCCAATTAGTCCTTGGTATAGCAGAGAAAGCCTTGCAGTGGTTGGCTAGTTACACTGCCACTCTATATGCCTTGTTCAGGTTGGCTCCAGGCTGTGTGTTCGCCAGGCTGTGTGTTCGATTCTAAAGTCAGACGGCTTTTTCCACTAGCACCTGTTTAACTTACACCCCCTAGCAATTACCATCCAAAGATGGTCAGGTTAAATCTGCTCTACTACCTACTACAGAAGTCTTCTTCTCTGTTATATCCCTCGTGTCCATACTTCTCGATTATCCTCTCTTATACCCTCTTGCGCCTTACCTTTTCTTACCATTCCACCTTTATATGGTCTATAAAAATCAGTAAATTTCCAAGCATTTATTATAGCCAGATTCCTACTCTGTCTTGCCTTTACCAGAGCCAGGACTTGGCCTAGATCCATGATATTGACAAGAGTCATATCGCCTAGGCTTTAGCGATGACTTCTTTGACGTCTGGGAGGTACCATTGCCGCAAGATAAGGTAGATGAGTACTTCAGGGAAGGTGTTTTCCATATCAAAGAGACTCCCTTTGAATGGTGGCAGATCAACAAGTGGCGTTTTTCTTGGCTTGCTGAACTGGCCTTCAAATTGCTATCAATTCCTCCTACTTCTTGCGAGTGCGAAAGAACGTTCAGCCTCTCGAAACTCGCGTTAAGTCAACAACGACGCAATACGAGTGACTGCACCATTTGCATGCTTCAATGCCTTCGAAATTGGCTGCGTTTATGGGACTCCTGAAGCAGGGTGTATGTTCAGGGGTAGGTTGGCTGTCGAGGGGTACCCCCCGGAACGGAATAACCGCTTCTGGGGGGGCTTGGCGATAAATTACAATTAATTGAGGCAATTCAATCCACCGAATCCGCAATTAAAATCAGGCCTTGATAGTTCAATTCAGTTCAATTCAGTTCAATTTTGGCGCCAGATTGAGTTGAATTGTTCCTCACGCTGGGCTGGTCGAGATATCCACGTATAGGTTGCACTCTAGCGTCAGGAACCACTGTAACTTGTCAAAGTGTAGGTCCGGCTTGTCCTTAAGCAAGTCAAACACCTTCTGTATAACCGCTAGGTGGCGCAGGGTGGTTGGGAATAACCTCACGTACCTCCATAGCGCAGGGCGCCAGTACCAAACTGTTCTGCGGGCCATATGGACTCGGATGCCGACTTCTTCGGCAATGACCTTCACGGGCATATCTTCCATCACCATCAGGTAAATCACGACATTTTGATGATTGTTAGCGTACCGAATCATAGCTGCAGACAGCCTACAAGTGGTCGCAAGACAAAGATACTCGCGGATATGGCTCAAATGGCTGCAAAGGTCGGCAAACGGAGAAAACAATCGTAATGTTGCCGTTCTTTGGTGTCCAAAAAATAAGGCGTTAGCGCCAAATCACGTGAAGGAGCATGGTGTGCTTGCAGTCGACTGCAACCTTAAAAAAGTGAGCAATCGACTGTAACCTTAAAAAAGTGATGTAATCGGCCCCAAATCCGGACCTTCACCGCTGAACTTGCACTCTTCCTTTCTCTTCCCGCACCCCACCACCAACCACCAACCGCCCAACCATCATGAGCGGCCTTGGAGATCGCGCAACTCAGCTTCTGGCACATCTAGGGGCTTCCGCGATCCTCCTTGTTGAATGGGAGACAAGCCTGCAATACGTTTGGGCTATCCCCTTATACCAAATGGAGTAAGTTGGCGAGGTATGATTGAGACTGCATCCAATTATTGACTTTTTGTTTTGTTTTATAGAGCCGATTTTTGCTTGTCCCCGACGTCCAACTACGCAAAGTCCAAGACCTAGCCGCTGAGCTGGGCTTCTCTCCAGCCGATGTGGATGTTCTTCGCTCCGTCTACCCAAGTGAGCTGTCGGGTCTGGCGGTTCGCTACCTAATCGATGACGCAACCTACGACGAGGGCCCGCCGCGACGTAGGCTCGTCTTCCTTCCCATGTCCTGGGCGGGGATTACGCCGGACGAGGTCGTGCCGATTCTAGTCGAGGACGGCCTTCATCCACCACTCCCCCCTTCTGCCCGAACGGTACCACTCCCAGCCGCCTGCGCCGCGTTCGCACGTATTGCCGCTCGCGAAAAACGAGCAAGTCGAATTCGCAGTGCCATTCTCAAACAACTTTCAAGCGTGATTGGGGAGAGCCTCTTCGACATGAGCTACGAGGGGGATTATATGGAAATATTGCCGAATGACCACCCGCTTGCTGAGGCTGAGGAGTTAGAGATTAAGCATGCCATCAAGGAAATCAAGAGCTGGACATTTAGGAAGGATGAAGAGTGGGTTAAGGACATCTTGGTTGACATTTACGCTGGGAAAAAAACTTATTGTGATTTTCCTTGGGAGAAAGGTGCATCCTTATGGCCGCCTTTTTAATGTATACAGTACGATGTAACGTCTTCCTAAAGCGCCAGCATTCGAAGCTCCAATGTATTCCATAGAGTGTGTTGCCAAAAGTTCAATTCTCCGTCACCTTCTGATCGTCAACCTCCATGACCGAGTCCAAGAGTTGAACCAAGTGCTCTCCCCCAGCGCCATTCCGGTACTCCCTCAAGGGCCTGACTGCCGAGTATAATCTGTGTACGTCTAGGGAAGAGTAGCCTATGAATTCCACCTTTTTATCATGTTCCGCAAGCCACTTCAGCAGAAATTGGACATCCTCGAGATCTCGACCGAGTTTGGTGATTGGCTTGGGGCGCGTGCTTCCGATGAAGTGGATACACCGTTTGATCTTGGTTAGAACCAAGATTCCGGGACGAAGGGGAATATTAGCTGTAGAATATTTATTAGCCTTGACCCCTGAACATCGGGATGCCATTGATAGGTACCGTCCCCAGGCTGGATCACGCTATGCTGCCTAGGCAGGCCAAGGTCGCCAATCTTGAGAGTCTCAATTGTCCGACTCTTGGCATGCGGGCGAGAACATGAATTTGTTGTATTCTAAGCGGAACCTTGGGTCGCCGCCCAGTATAGGATCTGAGATGTATGTTTGGAGGTCATTGATATTCGCAGCGTCAATTTCGATGTCGACGTCGGTCGTAGCCCTCGTGCCGCCAAGGAGGTTGACAGCGAAACCCCTGATGAATGCATGGTCGATACCGAGCTGCAAAAGAATCGTAGATAGCGCCTTTGCGGCCTGCAGATGGAGTTCCTGTGGAGCCATGGCAGGGGGAAAACGTTCTGTAGTGTGTCGTATGCAATGGAATACCGGGATGGAGAAGCTGACCCTGGGCTTGGAGAGTATGGATAGTATGCTGCTTGTTATGACGAAGTGCGGGCCTGGGGTTCACCCAGAGTTCACCTAATCTGACAGTGGGGCTCAGAGGACCTATTTCTTCACCCAGTGCCTTTATCACTCTCTTCTTCCTTTCTTTTCTTCAGCTTTAGATCTTCTAGTGTAGACATGATCATTATAACATTGCCTCTTAATTCATACTCTGACCTGACACTACCCAGAGAATTCTAAAGTAGGCAAGTAGCAGAGAGATCTTATATAGGAGGGCCTAGCCCCTATGAAGACAATTGCTGGTATGAGTCTCCGGCCTTCTGCAGTCGCTGCTTCTAGAATAGAACAGAGACCCAAGTCTTTCCTTCAAAAGACATAACAAAGGACCTGCTAGTAGTAGAATCGCCTATAATAGTCCCACTACATGTCTGGACCTCCTGCATTCCATGCTCGTCCATATTGGTGATGTTCCATGAAGGGATAGCTTTGGCATCCAACTGAGCCTTCAAACGGCCAAAGAAATCTTCGTATGCAGCCTTGGTAGATCCACGCGTACGAGCTATATCCAATAGGGCCGATGGCTTCGCTTTTACGCGGTCATGCCGGCGTAAGAAGCGGTCTACCCAACGGTAGCCGAGGGGCTTGAAACAGTCTCCTTCAACAAGGACTCTTTGAGCCATTCTGGTGATCTGAGCTTTGCTTGGGGCACGCCCAGCCAAATCCTCGTGAAGGGCCCAGTCAACTAAGAAGGTCTCCTGCGCTGGGGATAGCCTCATAGAGTCAATTTTGCTGGCCTTGGTGGAGGTAGTGCCGCGGAGGCGCCGGCTCAGGGTTGAGGGGTGAACATCGTGGAGAGCCGCTGCGGCGGTCTGCGTTTCGCCATTGGCGACGGCCTCAATTACAGACGCGATATTGTGCTTGTAAACACTAGCCATTCCCAAAATTCGGTGTGTTTTGAAGCAAAACTGAAGGAATAGTGCTGGTTGGAAATGAAGGGGTTGTCGCTTGGGGATTCCGATCGCAATGTTGCATTGTGGGGTTATTGCATTGTGGGGTCGCCTTTTCTATCTCCTTCGTGTTTCCATTCCCTAGGGTGTAGAGGGCAAGCATGTATCACTCTACTCTCAAGGTATCAGCCTGTGGGACAACATCTGTAATATCTTCTGCAGTTGCGTTGTCCTGTCCTCGTAGCGCTGTAAGACAGGTTTCACTGCCTTGTAATGTTCATCGTCAGGGTTAGCGTTGTTGAGGTTTCCCGAGAGGGTTTGGAGGGTTTTGTGGACAAGAGGGAGCCGTGTAACAGCATCGCGGAAGGCTTGCGGGAGGCCAGAGGCATCGTTGGCAGCGTTATAGATCTTTTTGGTTGAGGATGGCGCCGTGGATGATGACTCTAGGGGCTTTCACTAGCCACCGCACCAGCTTTGGCTTTCGGTCGCTAAGGGATGAGTGGTCGCCTTCCGCTGCGGGAAGAGAGACGTATCTTAGCCCCTTGATCCGCCACGCTTAGGTAAGTCGGCAAGGAGTGTCCTGTACGGGTCCCATTTCTGGGTTTCTTCTGAGGGAGCTAATTTTTAGCAACCGCCGGCTAACCCCGTGGCCACACGGACAA
This sequence comes from Lasiosphaeria hispida, assembly GCA_033439745.1. Taxonomy (NCBI): domain Eukaryota; kingdom Fungi; phylum Ascomycota; class Sordariomycetes; order Sordariales; family Lasiosphaeriaceae; genus Lasiosphaeria; species Lasiosphaeria hispida. The sequence continues at coordinate 6,053,279 of JAUIQD010000003.1, forward strand.
TCAGCGTCTAAAAACCAAGAGTGCTCGCTCTTCTCGCAATGCGCGATTTGATTCGGGTGATCTTGGTGCTAGGTAACGGACAACACCGCGAGTTGACAATAGTATTGTAAGGTAACTCCAACCGCCGCCCACGCATTCTAATAGCTGTTCACAGTACAATACATACGCTAGCTCTTTACGCTTCCGCTGCTTCTCGGGAGAAAGTAGCTATGACTCCTCCGAACTCTTTCGCATTCAGCCGCCAGGCATCCTGTTGAGGCACCTGACCTGGCCGCCCCAGGCCCCACTGAGCGCGGGCCCCAGGCGCACAGGCCAGTTGCCCTGGGCTTCACCACCTATTTCGCTCTCCTCTCCAGTTGCAGATCCAGAACCTGCAACTGTTAACCATCTTAGCAAGGAAGCAATATCATCACTTTGCTCCCTCCAACACACCCCTCAGTAGCCTCCTATGGTATTAAATGGGGCTTGGAGAAACAAGCAAGTCTGGTGACTAACTGTCAAGGATGTCAACATTGCCCCTTTTTAGATGAGGTGGGTCCTTGCCCCTGATCTAACTCTGTCAAAGTGGCACAGCAACAGTGGAGCCCGCTGACCAGCTAAGACAAGGCGCTAACAGCCACACGAAAAGGCTCTGCGCGCAGGCTCTGCTCCAAGAAATGCAACACACATGACATCAATTTGAGCCTCTCGATTAGATGAATTACTTGACCGTTTGACAAACTCATCCAAGCACCTTGTTAGCTCTTGCACGATACAAACCTTTGACCACCCACCAGCACATAGTTCATTCGCAGGTGAGGACCCGCAAATACCAGAAATCCTCTCCACTAGACCGCAGCAGCGGCCGCCTCACCACGCACCCTCAACTCCTCAAGCATCTCCGTCAGCTCTGCCTCTGTAGCACTCAAGTATCTCGCCCTCCCAAAATACCCCAACAACCCCTGCCACTCGTCTATTCTCTTGGTCATATACGGCGGCAATCCCACATACGGATTCCCCGCCTCCTCTGTCGCCAAAATCTCCGCCGCCGCCCTCAGTTCAGGCACCTCCCGCACATTCACCTCCATCCAAGCGTGCAACCCGTGCACCACACTCTCCAGCGCGCCCACCACCCACGCGTGGTGCGGGCTGGCCGCCTCGCCGGCAATAATCACATCCCCGGCGGGGCGGATCAGGTGGTTCCACAGGTGCGTGAACTGCTGGGGACGGAAGAAGGCGAACGCGCCGGCCGTGTGCGGGTCGGCCGACCAGTCGTACGCGTGGTGGTCGACGTAGAGGCTGCTAATCCGGTCGAAGAGGGCGTCTTCGGACATGGCGTCGTTGCCAGAATGCAGGCGGGCGAGGTCGCGGAGCATGAGGGTTTTCAGCGCGGCTTCGTCGTCGACCTTTTGGGCGTGCGTGATGTTGGGGGAGGAGGAGGTCAGGGAGCCGATACGCTGTGCGTCTTGCTGCCAAGTGTAGGAGCAGAGGAGGACGGCCGATGAGGTGGAGGGGTCGTAGATGTTGTAGGAGGGGTAGACACAGGTGCGGAGGTTGAGGTCGGAGTGGCCTAGGCCGCCCATGCGGATGTTGTAGGATCCGAGGTCGTGGATCCACCAGGCGTGGGAGAATTTGATGGCTACTTTGGCGGAGGGGCCGTAGCCGAGAGAGCGCAGGGCGAGGGTGGTGGGGTAGGGGAGTCCTGCGCGGGTGAGGTCCATGTGTCGGAGGCAGCCGAGAGTGGTGGTGTTGAGGACGGCATTGAAGTTGAAGGATTTGGTGGTGGTGTTGTTGTCGTTGGGGTGGTTGCTGACCAAGGCGGTGATACCGACGTTCATGGGACCTGTCGCGGCGATGGAGGTGACGCGGTGGTTGTACTTGGGCTTGGACAGAATCTTGCGCTCGAGGATCTTGGCCAGCTGCTGGGCGCCGCCGAGGATGCAGTGCCAGTCCGTGTCTTTATTGTCCCAGAACTCAAAGTCCATGGACTCAAGCACGGTTTCGCTGTGTGCTTGATCGTACCAGTCGGTTCCGCTGCGGTGGAGGGGGTTAGCACGTGGTCCCGAGAAGAGGTCGCCAATATGCCGCTCACCCGTTGAAGGTCTCCATCCACTGGATGGTCTCGTAGTTGTATGGCGGCGGTGGGATTTCGTTTACCTCTCCTTCCTCTAGGGGAGGTGGTGTTCTGTGCGTTCAGGCGAGCGTCTTTAGCAAAAGACCATAGCATTAGCAAAAACGCGCGAGAGTCAGAGACGTACCTCCCCAAGAACTGCCGAGTGCTGTACGTGTCATACTCCATGAGCAGCTTCCAGCCCCTATTTCCGTGCGGTGTTTCCTCTGCATCCTTTCGTAGAGCCTTGCGAAAGGGCTCGATAGCAGCATTCATGACTTTGCCAGGCGAATGACGGAGGATTCTGGGTAAAGTAGGTGAGAATAGTTAGCGACTCGGGTAGAGACCCCAGTTGACAACAGGTGGGAGTATCTCACTCTCTGGGAACGACACCGCCCATCGAGATCTTGAACGGATCGCTGTCATTCGTCGCGGCCTCAATAGTGGCATATGTGCCCCAGCGATTGATGTTATTGTAGCACCACGGCTCGATGGTGCTCGAAGATATGTCACCATTCTTCATGTAGTACGGAATGATGGATCCAAGAGGTGCACCGGGATTGGTTACCAGGTCAGTTGTCTCCATGCCGAGTTTGGAGAAGAGGTCGAAGGTCCTGTTTGTAGTGCCAGTTGTCAGCATTAGGGACCATAACTAAGCAGACACAAGATGGATCTGCTTTACCTGGTCATGACGGGATTCTTGGGGAACCTCATGGCACCGACGTCATAGTAGTCGTGCGGACCCTCGGGCTCACCAAACTCGTAGGTGAACAGGCGACCACCGACCCTCTCCTGCCCGGCGGCCTCAAGAATCTGATACTTGAAGTACAGCATGTTGGGGAGCTTGCCGACAATGACAAAGTGTTTGTGGAACTCGTCCGGGGTGGGAATCAATCCCTGGTGTCTGTTTGCCACGAGAGCTTTGATGAAGAGCTGATAGTTTAGGTAATCGAGAACCTTCGCAGCAAATAGCCCGGCAACTCCAGCGCCGACGATGCCAATGTTGATGGTGATGAGCTTCGGAGGCGGATATTTGAACTTGGGCGGCTGGAGCTTGGGCGGAAGGGGCGGGAGGTCCTCATCTTCGCCAATGTTAGGAACCCACCCAACCGGAAAATGAGATTCGAATCCTTTCAGCTCAATCTTCACGGCTTGGGTGGCATGCTGCTGAGCCCACTGGTCTCGGATTGAGAGTTCTGCCGTTCGATCGAGCGACATGGTGAGGAAGGTCAGGTAGTTCAAGTATTTCGGGGAGCTCAGAATCACAGGTTCAGGAGGGTGTTCAAGGTGATAAAAAATGTGTGCAGAAATTTCGAAGATGGAGGAGGTTGGAGAGCCACGGAGCGGGCTTGAGGTGCTGCAAGAGTCGACTTAAACCCCACAGGTTTTGAAGTCCCTCATGCCTCGGGCCTCGTGGTCGCGGACGTCGCGGCTATCTAAATTACTTCACTGGCCTGCCTGTCGCCAATAGGACTTCCATGTCCTCATCTTCTGGTGTGGTCGGTTGGGCTTCATATTCGAGTTGCCATTATTAATATTCCGGCTCGTTACTTTTTCCATGTTGTCCCTACCTCTTGATCAAGGCAGGGGCAACTCCATGCATCATCTTTCATTTTCCTCAATGAAAATCGAATGATACCTCACCAACTCTCTTGTTCTCGCCTATGGCGGCTCGCCAGAAGATGGAATCTGTTGTTGTTCTCTTGAATCATGAAATCAAGCGGCCATGGCACCACATGAATGCAAAGACGTTGGGTGCCACAAACCGGTATCATCCAATACTAGAAAATGGCGTTGAGTTGGTGACAAACCCAAACCATGATCCAATGGCTTTTCACCAGGCTCTTGAGCACATATGCAGGCCTGCCCTGTGACGGTTGAACAGCCCCCAATCGCCGATGACAACGTCTCTGTCCAATCTCTGAGCACCACAGTACACCCTAATTAAGCAGGTTTCCTTCAAGCATGCGTTCCCCGCCTCAGGCTGCATGGCATTCAGGCCCTGGCCCCGCCCTTCATTTTCTCTCACCAAGCCCGGGGCGTGAAGTAACTCTCACTTTTGACTCGATTTCCTCGTCTCCAGGAAGTTCTTTTCCCTCCTTCATGCCTTTTAGCAAACAAGACCTTAGAAAAGTATCGGCTAAACCTTATGTAAACTACAGCGCTTGACATAAACCAAATCAAGCAAGCCGGGCACTAAATTTGGCTCGGACTTGGCTTCGAAAGAGCGATTTGGCCTGCTGCAATTGGATTTGACTTGGCTTGAATCATCCTCATCCTGCCTTCTTCCGTGCATAACCCTAAAGACGCCAGACAGCAGAGGATAGCAGGATTCATGATCCCCTTTCAGCACCATCTCCAAGCACTAAGCGGGTCTATCGTGAACTAAACGCGCAAATCCGAGATAATCGCGGGAACCACACCGGAAGAAATTCTCAGCTCAAGAAGTACCTAGACTCAAATTGAGATAAAAATGCTAGGGGGGCACGCTTATTTTTGTACAAATGCATCCTACGATATGGTGATGTCGGAGTGCAGAGAGTCGGAGGTAAGTAGACCAGGGTAATAGACAGGGGTAGCTGACAGAGATCAGAATGGTACAGATAAGAGCTGCACTCAAAGGTGAGTTCTCAACGAGAACCTCGATTGTTGATTGTGTCGTCAAGAACCCCTTTTTTACCCTTCGACGGCCAGTGGTGGACTCTTCAAGGTTTGGAGGCTGCACTACCATTTGGGTGCTAGCTGCAAGTGCCGCAGAACAGGGGAGTCATGAGTCTGGGAGTTGGTGTGCCCCGAGTAGTTATCTGAGACAAAAACCAGAATAGCTGTTATGTTGATGCTAAAAAGAGGCAGCAGTTCAAAATGTGATGGGTGTGTGCCTATGTATGCTGCTCTTATGGACCCACAAAAAAAAAACTTTCCTCCAAACACACTCCAACCAAAACTAGGTAACGATCATCACCTTTGCCCTGCACTGTTACGCGCATGCTTATACTTGCAATTCGACTTTATTGGTGCCGATCCTGCAGCCCGGCCTTGCGATAACCCAATTGGTAAAGGCGGTTCAGATTTCCTGATACAAAGCATGCTAGATGATAATAGGAGCATTTTGAGGAGCGAACACCGCTCGCGTCAAGCCAGCAGGTACGGGAACCTACATACGGAACATTCAAGCTGCCCAAGCAGCTTTATACCGATCTCCCTGTGGCCTCCGAACCCTATTCAATCCGGCTCCTAGATCTTCGAGCCGCTCCGGCAGGTCGGGACGACGCTCCTCTGATTGGCAATCTCCGCGTGGCGAGACGGGCCGGCATATACGGCATTGTCCTATGTCCGGGGCTCCAAGGCACCCCCTAGCCCTAGGGTCTTGTCTGCCCCACCGGGTCGACCTTGAGATCAGCTCAGGTTGCTCCCAAGCTCCTCGTCATATCCGGAAGCGGTTCAGCGCTGTGACCATCTGGGTTGATGCAATCTGTATCAACCAGGAGGATGCGGACGAGAAAGCAATTCAGATTCCGCTAATGGAAGAGAAATACAATTCGGCAGCTATCGGGTACATCTGGCTCGGAGGGGGTAGCAATGGCTTAGATAAAAGAGGTCGGCTCACCTAAGGTCAACAGGGTTACGTTCTACTTTCTGGGTGGAAGCAGCGATATCGCATACGCGAATGGAGAGCGGGACTACAAGATCATCCCAGCATCGACGCCGACGTGGACGGGGAACTTGCCCGTGGGACATCTAGGGACATATGCAGAGACCAATGCGGGCAGATTTGGTGTCGCGGTTACCAGGTTCCTGCAGTGGACGCTGAGAGGAAATGCGACTGCTGGGGAGTATTTCTCGGGCAAGGGGGCGACGACCGATGGTTAGAGCGTTAAGAGTCGGGCTTTGGCCGACATCAAGACCACTCCGATCGATAGCACGACTGTAGGGTAGATGGGGTGGGTTTGCGCGTCCTTCGAGAAAACAACATAATTTCTTCCAAAGTTGGCAGCCGATTCAGCTCATCAGACAGGGTGTTCCCTGCGTTACATGCAAGAGTTTTGGCGGGCCTACTAGCTAGTATACACCTCATAGTTTCCATGCATTCGGCTACGCAGCCGAATCTCCAGGTTTCAAGGAGTCGGGCAACGACGTAGGACCAAGTGTAATTAATAGCAAAAAATGCCATCCTTATCGAATAACGACCGCATTCAGCCGGCGGCCTAGCGCCGAACTTGTGTGCAAGGTTGCTATTGGCCGGTTCTGGCTCTTTGACTCAACTGCCGCGTAAGAGTGAACGCTGTATAGTGCTGCTAAAATGGGAGGCGGGAAGGAAGCTGCCTTATCTAAAGCTAGCACGAGGAAAAGAAAATCGCTAGGTGGTTTAACACCATGTATTAAGAACTGCGTTCGTCTTTCTTCTCTATTCTCGGCTTTAGATGCTCATTCTCGCCAAGCCCCTGCCATCATGAAGCGCATCTCAGTTTTAACGCTGGGTGCTGTCCAGCTCGCTCAGCTGGCTACCGCCAGCTTTTATGTTTATATTGGTAATGATATTCGACTCAGTATGGACAACAGGTTTTGGTTCTATCGCAGTCAACTTAGCTGCGATGCCGTCGTTATCATGAACTCATACGCTGAGAAGAGCGACATTAGTGGAAACGCGCAGGGTGTCGTTTGTGAAGGCAACCTTTGCAAGTCCCGCTGGATTTGTGAAGGTACCAGCTGCCGGCCCAACATTCCAGAGGATATTGATAGATTCGAGATGAACACGGATTTTGGACATTATAGTAAGTGCCCGAATGTCCCCTCTTCTGGTGCAACGAGGACGCTTTTTCCTCGATTGATTTCTGTCTTCAGTCCGTGATGGTGGGACTGACAAATTACCATGATAGCAATTTACAAAACCCGAAACTGGAACATGTATGATGTGCAAGACAAGGTCGTAGGAAAATGCACACCTACCGATCAAAAGGGATTTACTTGCATGGGTGGCGTACCTGGTATGCCTATCAGCGCAAAGTCCTTGTTTTGGTGCGATACTGCTGTTTGGTGACCTAGCATTCTGTTCTACGTGAGAGAGTCACTGAAAGTTGATCAGGCAGTGTTGTGGGAAATGGAAGTCTCTTTTAGTTTTGTGTTGATGAATGGGACAGTCGGCACTAAATATGACACTCTTTACACTTCACATTATTTGCCTTTCAAGATAGGTAAACAACACTCGACATCAAATTATTGGCTGCTTAGGATCCTGTATAAATGTCAGGTTGACGGTTTGGCACCCGACGTGAGGAAATGACAGGCTTTTGCTTCCGTCCAAGACATCGCCGAGAAAGTCGAGAGCCCGCTGGCGTGTGGCCACCCCAGAGATTGCGATGGTACAGAATATTCGCCCTTGATCGCAACGGCTTCTCATCGAATTGTCCGTCTCGGCTCTCGGTGCCATGTCGTCCTCAATAACGTGGTACATAAACACGGGCGTGTTCAGAATCTCGCAGCCTCCCAATATGCCCTCTCTGGTGAACATATCCACCATGTGGGAGACTTCCAAGTCGGCTTGTCGGTGCTGACGCGGGGTATACTTTGTCAAGGTTGTCAAGGATGACGTCTACGGCTGTGTAGCCGGCGCCTACGGCACCTGTTTGCTTCACCCGGCCGTAGCTGTTCCACCCCGCCACCAATTCCCAGAGAAGAGGCCGAGACGGATCGTTATAATGAACTTGTTCTTGCCGGCGGCCGGCCACTTTACCCGATTGATCTCGTTGAGGATTGATTGATTGATTGATCAATTTAACGTGCAGGGTTTTGCCCCGTGGGGGCAATCGCACGTGACCGCTCTCGAAGTCGGTCAAAGCTCTGGCTATCTAGGAACTAAATAGCTTACAATAAGGAGACCCTCCTCCCTACTCCTCCGGAAAGAGATCCTGATCAGGGTTGCCTGCAGCCCCTGATCGACGATACCTTCAACCCGACGCCCCCCGTCTCAAGGAAAACCGCTACAGGTCCCACCTGCCCTGCCCGCTCTCTGCGTTCTAAAGGAACATAAAAACTCCGTAGAGAAAAGCCTCCTTTTGATCAGTCTTGGGTGGCTTCTGCAGCCTCCTCCTCTTCTTCATCCTGTGGGGTATTTTCTTCCCCCTTCTTTCTGCCCCAGTATTTTCTTCCTGGGAGCTTAATCTTGTTGATGAAGCCCTCGAACGCCGCCAGGTGCTTCTTCGACCTCCTCCAGACCGCTTTCATCGGGTCAGAGCCTTCCAGGGGGAGCGCCGATCTCGTTGAGGAGGTCGCCAAGGACCCGGAAGCATACCGGGAGATGCTGCGACCATAACCCTAACCCGCAGTAGAGCGGTCTCTGAACAGGAGACGCAAACCGCAAGCGGTTTGCCTAAAGAGCTTTGAGGAACGAAGCTCCGAATATAAGCAATTTGTAGCTTTGTTAGGTTGATCATAGCGATTAAGAATCGCTAATTTTATAAGTGGCTTATATCAGTGCGTGTTTCAGGAACGCTGAGGCCAGGACGCCCATGGCGACGCAGGTAGCCTGATTGTTAAGGTCACCACATCTTCAATCTAACCCCAATGGGCGCAGTTTCTTGTGACTCTGTGGTCCAGAGTGTTGTGTTGAGCTCTCAGGCACCCGACGGTTCTAGACCCGCGACACCTCCGCACTTCCCACCCAGCATTTGATGACGAACGCAGACGATGCGCAAAACCTCCACTGGGCCAGGTCAAGCGCGTCGCGCAATGGCTCCGTTGCCGACCCTGGAAGAATCGCCGCATTCTACAGCAGTACCTGGTTTTACCAAGTAAGCACAATAACATTCATTGTCTGCCTTCGGCTCGAGCGGCCTTACAGGGTTTGTTACGTACGACAGCCAAATCCTTCAAGTCCTAAAGGACTTTTAGAATTAGATAGAGCCATCATAGGGCATTAGAATGTGATTGTTGTCACCCATTTTGCTAACTAGTAATTTGGCTGTGTTCTTAATGACCAAAGCTGGGTGGGGTTCTGAGCCTGGTTTTTTTTGCCATGGGGGAGCTACCCTGAGCCATCTTAGTTCTTTAGTTCCGAGGCGTTGGTAAGATCTGTTATGTGAGACGAATCTCGGCTCACCAAATTTCCTTTTTCGTGCCTCGCGCACGTGACGCTGCTCACCCTGGCTCAGGCTCGCCTCAGTCCTTGCTCAGGATTCGCTCAGGCTGGCTCACCCTTGCTCACCCTAATTACCGTTTTCGGCAGGCTGCGCCGCAGCACGCTCAATTGCTTCAACTCTAGCCGAGTGAGCCCAGAATTGGTCCCATATATAAAAATGGCCAAAATGCGTCCCATTTTCGAAAATTAGCAGTCTTGACTTTCCTCTTACATTTTCGTGTTACTCATCTGACCTCAAGAGACATTAAGTCAGCCTCTGCTCTCCAAGTCTTGCTCTTAGACCTCCTACAAGCACTCCTGCTGTTATTCAATCCTGAATTCATCAATATACCGCGACAAAACGCTAAGATTCAGTATGGAACTGGAATCTAAGACGTCAAATTTAGCAGATACCGTCATTAGGCGGGCCGAGAGGAGAGGCCTTACAGCGGACCGCTCCAAGATCAGCCCTCAAGCGGTTCGAAGAAATCTAAGGCCCAAGAGCAAAAGCGACTATTCACGAGTACTTGCAGTGTGGCATTCGTAAGTCAATAGCGTGCACATTACCAACACCGAGATTTAACGCTCCTTAGATATGTAACCAAATATGGGCCTTCTGATCCTCGGGATATGTAGGTGATGAAGCATTTTGCTGAAACTCTAGGCCTTGGTATGAAAGGCAAGCTTGATGAAGAGGATGCACTACCAACTCCCTCCAGCTTACGAGTTTCAATGCGCCGATTTTACAATGCGTGGGAGCGACATTATAATCTGGAGATACCCTTGGATGTTAAGTGGTCAATGGCACTAGTAAGTGGAAGAACAGCCCATATTGTTAGTGCTAATGATGAGTTGATATGCTAACTAATACAGTATATCCAAGGACCACTGGCTCAAAAACTCGGCTTGAAGGAGCTCTATCAAGACCAGGTGTTTCTAATGATTGAGAACTACATCATCTTGCAAGAGCAGTTATGGTTTAAGGACCATTATGAGTATATGCATGAAGGATGCTGTATAGATAATGCTAACCTACTAAATACACACTGCTTCAGCTTGGCCTGCCTTTAGGAATTGTGTCAGGCAAAATATAAAGTAAAACATATATTAGAGCCATGACTGACTTAAGCTGATTATAATAGGATTTTATCCTTCTTGTTGGATGGAATGATGGCGAACCTGAGCTTAAACTAAAGGTTCAAAGAAGAGAATATAAAGGAAAGGATATTAATCAGTGAGTTATATATAGTTTCAAATGGTTACTTGTCCATTAACCTTTCACCTAGGCTAGAACATATAATGCCTGAAAAACTATCATCAAGACTTGGCTCACCACCTCTATATACATAACCAATGCTCTTCTGGCTGGCTAATATTATTTCGTCTAAAGTGCTTAAGGGAAATCCTATACTAGAAGAAGTACTCATGATAACACCCCCTCCAAATGGCCGAAAACACTAGGTTTTATAATGGGAGGAGAGTAAACTGGACAACATAGTATTCCTGGAGTGGGAGTCTTGCGGGCCAAAAGAGAAAAATCGAAGCCTGACTAGCTGGGCCTATCAAATATCTGCCTGGGCAATTTGCATAAAATTTACTGACGGTATAGGATTATATTGCATATGTCGAGAGATCCTTGTTAAAACTAATGGTGGGGGTTTTGCTTTTTCCTAGTAGATAAGTATAGTTGGCTAACTTAAACTAGACGGCGGCTATTCAGTCAAGCAGGTTTTAAAGTTTGCTGACCAATAAAACTTGTCAGTTTTTCATAGGTACTATTTAGGCACAATAAATACAGTCGATGGTATGGCAAGCTATCTTGGCATGGATATCCAGCGTGATCTCATAGAAGACTTTTGCTTGGCAACAATGAGATGGAACAGTGATCTGCCTCTTGAACTCCTGGACAAGGGAAGGGTAGAGTTAGAGTAATAAGAGGAATATGTTATCCTTATATGCTTAATTGAGAGGCTATCCCTCCAGATCAACGATGAGAATACCCTAGAGGAAGCATGTCAACAACTTAGGGACCAGCGAAATCTAGTCTATAGCAAACGGTGAAAACTTGAGAAGAACAAACTCTGTGAATGCCAGCAAAACCAGCCGATTGTGTACCCAACCGAGCATAAGGCTTATGAGGAGAATGATTGGCACTATGACCACTTTCTTCAAGTTCTCCACATGATGCCTGAACACAAGCGCCTGTTTTGCACTCTGTCTCTAAGAGTGCTACTTCAGAGCTTGCAAGGCATTTCTGCTCTCTATGATCTCATTACTCTCTAGACAAGTGACTGCTGTGTTGCTTATCAGGATGTATTGAAACCTAAACATGGCCGCTACCTAGTTCCCTCTTGTGATATAGACATGGAGAGGTAAGAAATAATCCTGTCTGCTAGAGAAGAGTCTTGCAGCTAATTACCATTGGGCAAATATAGTATTCCTGCTATAAAGAAATGGAAGCACATGTACCACTGCTTTGAGGTGTTTTATAAGAAGAACTGTGGTTTTGCTTAATTCTGTTTTTTATGTAACTACTGGATAACAAGTAAGGAGGCATGGTTAAGTCACTACCAGAACCATATTGATAAACGCCAGGTCCTATTCCACTACAATCCAGTTTCCTTTCGCCATGCTGTCGCCTATGCAGGGTATTGTCCTATTCACCTCAGACAAACAGACCTTCCGGCAAATATGCGAATGCAGCAGTACATCAATGCTCATGCCTGGCAATGGCATGTTTTCAAATGTGTATTGGCCTTTATCGATACTAGAGCTGGGTCAACCAGCATTTCATGCCCGCATCTGGGATGCCCTTGCTTATTTGGATCGGGTGAAGATTTGTAACAACACCTTATGGATGTCCATAGCATTGAAAGATATATAGGGGCAAAGCGCAAATCAAGTCCTGAAGAGAGTTAGGATTGAAAATTCATGTCATATCGCCCCATTAAACAGACATGAACCATGCTTCCAGCTGGCTATATATCAGACCCTGTCTATGATTCCATGGATTTGGATGATGCCAATCTAATCGACCTTTCAAAGCTGGATCTTGAGCCAAGCCTGATAAAACTTCACTGGACCCCTCCACCGCTAAGCGGTTCGACATCACCTAGACCCAGTGAAGAAGATAATTTTTGGGATTAGTGAAATGACTCTTTAGACGTCACTACTGAGCTCTCATCTCAGTCGGATGATCTAGCGCCGAAGCATTTCAATGACGAAGGCCGCTACTCCCTGACTATGTTGTCATCTATCATTACTGATATCTCTAGTGAACTGGAACCTTAGAGCTCTGACTCCTCCACAGCCTACCTCTTGGAGAAGAGTAATAGACCATTGCCTAAAGTACCGGTGTGGTTAGTTGATCCAGAGTTGTAGAGATTCAATGATCAATGTTATTACCTACCCTGGATAAACACTCTGGATCTGGACCTAGATTCCAATCACAGCGAAAACCTGACAGCCCAATCGCTGTCGACTCTCTTAACGCCAGACCCAACCACTGGAGCCAAGGAGGAGCTAGTGAAAGAATCTGGGTTGAAAATCTCTGAGACCATGTAAGCAGCCAAGTCAGAGGTTGGAGTAGCAGAAAAATCATGCCTTAGTAGTCCAGACCATGAACTTGCTTGTGGCACCCTGGAAACTCCCAAAGATAGCCCAGAAGAGTGCTACATGGTTGACTGCTTACCAGATGAATGGAAGGGTTGGTTTTATGTTAAGTGGGGTGATAGAAGCTGTAGTTGGTAGCCTTGAGAGAACATTCTTGACTATGGACTTATTGAGGAAGCTAGGAGAGACTATAAAGGGCTTGGGCCGGGTGTGGAAGTCTTGTGTACCTGTTGTGCTAAAAGCAGAAAGGTGGAATATCGAGTCCATTTCAAGGGTCGCCTGTCTAAGGAGGACATTTGGGTGATGGAGAAGTTCTTAAGCCCTGAGCTGATTGAGGGGCATAAGGCTGCGTAAGAGAATAGATCTCTAAAGCCGGAGTCTACAATGTACTTTATTCAATCCACTGTCTTATTGTTATATTGTTTTGCATATGCTAGTCTTAGAAATAGATTTAATAGTATTATAAAAGCTTAGATATTGTCTAAAATGTACATTATATTGAAGGATGTTGCAATGACTAAGCTTGAGTTGGGGGGCTAGACACGCGCTTTAATAGCTAGTTCTGATTTACCTGTCGCTGTTGCCTTACAAGTGTAGGTGTCATTTTAGGCTACAGATAGATCAACTATTTGATAGAGATTTGCATTCGATGACTTGAATTTTGTATGTTGTGAAAATTTGAGACGGGATGCATGGGGAGCGCCTGAAAGTGATGTGTCTGGAAAGGGCGAGCCATGCAGTTTAGGCAAGCGGTGAGCCCGAAAACGGCGAGCTGTACGAGTTGGGCAAGTGGTGGTGTAAACGGCGGGCTGCACTTAGGCAAGCGGTGAGAATATAAACGGTGAGCCGTACAAGTTAGGCAAGCGGTGAGGATATAACGGTGAGCCATACAAGTTAGGCAAGCGGTGAGCTCTCAGGCGGTGAGGATATAAACGGTGAGCCGTACAAGTTAGGCAAGCGGTGAGCACTTAGGCGGTGAGGACAAATTTACCTGGTCACTTCAATGTAGAGCCCAGATCATGGCCCACGCTTAATTCCTGGGCCTGTTTCTTGGCCCTATGACAGGTGTATTAAACTGGGAGTGCGGTGGGGTAACAGCGAAAGACCAATTTTAGGTCTTCCAAATTTGTAGCTTGGTGGCCCAAAACATGGACTTTGCACCCTCAGTTCAAATTTTGACATACCTATATCCACCAATTAGTACTCTCTACATGGTCCTGTCAGAGCAGCTTTCATTGATTAGATGGCATCAACGTGACGAAGCAATGCTGAAAGACGGCAGGGAAGGGATGAATGCCGTGAGAAGCTTTCAGAACATATTCATATGGATACATACCTGCTACCTCCTGATATTTAGCTAACATCAACCAGACCAGAGGCTGGGCATTAGAATAAATCCCACTGAAGTTTGTCTTAAGCCTTGTGCTAAAGACCCATATGCTTGGAAGGTTCTACCAGGCAAAGAGGAGTTTTTCTCTAGGATATTTGCCATAAACTTGAGCAACCATTCCATTAGCATGTACCGAATCCTCTGCCGAGAGGTTGGAAAAAGTTTTAAAGCTATACTTTCTGATATAGAGTTCGCAACGTCAGGTGCTATTACCCCTATAGGTAGAGTGTTTCGTTACCTTCTACGTTATATGATTAACGTTGTATAGCTATCTTTCATAGAACCCAGTTTTCGGATAACGATCGACAAGCTTAAAGAGGAAAACTCAAAACTTCTTCAAGAAGTTCATCATCTAAAGATCAATAATGATGCAGAGTTAAAGCAAAGAGAGCTTATAGAAGTAGAAAACTGTCAACTCTACCTAACTAAACAGTAGCTTCAGTCACAAATGCAAAACTACTCAGACACTGTGGATTATCTTAGAAATATCGTATCTAAGTATATCCTCGGGCTAGATAAAGTATTCCCTATGTTGGAGGACTTGAGGAAGGAAGTATTGCTAGACGAGACTCCTGCTATAAAGATGTACAAGAATTAAATGTATAAGAATCTATTTAACTACAATATGGAACAAAGATAGCTGATATTGAACTGGTGTGGTGATGCAACAGGAAAGAAACCACAGAAAGGACCACACCCACAGAAAGCAGTAGTCGGCCTTCCAGGCCGACTCCCAGACTACTGGTCCTCCGATTGGAGGGACACAAATGCAACAGACGTAGAAAAACAGATACGTACCTAGTATAGAACAAAACCTAGTAAGTGACGGAGCCTAGCATGAAACGGAGCCTAGCATGGAACAACAAAGGAAACGCGACCGTGGACTAGGTCATCTTCCTTCGATTAGAGGGCCAGAATGTCACTGGGCTTCAAATGGAAAGTTTTCGTGGTGAAATCGTCGGATTGATCAATGATGATGATGCGCGGCCCCCTTTTTGAGAGAGAGGCACGCGCCAAGAAAAGCATCGCTATGTACAAAAGCGGTTACAGTAATATTACAAAAACGAAACTGGAAGACTGGGACAGCCAGAAAGAGCGCCCCGAGTCAATATGCCTTGTTACCACATAACTTAAGCACACGTTACTGATCTGCGAAAGGACCTCCCGGTTATGCTTCGCAAATGATCCAAGGGGATGATGACTCAAAATCTGTTTGCTGTCACGGCCCTCATGACAACAGGCCACTGCGGCCCGAGGCAGCAACGCCACGCCAATCACTGGGCTAGGGGTAAAGTGGCTGTGTCCAATACTTGCGACGACCTTTGTTCCCTCACTGTCAACGTAAGGCGTCCTGCTTACACTTTGCATCACCTGAATCGCCACTTGGGTGCAGAGTGTAACATCACTTGTCTAATGAACCTATTTAAGTCATCCGAGCTACAGTACCATTCCCTTAAACAGGAGGGACCGTGCCGACGAGCGGCCCGCCAAAGGAAGCCTGGAGGAACTTTCCAAGTGCCAGCTTTTGGACGCGCCTCCACACGATTTCGCGGCTCGCTGGGCGCTCGCCGCAAAATCGCGTTCCGGCCCGAGCTGTTCCGCCAGAGAGAGAGCGCGCCACTGACGTAAGACCGTGTTAAATCACAGTAGAAGCAAGACAGGAGAGACCGTGCCGACAAGCGGCCCGCCAAAGGAAGCCTAGAGGAACTCCCAAGTGCAGTTCGCAAAATCGCGTCGCGGTCCTGGTGCGTAAGACTTACGCGAGGCCACGTGTAAGATCACGTGCAAAACCAAAAGCGGTAATCGAGTTGGCCCGTGCTTTTGGCCCGTGCTTTTTGGTCCTGGAGAGTCTTCCTACAGGAGAGACCGTGCCGACGAGCGGCCCGCCAAAGGAAGCCTGGAGGAACTTTCTTGGTGTTGTTTTGTAAAGAACGAGCCGATGTTTTGCAGTCCACAAGGTCGTGTGAAGCCGCCCAACCCCGATGTGTCGTTTCCGGCTGCCAAGCCTCACTGCGAGGCCAATCAGCGGGCTGCACGCGCCGATAAGTGCTTGCCGATAACTCGATCTCTGAAGCGGGTGAGCGTCCGGCACCAGACGTCCGGCACTGATCTGCTTCCAGAACTCCAAGAAACAGCGATTCGAATGCATACGAAATTCATTTCTCTATTTTCCTCTAGAATACACTTCGAGTCTCGTGGTCATTCCGAGTGGGCTATAGTCTATGTATGAGGTCGCCATGCCTTGCTCCGTCTCAGGGCGGAAGGGAACGCTTAAAAGCTGTGGCATGGAGGACTCTAGAATACTATGACAGCTATGAATTAAAGAAGCCCCCCAGACCACTCCCGTTGCATGCTATGATAGCAAACAAAGAGAGAGAGATCAAGTATCAGTTATGTGACGGGAATGTCACAATCAGGACCCTTCCTGAAGGACAGCCAATGGCAACCGCTGATGCACCTACGGCCGAAGTTCCCGGCCGGCATCCTGGAGGCAGCCACAGCCAGTTTTCTGAGCCTCTTGTAATCCACCTGCCGTCTAAGCCTATACCATAAGTTGGTTGAAGAGGGCTTGTCGCATTGCCCGACCAGGAAGTAATAAAAGTCGAGAAATCCAGGTCCTCTAGCGTCTGCGTGCATGTGCCCGTTTCTGCATCCCAGATCTTGACGGTCTCATCGTCAGACCCGGACGCCACAAGTTTCGAGTCGGGCGAGAACGCGACGGAGTAGACGTTACCGCTATGCCCTTCGAGCTTCTGCATATATGCGCCCGTCTCTGCATCCCAGATCATAACGGTCTCGTCACGTGACCCGGACGCTACGAGCTTCGAGTCGGGCGAGAACACAACAGAGTAGACATAATCACTATGCCCTTCAAGCGTCTACATACATATGCCCGTCACCGCATCCCAGATCTTAACGGTCTTGTCGTTTGACCCAGACATAACGAGCTTCAAGTTGGGCGAGAACGCGATGGAGTTAACGGAATAGCTATGCCCCTCGAGCGTCTGCGTACATATGCCCGTCGCCGCATCCCAGATCTTGACGGTACTGTCATATGACCCGGACGCCACGAGCTTCGAGTCGGGCGAGAACGCGACCGAGCAGACGGAATCGCTATGCCCCTCAAGCGTTTGCGTACATGCACCCGTCACCGCATCCCAGATCTTAACGGTCTTGTCATTTGACCCAGACATAACGAGCTTCAAGTCAGGCGAGAACATGATGGACGTAACCCAATTACTATGCCCTTTAAGCGTTTGCATGGATATGCCCGTCGCCATATCCCAGATCTTAACGGTCCTGTCATATGACCCGGACGTAACAAGCTTCGAGTCAGGAGAGAACGCGACAGAGTTGACGGCTTGGCTATGTCCCTCAAGCGTTTGCGTATATATACCTGTTGCCATATCCCAGATCTTGACGGTCTTATCGTCTGACCCTGACGCAACGAGCTTCGAGTCAGGAGAGAACGTAACGGACATGACACTACCACTATGTCTCTCAAGCGTTTGCATATATGTGCCTGTTGCCATATCCCAGATCTTAACGGTCTTATCGTCAGACCCAGACATAACAAGCTTCAAGTCAGGCGAGAACGTAACAGAGTTGACGGCTTGGCTATGCCCCTTAAGCGTTTGCGTGCATATGCCCGTTGCTATATCCCAAATCTTTACAGTATTATCGTCTAACCCAGACATAATGAGCTTCAAGTCAGGCGAGAACGCGACGGACCTAACGTAATTACTATACGCCTTAAACATTTGCACAATGCCTATTGCCATATCCAAGATTATAACAGTCCTATCATATGACCCAGACACAATAAGCTTCAAGTCAGACAAGAACGCGACGGACATAACGCCTTTACTATGCCACTCAAGCATCTACGTGCATGCACCCGTCACCACATCCCAGATCTTGACGGTACTGTCATATGACCCAGACGCCATGAGCTTTGAGTCAGGCGAGAACACGACCAAGCAGACGGAATCACTATGCCCCTTGAGCGTTTGCGTACATACGCCCGTCGCCACATCCCAGACCTTGACGGTCTTGTCGTTTGACCCAGACGCTACGAGCTTCGAGTCAGGTGAGAACGCGACAGAGTTAACGGCTTGGCTATGCTCCATCATTTACAGGCACGCATTCCAATCATCTTCTACGACTGGCTCGGTAGTAATCCACCTCTGTACTTCCTGCTTGAATAGATCTCTTGTCATACTGCGGGCTAGGCTAAACACAAGTGCAGAAGCATATACCTGAAGCAGGTAGTTCTCAACTAGCCAACTATAGTATAGAACAAATCGGCGCATGTCATAAACAAGGCTTGGTAGCTGTGATACAATTGTCCTTTGCTGAAGTAAATGTCAGAACTGATTAATTATAAGAGGGTATTAATAGGTAAAGCTGACCTAAAGAATGCTCTTGAGTTTCATAATTGAAAGTATCCCCTGTGACATGCTCTTGCAAAGTGAAAGAGCTTTGAGCCAGTGGAGATAGTGTTGCCTCAGAAAGTCATCGATAGTGCCACCATCTTGAAAAACATCTGGGTGCTTGGTATTGTTGCTTGACTGCTAGTCATGGAGATGATTGACCCAGTAAACACAAGCATACCATGCTGTGGCCAGTAGGTCTGGATCAGGTAGCTTGGCGTCGTCGATGGAAGATCCAGGAGTGGTAAGGTGGTAGATGTCGCGGGACAATGTATTGTTCATAACTCACAGCGATTGCAAGAAGACGGTATGGTATATGTCTTCTTTACCGGAAGGGAAAATCTCATAAGCTGCTTCTCCCAGCAAGAAGTCCTTTGTGGATTGGTGGACAAAATAAATGGTGGATTCTCGAAGGGTCAGAAAAGAGCCATAGAGTCCTACCATCTCTGTCAAGAATTCCAGATTATTAGAGATGCCCTCGGGTATGTCAATGAATGACGTCAGCTCTTGTATTGTGATAGGCCAGTAAGTACTACAGAGGATAGCCAGCACTTGTTTGCAGAGATCTGCCTCATCCAAGCGGCCAATCTGATCTATCATTCATTGGTAGAGAGAACCAAGACCAGGTAGAAATATATTCAACTTGGTGAGAACCCTTGCTCATGAGATCTTCTTGAGTTCTTGATAGACCAAAGCCACCCAGAGGAATATGCCGTTTGCATTGCGGGTCAAGTGGTTTTGAACAGCATGCTGTG
The DNA here is from genome assembly GCA_033439745.1 of Lasiosphaeria hispida. Lineage (NCBI taxonomy): Eukaryota > Fungi > Ascomycota > Sordariomycetes > Sordariales > Lasiosphaeriaceae > Lasiosphaeria > Lasiosphaeria hispida. Next base: position 6,072,672 of record JAUIQD010000003.1, read on the forward strand.
TTTTTTCGTCATAGCTCTTTAGCCATGCTAGCTTATCCACCTTATGCTAAATATATATGCCAACAGTACACAAGACGGACTTTTCGTTTAGCTCAAGACTAAGCCTTATCTTCTGTTCCATAGCTTCTAGACTATCCTTAATGTTCAGCTAGTTGCAACTAGAGACAATCCACTTGACATAAGCAAATATAGATGACATCTTAATAATGAAGTTAAGAAGTTTTGGCAGATCGTTTTTATATTTATCTAGAGTATCAATAACCAGGTAAGTACTCTCTAGGCTCAGGTCTTGGAGAATGTTTATGAAGATCTTAGATAAAGCAATCTATCTATTTACATCCTTAAAAAGTACTTTGCCTATATGATCATACTTTTTTCATGTATGTGGGATAAGATATGGCTACTTATCAAGCAACAGGTAGATGAGGCCCTATAGGATAGTAGTGGTACTGTTGATCCATGTGTCAGTAGCTTGGTAGAAAAAGAAAGATAAATGGCCTGTTTCTAAAGCCAAGCTCTATAGCTTATTAATAATACCATAGAGTAACATTGTCTTGCCCTTGCCAGGGTCACCTTTAATCTAGAGCAGTCGACTCTGTTCCCTGTCATATTACTGTCGAAACTTGGCATTGTCTAGGATCCAGCGGTACATGTCTGCTAAAAGGCCATCCTTGGTCTCTATGATATGTCTCTTGTCATAGCATGGGTCAGTCAGGCAGAGGTCTTGGAGGTATTATATATCCTTCTTATCTTAGTGAATCTCCTTATGTAGAGTGTTACTATTCTGGATAGCTTTATGGGTCTCCTTTTGCATAGTGATGCTGCTTTGAAGAGCTTGATGAATGTCTTTAAGTAGTACTTTCCTGTCTTCTGCTGTCTTGACAAGCTTTCCTAGGAGGCTCTTGGTATACTGACTATTGAACTGACTCAAATCAGTCTGAAGAGTTACTTCAGTGTCTGTGATGCTCTTTAGATAGGCATCCTAGTCATTAACATTTGCAAGGCCATAGAGAATGATCTAGGTTTAATACTGGTAGAAAGAGCAAATGCTCTTAATCTGATATAGAAGGAGAGACTTATAGAGCTCAACGATCCTATTCTCCAACTGAAGCTAGATAGACTTGAAGCTTTCCTTCCCAACTATAATATTGTCCTGGCTTAGGATATGTTCAGTCAAGGCATAGTACTAGTCCATCTGGGAGATAACATGCATGATACCTGCCAGATTGGACTCTATTGCTTAAACAGGATTCAGCAGGATCTAGATGGAGGTTAACTAAGATAGCCATTAGGCGGCCATGTACAGATACATACCTATAGTCCAATACAGACACCAGCCCATGGCAGCGCTGCTTGTGGTATGTTCTGGATCGCCAGGTTAACCATGGCCTTGGCTAAGAGAACAAATTGGACGGCATCACCAACTCCTTACATAATCTTCAACAGCATGGAAATTTTTACTTGCCCTTCTTCTACTAGGTTTCTCATATGCGCCTGCCACTGGCTTAGGTCTTTTAGTCTGGCTTTGACGGCAGAGGGTTCATAAGTATTATCCCTAAGAACCTTCTCTAGTGTCTCCATATATGACCCGACAAGCTTTACAATGTCCTTATCCTCCGCAAGGCTATTGTATGTGGCGTCCCAGAGTCTCTGGGACATGGAAAGGGCTAAAGTTGGTTACTTTATGGATTCAGTTGCCTCTGGCTTGGCTTAGGGTTTGATGGGCAGGGCGGGAGGCAGAGCCTGTGATGTAGCGGCTGGCTGGTGATGGTCTGTTGGTTTTGCGTTGATGTTGGGTCGGGGCGTCTGATCATGATCGGCAGATGGGGAGGTATGAGTACATGGCTTTGTCATGATGCTGGAAGGTGTTGTTGGTCTGTCTGTTGGACATGTTAGTGTTGAGAATGTAATCCAGTACTTGTCTCAATGTACCTGTGGACTGTGTGGCAGATAGAGTGGGCGAGGTTGCACCGCGACGTCCGAAAAGCTTCTTTAAACCACTCTTCAACCGCCCCATGATGCCTTTTGCGTGTATAGCTTTGGCATGGATACTTGCCGGGAAGAAGAGAGGCTATCTTAATAGCAGTGACATTGTGGAGTTGATGGGTGCACTTTGCGCATTTGCCGCGAAGGCGGAGCTGAAAGCTGCAGCTGTCCCGCTTGGCGGACGCCCAAGATAGCTGTGGCGCTGCCAGCACCCGCCGTAGGCCGATTCAATTGGTGAAAACTGTATTGGCCCTTCTCAGGTGGCTGCGTTGTGGCTAGCCAATTGGTTTTCGCGATGAAGCCGTTGCAAGGGGCGTGACGTGGCATTTGGAGACAAATTCTGGATTGCTGTCACCGGTGCAGAGATGCAGAGGCGGCCCCACAACACAGTGACGTCAGTCGCCCTTTTTGCAGGGCCGCCACTTTTCGGCATACCGGCTGGTGCCACGAACGTGCTGAGCCACTACAGCTTGGGGCCTGTGGTTGAATGACTAAGCGAAGCGGGTGAAGCACTTGGTCTAATCTTTCTAGGACAAACGCGGGGCAGTCCTGGAAGATTTAGACCCCGGCGCTTGTGTCACATCTGGGCAGTTCTGAACTCTTGAGTGCATGAAGGTTGTTGTCGTTGTTGTCGTCGAGGGTCGAAGTTTCGCTGCCGGATCACCTGCCCCGCATGTTAGGCATTTGATGGCGTTGGCGCCCAGGCGGCTGGTGTCAACTGCCCATATTTAAAGCGTTGTCATTGGTGGTGTTTCGCTGGCGTGTATGAAGATGTCTGTTTGGAGCGCCGTCGGTCGCCCTTCTTTCCACAGGGCTGTCGTTTTGGCGCGTCCGCATACTGGCTGGTGGCTGGTGTCTTGAACGCGCTGCCTTAGTTGGGGTCATATCTATCGAAATTGTGTCAAAGAGTGCCGTAGCCGATGAGATCGCGACGAGTTTTTCTGGGCGGTTGCCGTAGGGCTGAAGCCAACGACCCAATGTGGCTCGCTTCCCCACCAATAGAAATTTCCGACATTGCGGCCCTGCTATCTAGAAGAACTCCGGAAGGCATCCTCGTCAATTGTGACAGCGGTGTCCTAAACCGCTTCTACTCTCTCTTGAAGTCGCCCTGGATTGACACTTGAAAGATAGAGATGGAAGAGATGTAGTTAAAAATATTATTAGATGGCGTCACATCGGGGAGGAGCCGCATTGTCAGGAAGGAGGCGCATTGCGGAGCCGAAGGAGCGAAGTGGTCTGTGCTGCATCGACGGGGTTTCCAAGGGGGCACTTTGGAAAGTTTGGACGCTTGGCGCTTGTGTTACGGGCAGATCTTGAGCTATCCAGTGGAACATCTTTTGTCGTGATTTTATAAAGTTTATGAAAAATGGGCGTAAGGAGGACTTTCTCACATACGTTAAAAATGGTAACGAATGGATGGCTTTTGAAGCTAGTCTTGTGGGCTGTTCTGATAAACATATAAAAGGACATCTAGTTGTACAGTTGCGCCTTCCTCTTCCCTACTGTGGTTCTCTTGCCCCTACCTAACCCAGTAGAGCTTGGTGCCTTCCTCTTACGTGTTGGGGTAGCACTGGTAGAAGCAAGTTGATCGTCCAACAACTGCTCTACATCTGAGCCATGTTCCGTGATATCATTGCTTAGATGGATGGTTAGTGGAATCGACAGGTTTGGAGAGAAGGAGACGCACTCGAGCTCGGCACTGTCATTGGGTCTACAGCAGTTGTCATGGTGTCCCATGATGCTTGCTGTCCTCCAGCAGAGGCCGGTGGCTCAGTCGCCTGGGGAGGTGAATACTTGGTAGTGGCCAGTGCTAGGGACACAGCGCTCTCTGGCAGAGGCCCCTTCTGCCCGCGGTTTGGAGACGAGAACGGATTTCTGCTTGCGACACCACCAGGGCCTGCTGGTCGTGGTGTCATAGGTGCTTCGGGAATAGGATTCGACGGTATAGACATTGGTGCATTGTGTCTAGAGAGGGCACTCTGTTGAACAAATTCCCAGTTATCAGGAAGAATCATTAGGATACAGGTGGTGGAATTGAGGACCTGAGGGCCTTGGATAAGCTTATGGTTAAGGACCCCTAGAATGCAGCCACTACATATAATCCAAGAACCTCTGGGAAAGGGGTTTGTGGCTTGTCACATCTACCCAAGCAGTGAACTCTACGGCTGCTACTCTGTAGGGAAGATCAGGAGGATGTGGCATATATATATGCCCTTACAGGGAGGATGGTCATTCTCTGGGAGCAAATAGGAGCCCAGCTTTATAAACACTAAGGTCTTGCTCAGCGCCTTGGGCTAGATATTCTCCTTGATATGGAACATGTCCAGGTCAACGGGACCGGCGAAGGACATATATGCTAAGGAGGCAGGCCAGGGAGTACTATTGTTATTGTCAGAAAGAACCCAGGGGATAATACTATATAATTATAAGCATGGACACTTGGTAAGAGTCTAGGGTGGGCGGGATGATATATGGAGTCAAGCCGCCGTCCCTTGGTAGGGCCAGCAAGACCTGAACAGACTAAGTGTCATCCATCTCCCATCCGTCAAGGCACATACTGAGAAAGGTGAGTTTGTTTAGGCAAACTTAGGCGATGATGGTAAACCACTTCCCCTCCTAGTCATTCTCTAAGGTTACCTTTTACACTTTAGTATTAAATATTAAGAGTAGCAGGGGAATACCAGAGCTTTCTCTATCTTTGGTACTAAGGAGGCATAGGTAAAGGTCAAGGACAAAGTCAGGCTGGTTAAAAGGCAGGAAGGTCCTGGCCTTGAAATTCCCTGTACTTATATAGCACAAGCTGGGCAGGAGAATCTCACACTGAGCCAAGTCTAAGTGGTAGGTGATGATGAGGTCTGTACCCACCATCCCTTGTGCTTGCTTGTTTGGCAGTGGAGGTATTGGATAAATGAGAAAGGAAGAAGCCATGCTGGGTGTGGTTTTGTTGTGGTAAGGGAATGGAATTCTGGGGAGGGGAGATGATGGTGTGGGAGACTGAGCTTGGTTTTTAGGAAAGGGCGAGTTGATGTGGGGATGGATATTGCTTTTTGTGATGCTTGACTTGGTTGGCGATGTGGCGTATCAAGTCACCACACCCGTTACCCGAATCGTCCAATTCTGTTCCTTAGCCCTACAACACCGACTCGAAGGAGGGTGGCCACCATACATGTCCCTTTGGATCGCCGTCACGCGGTCGCATCAACTTTGCGCTTGCTTCTTTTCATGATGGTCAATCGCAGGAGCGTCTCCGTCCCCGGGCATGTCTTCTTGCGGCAGTGCACTATGTGTGTCGAGCAGGCACGGTAAATTGGAATCTGCCGAAACAGGGGTAACGGCGATGGGTGGCTACAAATGAGAGAAGGTTGCCCGGCTTCGCCCAGTCGTGCCACCTAGCGTTCATGGAAGTAACTGGGTCAACAAAGCCCGAAAAGCCCAGTCCATCGTTGGCGAAGGTGGCCACCCTGGGTTGATCAGAAGGGGGCATGTGTGATGGCTATTCTGCTTTGGTATTGGTGTTGGATGGCCGAAGAAGAGGTGATTCGCGGTGAATGGTGACGGTGTGTCCTGGCGTTTTCTCTTTACGTATCAGAAATGAGAGAAGTGCAGCAGCCGATTTTGCTTTTGAAAGTGAAATGGTTGTCCCAATCCTGGATGAGACGCAGCCAGAAAGGGTGTATTCGCTGTGGGCATCTCATCGTGCCTTTGGAAGAGCCAAGTTGTTGGCAGTGTTTCATGCAGGTTGTTGACGCAGAGGCAGCTGACACGGCTGCTCAGATACCTCAAAGTACAGTATTCTAGACGCACTAGAGTATTTGTGGGTTCTCCAGCATGGCTGAACTACACACCGAGTCCGCATCCGTTCCACCGCAGATACACATTCAGCGGCAAGAACACGACCGTCAAGAGAGGGAAGAACGTTGGGAACAACGGCAGCAAACAGTGGCAGGGCCGCAAAATGATACAGGCCAGGCTATGCAGCAAGAGGAACAGCAGTGATTGGCAGAGCAGTGATTGGCAGAGCAGTGATTGGCAGAGCAAAGTGAATGTGGGCATGATGTAGTTAGATGGCGGTGGAGGTTGCTACAGAGGGACAAAGAAGAGCTCTGTCGTCAACATGAGCAGTGGTATCTGTAGCTGGAAGAAGGATGCCGTCGATGGGAAGAGAGGAGGAGACAATAGTAGGAAATGGAGCGGGAATAGTATCCTCAGGCAGAGGAGATATGATAGTGGCTGGAAAGACATTGCCAAAACCAGGAGGAAGGGTCTGGACGCCGGGAGGAGCTTGTAGAGCATACAAGCCAGTGCCGTCAGTGGGCCAGAAGGGCCAGGCAAAAAGTTGATTCATTAACACCTGAGTATGAATTCCTCTTCCCTGCCAAGGCGTCGCTGAGGTACCAGAAGGCTAACACCCAGGGTGCCAGAAGACGCCATCAGCCAAGGCCAAAGAAGCCTTCTGGGATGATGCCGACTAGGCCGTCAGTCTCCCATGATCTAACAGCCACAGAGATGGTCACACAGCAAAAGGAGGCGCTAGACCAGTTGGTCCAAGCAGTAGAATGGTCTTTTCAGGAGAAATAAGTGGCCTCTGCTTGTTGTGATTGGTGCAACCCCATACTGGTATAATGTAAGGTTAATACTGTATAGGCATTCCTGAATGCTTTCCATGATGAAGAGATTATGGAGATAGTACTATGTTTGGTTTGCTACCTCTAGAGGAAGCCATAAGACCTGGCCTGTATTGATTGGCATAGGGTTATCCTAGATGAGATCTAGCCTATCATGGTAGGTATACTGGGATGTTAGAGATGCTTTCTAGAGGAAGATGGCAAGGCTATGGTACTGATCTATCATACCTGCCAAGTGGCTTTTGACTAAGGCTGAGTTCTGGATGCTTGTATGGGGAGTATTATGCTTATAGGTTATGAGTATAAATATCCAAAGGAGCTAAGAGATCTTACCCTGCTTGAGAAGAAGTTAATCTTTCTCAATATGGTGTATGGGTTTATCACCAAGTTCAACATCTAATGTGGCTAATAGACTGGTCTAATATACTGAAAGCATATTGTAGGCCATGTCATGGTGTTTCCTAATAATATGGAGTTACTAGCTACCAAGATCTTACCATACCCCCTTCTATTGATATTAGAGCAGGTACATGTGATCTGGACTGGCTTAGAGTGGCCAATGCCTCAAGACATAAGCAAGTTGCTTAGTGTCTGACCTGGTACCCTCAGAGCAGTACTATACTGGCTATGATCCCACAATCATCTATATACTAATATTATCATAAATAAGCATGAGATGGAGACTTGGGTCTTTGAGGATAATAGTGACATGTTAAAGATAATATACCAAGGTATTATGATGGAAGGGGAGACTATAGAGGAGCACATTCACATAGTATAGATTATACTGCCAACTAATAGAGGGCAAGACCTTCCTAGTCATCAGTTAATAGTCAAGGATATTATGGTACAGTTGATAGAAGGACCTAATCATGAGCCTGCCCAAGCTGGGCCTATAGATGATACTGGACTTGTTAGCTTGGAGAAGGTAGTGGTGGTAGAAACAGTAAAGGTAATGTTTAAACTATATTCCTTAGGTATGTTTCTGATTAATAACCAGGCTATCTCTATAAAGCATGATAAGTTAGGATTTATCAGTATAGCACTTTAGGCAGAGTACCAGTTTGATGATGGCTATGATGGTGGTATGGGAGAAGCCTGGCTGATGGAGGTTCATGGCTCTTCTATATTGTCATTTATCCATATGTTATGTAGTTGGGAGTTTGCTGATGCCTTCTCCCTAGACTATTATGACACCGGCGCCACACCTAGGTGAGAAGTAAGGTGGAACGGGGATGACAATGACAAGGTGTGCAAACACTGTAAGATGAGACTGTAGAGCTATAATGATGATCCAGACAGTGTCAGATGATCAAATCATTCAGGGAGATGGAATGAATAAACAGGGGATAATACATGATGCCTTTGTAGTTGCAAGTCAATTGAAGAAGAGGGTGGTTGCTTATCGCCGGTCATATCCAAACCACTATAGAGCTCCTCATAGCAATCAAGAACAGGATCACCAAGTGCAGTGCATAAGAGTAAGTCAACAAGGTCACTATCTCAGAAGATATAATGAAGAATTAATGAACAAACAATAAGGGTTCCATAAGGATAGAATTCCCCTTAGCTTCACTAAAGTTTAACTAATAATCTTTCTAAGGTCAGTTTCCAAAAAGGACTATAGAGCTTCTTTTCCCTCTAAGGGTTTAGCACTCCTTTATCTCTTTTATGGAAGGCTATGTACTAGATACAATGTTCCCTTGATCCATCCTAATCATCTGTCAGTCCCAAGGATCCCTTTAGCCACCTATCAAAAGTACCTTATCAATCCATGGCTATATACTAAGTGAAGTCAGCCATCTCATAATAAGTCCATGGCCTATATTGGTACTTACTCTCAACAGCTTATTATAAAGGTTCCCTCAAGTCCTTGGTACTATCACTAACCACATTATTATTAGATTAGTCCCACATTAACTATCATAGCAGTGGTTCCCTTTATGACTTATCATTACCCAAGTAGGCCTGGTCACAACCACCTATCACTACTAAGATAGGTGCTTGATAAGTATTGGTCAAAGGTCTTCCAACAGGATGACTATAATATCAGAGAGGTCCTTGATTAAAAGATTATTATATAATCTGTTCAGCTATCATACAGCCTGGACCATGATGCCAAGGTTATGTGGTTTGTCCATGACAAATCTAAAGTCTGATGATAGAGGTTAGTATAGGTCAATCTACTATGTGGATTGCCCCTGCTTGTGTATGGCCCAAGGTCTTGATCTAATCTACTGGAGATCCTTGGTTGGGCCATTATGCTGGAATGGTGACTGCCAATGACTGAGGCTTTAGTCCCTACTCCTGATGGTCCATGGTGTATGAATCCTTATGTCCATGGTCAGCCTAGGTCAAGGAGGTGAATCACCCTGTTAACCTTAGGTAAGCTTGATAAGTATGATACTATCCCCCTCTCATGATGTCCTGACCATGGGACCAGGATCAGTGACCCTTGGGTCCTTGGGTTTATGGGGGTGACTGACATGGAAGTCCTAAAGTTCTGAAATTTCTATGAAGTGCTTGTAGGGTTCCTAAGTAAGTTCCTTAGGTTTGTCATATCCTTCCTACTTAACCTGGTACTTGACCTTATTATCCTTCTTTCTAGAATTTAGCATCTTTTCCATAATATATTCCTCAGGGTAGATATCCCTAACCTATTCTAGGACTTCTAAGGGATCTAGGATCACTTGAGTACCTAGTCGGTATGGTTCTATCAGAGAAATATGGAAGGTAGGGTATATCTGCCATTGAGGAGGGAGCTTAAGTTGGACTGTAGTGGGGGATATTACCTTGATGATCTTAAAGGGGCCTAATAACTTCTTGTCTAGTTTCTTTGAAGGTCTTTTGGTTTTGATGTTCCTTATGTCAAGTATCATCAGTTGTCCTACTTCATATGAGGGTACCTTGCTTTGCTTCTTGTTAGTAAACTTCTTCATCTAGGCCTGGGATTCTTATAGGATAGTATAAAGTTCCTTATAGATCATTGTCATCTAGTAGGCTATGATTTTGCTGTATAGGTTACATGTAGTTTCATTAGGGGGGTTATGTGTTACTGGGTGGATTCTATAGTTAGTATAGAAGGGAGAGCTGCCAGTAGAGGTCGATCTGGCATTTTTCCATGTAAATTCAGTAGTAGGGAGTAAGGTATCCTAGTTATTTATCTTATAGTTCATAAAGGCCCTAAGGTAGGCCTTGATGTGCTGGTTGAGACGTTTAGTCTGGCTATTAGTTTCTGGGTGGAATGACATTGACATTTAGGGCTTGATTCTAATGTATTTGAGGAAGTCTTACCAGAGGTCTATGTTAAACCTTAAGTCTTGGTCTGATATGATGCCTGTGGGTATTCCATGGTGCTTCTAAATGTCATAGGTGAAAACTGGGATGAGGTCTTGAGTCTTCTTGGTATTATCTTTAAGAGGTATAAAATGTGTTATTTTGGTGAAGGTATTGACCATTACCCAGATTGAACTATGCCTATTGCTTAGGGGTAAGTCTATGATAAAGTCCATGGAGATAAGTCTTTATGGAGAGTACTTTAGTTTGATTAGGTAAAGGGGATTGAATAGGAAGTGATATCTTGGTTTATTGCCTTGATACTTATGATAGGAGTATATAAATTTAGTGACATTAGTTTCCAAGTTTTGCCACCATATATGCCATCTAATAAGTTCAATGGTCTTATCCATATCCATGTGGCCTGCCACCTTGGTATTATATTTAGATTACATGATATGCTTCTTAAATTCTATATTATTAGGAATCTAAATATGTCCTTTAATAAATAAAATACCATCCTAGTTATTAATATCTTTTCCCAGGGTTACCAGGGCCTATTGGTATATAGTGTTAGTCAATGTGGCTTCCTTAATAAGCCTAAAGAAGTCTTTGTTCTACTTAGGCTTGGGGATGTTGTAAAGTCTAGTTTTTATAAGAATCAATAGGGGTCCTTCTAAATTTGAAAAGTATTTTTCATTCAGAACCAAGGTTATTAACTGGTTCTCACCTCTCCCTTCTAGTTAGTATTCTTTGTGTTGTGAGAGTATGTTAGCTTTACTGTTTTGGGTTCCTGGTTAGTAGTTGATGATAAAGTCAAAGGTGGAGAGCTGCTTGGCCTAGTAGGCTTGGTGGTGGTTAAGGACCTTAGCCATCTGAAAGTAGGCTAAGTTGTTATGGTCTAAGAAGACCTTGATGTGATAGGTAGTACCTTCTAGGTAATGTTTCCATTGCTAGAAACCATTAACTATTATAAGGAGTTCCTTGTCATGGATCTTATAGTTGATTTCTATAGGGGTTAGCTTCCTTGAGTAGAAGGCTATTAGATACCATTGTCCATTGGCTCTTTATTAAGACATGATCACCCCAAGTGCCTAGTCTAAATAGTCTATTTTTATTATGGTTTAGTAACTAGGGATAAAATATACTAGGACAGGTGCTTTTATAAAGGCCTTTTTAAGGGTATCAAAGCTTAGCTATATATGCTTAGTCTAGTGCCAAGACCTTTTATCTAACTTAGTGGAGTTAGTTAAGGGTTTGGTGATCTTGGAGAAGTTCTTAATGTAGTACCTATAGAAGTTTATAAAGCCATTAAACTATTATACTTCCTTAAGACAAGTAGGAGTTCTTTATAAAAGGATATAGTTGACCTTGTTAGGAGACATCTTGATTCCCTTGTTACTAATGATATAACCAAGGTACTTAAGTTCCTTGGCATCCTAAATATACTTTTAAGGGTTAATGGCTAGGTTGTTTTCCTTAAGCCTCTAAAGGACTTGGAGAAGGATCCTATCATGTTCCTCTTGGGTAGTGGTATGGATAAGGAGGTCATTGACATAAGTATAAAGTCCTTCCTTAATGTCCTTAAACATCTCATTGATCATGGCCTGGAAGGTTATAGGGGCATTGGTTAATCCAAAGGGCATAACTATGAATTTGAAAAGTCCAAAATAGGTTCAGAAGGCCGTTTTCCATTTATATCCCTTCTTTATCTAAACCAGGTTAAACCCTGTTTTGAGGTCTATCTTTGTGAAGATAATAGATCCTATTAGGGTATCCTATAATTTAGTGATAAGGGGGAGTGGATATTGGTTCTTTACTGTTTGCTTGTTTATACCTCTGAAATCTATTATAGGTCTAAGATTCTTAGGGTCTTAGGTGACTGCTTTTTCCATGGAAGTGTCCTTGTTGATGAAGAAGATAGGTGAGGAGTATGGAGACTTGGAGTTTTGGATTTTCCCTTCTGCTAGTATGTTATTGGTTTATTTGTGAAGGATTTTCTTCTCTAGTTATAACATAGGGTATAGTAGGCCCCAAGGAAGCTACTAGTCTCCTATGATGTTGATTATATGATCCTAGGGTCAGTGATCTAGAAGTCTCCTTATTACTTTAGGGCTTATAAGGGGAGCAAAGTCCTTAAACCTTTTAGGGATCTGTTGGACTGAGGAAGAGATACTAGTAAAGATTGATGATAAGATCTTAGCTTTAAATTCTTTCTTGCCTAGTATTGCCATTGATATGTAGTTATGTTGGTAATGGGTATTGGAAAAGGAGATTTTCCTAGTATCTATATCCCAGAGGTGGTTAGGTTGATGTTTCTAGAGCTACTAATAGGGTAAAATGACATTGTATTTGTCTTTAAGGGGGGATATCTTAAAGGAAATGTGGAAGAAATGGTCTTCCTGATACTATAAGACCAGCTACCTTATATAGAACTTCCTACTTGTAGGGTCAGTGGTTGCATTAAAGGCTTCTAAAGGCCTGGTATACTTATGTTTGACTTTGGGTATTAACCACTTGTCTACCAAGGCCTTGCTCATGATAGGTCCTAAAGCTTTTATATTAAGGAGTGTTTATATAGGGATTTCAGAAGCTCTATGGCATATAATTGTCATAGGGATGATCTTATGTTCCCTATATATTGGTTCTTATGTTAGGATTCTGATCTTCTTGGCTAGTCAGGCAGTACCTGGCTCCTTAAGAGATTGTTTCTTAGGAGCTGGGATAGAAGAAATGACTCTTTGGGGGAAGGTTCTAGGTATTATTGATGTCTGGTCCCCTTTTAAAAATCTAAACCCTTGGTGTTATTAGATAACTTTAGGATTTGGGGAAATATCTTAGGAAACTTATTAGCCATGATGGTTATGCTGACCTTGGGTTTCTTAGTGGATGGTGGAGCCTTATTATTAATCTTAGGTTCCATGTCCTTAAACCAGGCCTTCTTGGCACTTATGGCCTTTAGAGGCCTTGGGATTTCCTTGTTATCTTATGACTTTCTACTATAGCATTCCAGGGTATCATGTCCTTGATGTCCATAGTGGTAACAGGCTTAGTCCCTTTTATATTTCTTAATGTCAGCCCTGTCTATACCAATAATAGCTTCCTTATAGGAGTTCTAATACTTCTTATAGTTAGAGGCTAGCTTGGGCTTATCCTCTTTCTTACTATACTTATACTTTTTATCCTTTTTTGGCTTCTCTATAGTAGGCTTGTTAGAGTAGGAGCTAGACTTGTTGTCTTCCTTTTTATCCTCCTTTAAACATTCCTTAGAATTCAAAGTAGACCTGTCTTTTCCCTGCCAATTTCTTTAAAGAATAACATAGTCCTTCATTTTTTCTTCATGAAGAAGGCCTGTAGAAATGACTACTTTAAAGAAGTCTATGTTATTAGCCAGGATACTGTTAATGTATGAGTATATAAGGTCTAGAATGGCTTTAGGGATAGTACTCTTGATAATTCCCTAGAGTATAATACCACTTATGTCCATAGAATGGTTTAACTCTTGGATCTTGGTGATGTACTTGTTGATGTCTTTGTTGTATTTCAATGCTTGTATTGTGGCTGTGTCCCTTAGCTTGTGTGATGGGTCATGGAATTGTTCCTTCATTGTGGTTTGGTATCTATCCCAGGTGTCAGCAAAGCCTAGCTTTTCAATCTGCCTGGCTCTCTTCTGGTGCCATTTGAGTGTAGTTTTCTTGGTGTATGACCCTACCTAGTTGATAAGGGAGAGGTCAGTTTGAAAACTGTCTTTGTGAAATTCGACATATTCCTTAATTAATCTCCACCAGGTCTTGAATTCCGCCTTGTCCTTGCTGTCAAATCGATTGGGCTTGGTGGATAACAGCTTCAGGGTCATACTTTCCTGTGTGTTTTGCCATGTGAATGTCCTTGAGGAGGCTTCTGGAGTAGCCTTTGAGTATCTTAATCATTTTAGTATCCTTGGGAGTTGGTAGGGCTCCTGTATAGGTGTTTAACACCAGGCTATCCAACTAAGCTTATGTCTTGTTGGCCCAGGTCCTGACTTGGTTATAACCTTATTGTTATTTGAGGAGGGCGGACTACTGCTTGGCCAACCTTTCGTTTTATAGTCAGAGGAGTTTGTTGAGCCAGACAGCTTCCAGAGCTTGTTCCTATGCTTTTTCTTCTGCTATGTGAATCCATTGATCTTGGGCAATCTTCTGCCGGTGGAGATCCCTGGTGTCTTTGTGCAGGTTTTTGGTTCTGGCTAGGATAACTCCAAGGGCTTTTTCATGGTTAGTAGAGATGGTGGTAAACTGTGATAACTTTTCGTTGACCTCCATTCCAAAGTTCTAACAGGAGAGTATAAGATCTTTTCATGTGTAGTTAAGGATCTTCAGGTTGCTTTTGATGGCCTGGACCATGTGACAGTAGTCACTTACCAAGTTCATAAAACCAGTAGTTACTTCCTTAAGCTGGTCAGGGTCGTTTTTTGTATCGTGGATGTAGGTGTATAATTCTTGATATATGCTGGTGATTTGTTGGTGGATTGCAATAAGCCAGTTAGGAGGATTGATGATGGCTTTGGATCCTGCGGGGAGTTTTAAATGCTTGCTGATTACTCTGGTGTTCATTGTAGGTGGTTCCTAGACCATGAGGTCAGTAATAGGTTTAGTAGCTGGTTCCTTTTCCCAAAGGACGGCTGAATAAGATCATTTAGTCGCCATGGTGGATTTGGGCGAAAAGATTTCATAGTCATGTGCTGACATAGAAAGATTATCTATGACACTGGCGCCACACCTAGGTGAGAAGTAAGGTGGAATGGGGATGATAACAATAAGGTGTATAAACACTGTAAGATGAGACTATAGAGCTATAATGATGATCTGGACAGTGTTGGATGATCAAATCATTCAGGAAGATGGAATAAATAAACAGGGGATAACACACAATGCCTTCACAGTTACAAGTCAATTGAAGAAAAGGGTGGTTACTTATCACCAGTCACATCCAAACCACCACAGAGCTCCTCATAGTAATCAAGGACAGGATCACCAAGTACAGTACACAAAAGCAAGTCAACAAGGTCACTATCTCAGAAGATATAATAAAGAATTAATGAACAAATAACAAGGGTTCCACAAGGATAGAATTCCCCTCAGCTTCACTAAAGTTCAGCTAATAATCTTTCTAAGGTCAGTTTCCAAAAAGGACTACAGAGCTTCTTCTCCCTCTGAGGATTCAGCACTCCTTTATCTCTTTTATAGAAGGCTATGTACTAGATACAATGTTCCCTTGATCCATCCTAATCATCCATCAGTCCCAAGGATCCCTTTAGCCGCCCATCAAAAACACCCTATCAATCCATGGCTACATACCAAGTAAAGTCAGCCATCTCACAACAAGTCCATGGCCTATATTGGTACTTACTCTCAACAACTTACTATAGAGGTTCCCTCAAGTCCTTGGTACTATCACTGACCACATCATTATTAGGTTGGTCCCACATTGACTATCACAGCAGTGGTTCCCTTCATGACTCATCGCTACCCAAGTAGGCCTGGTCATAACCACCTGTCACCACTGAGATAGGTGCTTGATAAGTATTGGTCCAAGGTCTTCTAACAGGATGACTGTGATATCAGAGAGGTCCTTGATTGAAAGACCATCACATGATCCATTCAGCTGTCATGCAGCCTGGACCATAATGCCAAGGTTATATGGTTCGTCCATGACAAATCTAAAGTCTGATGACAAAGGTTAGCGCAGGTCGATCCACTATGTGGATTGCCCCTGCTTATATGTGGCCCAAGGTCTCGATCCAATCTACTAGAGATCCTTGGTTAGGCCATCACGCTGGAATGGTGACTGCCAATGACTGAGGCTCTAGTCCCCACTCCTGATGGTCCATGGTGTGTGAATCCTCGTGTCCATGGTCAGCCTCAAGGAGGTGAATCACCCTGTTGACCTTAGGTGAGCTTGACAAGTGTGACAACTATTTTGTAAAGACCTTCCCTACTTGCTTTTCTTATGGCCAAGGCGGCCCATAGGTAGTGGAATGAAATGAGGAGGGAGAGCCAGCCAATCTTTTGGTCTGGGATATGGCTCTGGAGCCCTAGGCCAAAGTTGTTCTATAGTGGCACAGTGGGCATTGTGCCCAACACCCTGTGTTTTCATTCCTTGTTTTTAACATGCTGGTGAGATCCTGGAACTAATGGATTACCTATGGTCACTTGAAATGATCATTATTTCATTATATTAAGGAAATCTACCAAAGGCTAATACCTAAGTATCTTTAAAAAGCATAAGATAAGATATTTAAGATAGGCAAGACCACTAATAATAATGTCAATACAATCATAAAAGAGCTTTTACTTTATAATAACTAATATCCCTTATTAAATAAGAGCCATCTATATATATAGAAGAAGATTTGGTTAATAATTATCATATTTGGCCTCATAGCCATCTGGTTTATAATAAACCCCAATGATATCAATAACCTGGTAAAACTAAAGTTTATAGTATATAGGGACTATAATAGGGAAGCTACTAGGATACTACTCCATATACTAAGTATAGTGTTACAAGTAGTAACTCTTTTGATCTATAACCCTCTTAGTTCCATGCTCTTCTTCTTCCATGAAATCAATCTCTTCTTTAAGTATTATGTCTATGCTAGGCGGCCATCTATTTTCAGAAACATCAGTCACTACTATGCTATAATAGAGACCAATGACTATAGAGCTTTCTATCTATATGGCTTATTATAGAAGGTAACCTAGCCTTGGCAGATCTTGTCTAAGACATAGCCAATCCAGATGAGGGGAAATACTGGTAGAAGATTAAGAGTTATGTGGATGATGTGTTCACTGAGATGCTAAATGAGACCCTTGCCAAGGAGATGGTGGAGTGTGGCAAGAAGACTATAGTGGTAGAGCTAGAGCTAATGGAGGATGTAGGGTGGCTGCTGAGGGAGTTTGAGTATGAGGCCAACTTTGTCGCCTCCTACTATCAGGTTCACCACTACACCGCTATGTGTGTGAAGTATTCTATCAAGGAGGTCCTGAAGCAAGGTGTGGCAAAGTGCAGGACTCAGCTGTGCTGGTTTTGGGCTTCTTGGAAGCTTGTGCCAGAGACTGGCTTTATAGGTGATGGCCTGCTCAAGGTGAAGAGAGACCACTAGATGGTTAATTGGTATAACCAGAGCATGGCCATAGGACTGTGTCATAACCATGACCTATCATAGATCCTCATGTGAACTAAGAGCCTGGCCCTTCTACACTATATCTACAACTACACTATGAAACTGAATGCTCCCATGTGGAAGCAGCTTGCTCATGCTACGGAGTTGTTGGACCTGGCACGGCAGCAGCGGCAGCAGCAGTAGCAGGGAGGTCCTAGTAATCTGGATGTGATGTTGGTGATAGGGGATGAGATGAAATCGTTCCTATTGTAAGTTGTAAACTGTATCTTCATGAGCAGAGAGCTTTTGTAACCTGAGGTACTCAGCTACCTGCTTGGCTTCAGGACTGACTTCATAAACGTTCCTGCATGGACCTGGGTATGCCTCAATGCCTTGTACTGGGCCTGTGCTAGGCAGTGGCCGGCTCTTAAGGAAGCCCTTTCCTCATGGGGCCAAGAATTACAGCCAGACAACATCTACTTCCAAGCCGATGGTCTTAAGCTGCCCTACTTGGAAGCTTATAGGAACTGTGGTCTGATCCTCCAAGATCTCTGCTTTTATAATTACATGTCTATGATTGTCCTGAAAAAGGAGTGCTCTTGCTGGAGAGGGATGATGCCGATTCCATTTCCATCCACAGTGACAGTGTGTATGGGCTGGGTCTAATGCCTGTGAATGCTAGGCAAAATGGCGGTACTGGTCTTTGATGGTTGTTTGGTAGATGATTTTGATAAGCAGGACAAAAGCTTTGTGAAAAGGTAGGTAGTGTGCCTCTAAGTAAGGTGAAAGCAAAAGCTTATATATAGTGGCTAATAGAAATGCTGTCTTACACCTTACTTTATTTGTTCTATGGGAAAAGTTTTAGAATAAGCTAGTAGATGATGTACCTGATCTTTGGTGGGGGTTTAGGGAGAGGCTAAGTAACCAAATCTGCTTTTATGTCTAGAACATCACATTATTATATGTCTCTATGGAAGATGCTTGGGCTGATAGCAAGCTGTAAGGTCTTGACTAGGACTTTGAAGACATTATGGATGTGAATGTCTGGGATGATTAAATAGAAGGAGAGGATAATGTCAAGGGAGGCAGTATGGATGTTGACTTGTAGTACTGGTATGATATATTTCTAGGAGTCCTGTCTGAGGTTATGGCAAGTAAGATCAGGGATATGAAAGTAGGCTTGTCATTGAGGCATTTGGAAGAGGAGGTAAGGGTGGCAGGTAGAGGACTGGAGGACGGTGCTGCTGCCTAACAGGGTAGGGGGTTCTATATAATGCTATAAGACATCTAGGATTTAGCTCTCTGAGGTATAGGCCTCCTTAGCCAAGAAGAGATCAATGTGATATTGAAACTCTAGAAGAAAGAAGATAAGACCATCATAGCCTATATCCAGGGTAGGGAGAGTAATGTGTTATCTGTAGGTGCCTGTGGGTATAGTAGTGGTCTAAGCATGGTATGGCAGGCTGACTATATAGGTGGGATAGAAGTGAATGGAGATGGCCTGGAGGGGTAGATGAGTGTTGAAGTAGGCCCTTATACTTTATATGTTAATATGGCCATGGCTCTAACTAGGCGCTAGACCCTAAACAAGCTGTAGTTAATGGCGTTACTGCTACCGGTAGCATTCCTTGATGAGTATGGCACATGACTCTAGGAAGTGGAGGGTAAGTAGCACCTCTAATATGTTGGTGGCAAAGGGGGTATAGGCAAGTCTTGTATTATATATGCTATCAAAGATATGTTTCGGCTCAAAGACGGCCTATAAATGGTACTCCTTACTGGTGCTAGTGGAAACGCTGCTATGCTTATTGGTGGAGTGATGCTTTATTTGGTGTCTGGTATAGGATTTGAGGGTTGAAATGAGATAATAAGGAATATATTGGAGGAAGAAAAGTTGTACTGGAAGAATAAGATTGTGTTGATTGTTGATGAGATTAGTTAGGTTGATGGGCTAATGTTAGTATCTGTGGATAGCCGCCTGAGGCTGTATAGAGAGGATATGTATTGCCTGTTTGGTGGTATCCTGATTGTTATCTTCTTTGGTGACTTCTTCCAGTTTAAACTGGTTAGGTAGACTAGCCTCCTATTACTGGAGCCTAAAGATAGTGATAAACAGAACCTAGAGAGCCTGGCAAGGCATGTAATAGCATATAAGCTATTTCTTAAGTTTATTACTATTGTCATCCTTTAGGAGTAGGTCTATACCACTGGCTATAAAAGGCTATGGGGCTTCCTATGCTGCCTGTGAAATGGGGAGCAGATAGAAATGGACTATAAATGCCTATGCTACTGCCTCTATAGCTAATCATCCTAGCTCTTCTTTGCTGATAGGTTGAGAGTAATTATGTCTCTGAACCAAGATTAGTGGGACCTGAATATGGCTGTAGTTATATAGTAGGGCCATGCTTGAGGCAAGTACATCTCCATCTTTGCTGCAAAACATGACACCAAGCTAGGAAAGCGGCTGTCTATGGATGACCTATGTGAGGTGCTCTGCTATGGAGACGATTTGTACCTCCTAATCCCTGGGTTGTTCTTCTATGTGTAAGGGATGCTGGTGGTGGTAACCTGAAACTAGCTCATCGGGCTGAAAGTAGTCAATGGGGGATTATTTAGTATGGTTGATATCCTTCCTGATCTTACTACTGCCAACATAGTGCTTGCTAGTAATGTGACCCTCCACATGGCCCCCCTGGCGGCTATCCTCCTCTAGTTGGATGATATTATGGACCTTATGATTCCTGGGCTTCTGAAAGGGATGGTCCTGATTAAGAGCAGGATAGTAGCTATCCCTGATGCTATGTAAGGTAAGGGTCCCAGGTTAAGAGGCAAGTTAGGATTTGGAGAAGTTACTCATAGGACAGGACTTCTATGTATACCTGCCTTTATGATGATGGACCAGAAGAGCTAGGGTAAGCAGTTTGCTAAGGTCCTTCTGAACCTCAAAGACATTTATGGCAGCAGTACTATGATGAAACCTAGCTTTATGAGCCTGTATGTGCAGCTGTCCAGGGTAGAGAGGTGGGAGGGGCTATACCTCTTCTGGAAACCAGGGAGAGCTGATTTTATTAAACTGAAGAATGTGTTGGGTAGAGACATGTGGGAGGTAATTCTCAGGCTGGAGAGAGTGGGGGAAGAGACCTGGTGGTGCTTTGAACAAGACTATAGGTGTGAGAGCTGGTTCCAGGACTGGGATGCTATGCCAGAGAGTACTGGGGAAGGTGACTCTGAGGATGAAGAGGAGGCCTTGCTATGATGCTATCCCCAGGCTACTAAAGATTGAACTGTTGCGTATCTTCCTATTCTGGTGGCTGCAACCACACCACGGTCCCAAGGAGTGACATTCTGACGCCGTTAGGCATGCGTAATGTTCTGGAGCTGTCCTTGCAATAATGCCGGTAAGTGGATAACCGTGCCTAAATATGAGGGCAAAATGTGTTGGAAATATGATAGAGGGACCTAAAAAACAGTTGTACCAAGGGGGAGTGGTAGAGGATGGTGAAAATCTTAGAGATCAGAAGGGCGATGCCCCGGCCTAAATGTGGAAATCTTCGGCAGCAATCGCCGGTTTGGGATCACGTGGGCGTGTTTCCAAATTTACTGCTTACCTGCAAGTACAGCAGTGAAACTTTAGTAGCAGTCGACATCTCTGTCTCTTACGTAGTATCTAGAGGTACTTGCAAGTACCAGTTGGCCTGTGCATTTGTGGTGTCAATGGTCGAGCCGCCGCTGAAGAACCTTCCGGAACTTACTCTGTAGTTCCTCCAGGCACAGGAGGGACCGTGCCGACAAGCAGCCTGCCAAAGGAAGCCTGGAGGAACTGTGCCTGGAGGAACTATGGAGTAAGTTCTGGAAGGTTCTTCAGCGGCGGCTCAACCACGACACCACAAACACACAGACCATCTTCGCACGGACCACTACAGCACGGGCCACTTCGATTGCCGTTTTGGGTTTTAGCACATGTAATGTAATTGTGATCCATCCATCCCTCCAACACACATGATTGATAATCTTTTTTACGTCAGTGGCACCATCAAGAGGTGTCCTCTTTGTCCGCCGAGGCGTCAGCTCCTCTGGTGGTTTCAGGCATGGCATCCTAGTCCTGGAACCAGCTATCATGTCTATGGTCTCATTTAAAGCACCGTCAGGTCTCTTCCCTGGTTCTCTCTAGCCTAAGGACTATGTTTCTCATATCTCTGTCTAATATATTCTTTGGTTTGATAAAATCGGCTTATGCCGGTTTCTGGAAGAGGTATAGCCCTTCCTACTTCTCTGCCCTAGACAGCTGTATGTACAGGCTCATAAAGCTAGGTTTCATTGTAACACTGCTGCCATAAATGCCTTTGAGGTTAAGAAGGACCTGTGAGAACTGCTTCCCCTGGCTCTTCTGGTCTATCATCATGAAGGTGGGCATGTATAGAGGTCCTGTCCTATAAGTAACTCCTTTAAATCCTGACTTGCCTCTTGACCTGGGGCCCTTGTCTTATATAGAATCAGGGATGGCTACTGTCTTGCTCTTGATAAGGACTGTCCCTTTTGGAAGCCTGGGAATGGCAAAGTCTATAATATCATCTGACTAGAGGAGGATGCCTGCTAGGGGCCTTAAGTAAAGTGTTATATTGCTAGTAAGTGTTATGGTGGTGGCGGTAAGATTGGGAAGGATGTCTATTGTATTAAATGATCCTTTATTTATTACTTTTAGTCTAATGAGCTGGTTTTAAGTTACCATTACTAGTATTCCTTGTACATAGAAGAACAAACTGGGGATTGGGAGGTGCAAATCGTCTCTAAAGCAGAGTATATCACATAGGTCCTTTGTAGACAGATGCTTTCCTGGCTTGGTATTGTGTTTTGTGGTGAAGATGGAGATGTACTTGCCTTGGGCATGGCCCCACTATATGACAGTAGCTATATTTAGGTCTTACTAATCTTGGTTCAGAGGTATGATTGCTCTTAGCCTGTCAGTGAAAGAGGGCTATGATGATTGGCCATAAAGGTGGCAGTATAGGCGTTCATAATCTATCTTGGTCTACTGACTGTTGCATAGGTGGTATAGGAAGCCCTGTAGCCTTTTATAGCTGGTGGTATGGACCTGTTCCTGGAGGATGATAATGGTAGTGAATTGGAGAAATAGCTTATGTGCTATTATATACCTTGCCAGGCTCTCTGGCTTCTGTTTATTGCCATCTTTGGGCTCTGGTAATAGTAGGCTGGTCTACCTGACCAGTTTGAACTGGAAGAAGTCATTGAAGAAGATAATGATTAGGATACTGTTGAATAGGCAATATATATCCTCTCTATATAGCCTTAGGTGGCTGTCCATAGATGCTAGCATTAGCCTATTGACCTGGCTGATCTTATTAATAATCAATATGATCTTATTTTTCTAGTATAGCTTTTCTTCCTCTGATATGTTCCTTATCATCTTGTCTTAACCCTTAAATCCTATGCTGGATACTGAATGGAGTATCACTCTGCTAATGAGCATAGCTATGTTTCTGCTGGTGCTAGTCAGGAGCATTATATGTAGGCTATCTTTGAGTTGGAATATATCTTTAATGGTGTGTATGATGTGGGACTTTCCTGTGCCCCCTTTGCTGCCAATATATTGGAAGTGCTACTTGCCCTCCACTTCCTAGAGCTGCATGCCATGCTCATTGAGGAATGCTGCTGGTAGTAGTAATGCCATAGACTATAGCTTATTTAAGGTCTATTGTTTTATTAGAGCCATGACTATGTTGACATATAATGTATAGGGGCTTACTTTGACCCTTATCTATCCCTTCAGGTCATCTTTATTTGCTTCTATCCCTTCTATATGGTCAGGATGTTATGCCATGTTCTGACCTATACTGTGCCTATGGGCACCTATAGATAATATATTGCTCTCCCTGCCCTGAATATTGGCTATGATAATGTTGTCCTCTTTCCTCTGGAGCTTTAATATTACATTAATCTCCTTATGGCTAAGGAGGCCTATACCTTAGAGAGGTAAATCCTAGATGTCCTATAACATTATATAGAACTGCCTACCCCCTTGGGTGGTAAAGCTATTGTCTGGCCTTATGCCTACCGCCCTTACCTCCTCTTCCAGATGCCTTAATGATAAGCCTACTGGCATGTCTCTGATCTCACTTCCTAAAACCTTAGACATGACACCTAGGAATATATCATAATAGTCTTATAAGTCGATTTCCGCAGGCTCTTCCTTGACACTATCCTCCCCTTCTAATTGATCACCCAGGGTATATGTATCTATAAGCTCTTTGAAGTCTTGATCAAGACCTTGCAACTTGCTGTCAGCCTAAGCATCTTTAGTAAAGGTGTATAATAAAGTGATGTTCTGGACGTGTAAGTGGATTTGGTCACTCAGCCTCTCTACAGATACATGCCAAAGATTAGCAATATCATCTACTGGCTTGCTTTGAAATTTTTCCCATGGGACAAATAAAGTAAGGTGCAAAACAGTGTTTCTATTAGCCAGCCATATATAAGCCTTCTCTTTCATGTTATATGGAGGTGTCGCATAAATGCAGTGTGGCGCAGCCCTGCGGCGCAGGCCACAGGTGTGGCTGGGAGCTCTTGCTCCCTGCTAGGAGCTTTCGCTCCGTGCGGGAGTTCCCGCACCTGCAAGGAGCTTAGCTCCTTGGCATACAAACTCTCTTTTGTATATAGATCGTGTGCTCCGCGTAGCTCTCTTTTGTTGGGAGCAGACTCTTCTCAATCTTACCATTCTACCCTACTTGCTCCGCTCCTAAAGTATCAGAGTTATGAGCCCAGTGCTCCCTAGCAACACTAATGAACCTCTGGTACTCTAGGAAGCAAGCTCTTGGACCTTTTTTCACTTCATTCAAAGTGTGGAACGTTTGCTTTGCCCTTCTCTTCCTTCATGTTGATCCCACGATCAGCCATGGACACTGAACCAAAGATCGTTGACTCCATCAAGCTTACAGGCACTGCTAACTGGACTGACTGGTACACCCACCTCCAGTACCATGCCGAGAGCAAGTAAGTCTGGGAGATGATCAAGCCTGAGGCAGCTGACCTCCCTGCTCCTATAACTATACCAGTACCTCCTACTCTCAAAGAAGTTGAGAAAGAAATGATCAAGGCTTGCTATAATGGAGCCATCAAAGACTTCTAGGAAGAGTATAATTTGTGGCTGGAGTTAATTGAAAAACACCCCCTATAAGCTCTACTAGATGAAGAACCCATTCTGCCAATCAAAGACCATACTCCATATGCCATGGCTAATGTGGAAACTGAGCTTACTAAAGCCAGGCATGATTATGTCATAGCGTTTCTGTAGTGGAAGCTCTAAGCTTCTTGCTATGAGGTTGTTAGCTCATGGATCACTTCCTTTATCTCCAAAGAGCTCTAAGACCATGTTATGGCTAATTAACTGGCTAAAAAGAACTTTATAGTAGCTATAATAGTTAAGGTACTAAAAGATTACCTAGCTCTATCTAACTAGTTAATAATTAGTCAAGTCTATGCTTATTACTGTATTACTTTTAGTAAAGCTAAGTAACCAGGCATAGACGTTAAATTATGGATCATTAAGTGGAATGTAGCCTATTGGAAGGCTAAGTAGTACTAGATCCCTAAGACTTAGGGATTAATGGCATGTAGGGACTTTTTGAAGGTACTTATGATCTGACTAGCTCTGGGCTGGGTGTAGACTGAGTTCTAAAAGATTGTTTATCATGAGCAAGAAGGTAAGATTGGGCCTACTCTTGAGTAGCTTGGTAGGTGGTTTTTGGTGATATGGCAAGAATACTAAGACTTAGTGAAAGCCAATGCTCCTGGGATCTTTGTAACCTTTGGCATAGCCTAACTGTTGATTAAAGAGACTGACTCTAAGAGATCTTGATCTTGTAGAGGAAGTCCAGTGGCTTTGGGAGCATCTGTCTATGAGTGCCCTTGCAAGTATATCCCTGGAAGGAAGCTATATGGCCATCCTCCTGCCAAATGTGCCTATCTCCTCTACATAGTCAAAGGAGCTATATAGCCAAGGTACATAAAGGAAAGTAATCAGCTAACCTAAGCTTAGTATATAGAAGTTAATACTAAGCTAGCCCTTCTAAAGTGGGCCTGGCTCTGAATGGTATTAGAGAGCTCTATACTACCCTTAGGATCTACCCCTAAGTATAGGGGATTAGTCAATGCTACTGTCTTGGACCTATATCTGCTTGCCTACCTGGGGCAGAGCTACTAAGTCTTCTCTACCATGAGCTTTATAAAGTACCTGCTCTTAGATAGTACTGTTGTTGATAGTTATGGAGCAATCCATCTTATTAATAATAAAGCTATCTTGGTTCTAGGATCTTTTGTTAAGGCAAAGGACTTTGAGTATGTTAAGTTAGGCACTATTTCTTTCCCTATCTAGGGATATGGCAGATGTATCTTAAAGAATATGCTCCATGGAGAAAAAGGACCAAAGACTATGGATCTTATGCTAGGATGAGTCATAGTGATTAAAGGCTTTTATGTCAATATCATTGCCAAGGTAAAGCTCTATGAAGTTAGGATCTGGTACTATGGTCTAGACTATATACTATGAGAAGGATCAATGGACAATAATCTAGTGATCACTACTCTAGAGCAAGTAGCCAACCTAGTTTTCCTTGAATATAAGCCTTCTTTTGATTATATCATGCTCCTAAATAGACTTCTGGTGAGTATTGTAGGCACCATGTAGTTTTCAATGATCATGAAGTAATGCTTAAGGTGGATATATCTAACAGTTGATTATCTAAAGCCAAGAGGAGATATTATAAATCTCTGGCATATAAGATCAGGACACTTGGGCAAGGATGCTCTGTAAACACTTGTCTATAAAGTAAGGAATGTTAAGATTATTGGTATGGCATGAATAAAGTATATAGCCTATACTATAACCTATGTTAAAGTTTGTGTTTTAAGATGTAAGTTAAGGAACTGTTTGCTAAGACTATTCTGGTGCATTTTATGGGATCTCTTTGAGTTCCCTGCTGTTAAGAATGGATCAAAGTACCTTCTAGTGATCAAAGATAAGTATAGTAGGTAGCTGAGTGGGATCCCTTAGATAGGGAAAAGTGGTATAGAAACCTTTAGAAATGTCTGCTTTTTTATGTAAAGGGTGAAATGTTAGTTTGGGCTTATGGTCTATAAGATCAGATAAGACAATGATACTGGAATGCTTGGGATTAATCCTAAAGGAACCATAGTATATAAATGCTAGTGTAAGGAAGAAGGGATTGACCTAGAATGCTTCTTATCATATATATATAAACCAAATGGAAGAGTAGAATGTGTAGGGCAGGAGGTGATCATATGTAGTATCAAGATGTATATTGGCATAAACCTCCCTGACTGGATATGGCCTGAAATAATATAAGTAGCTGTGTTTTTATATAACATAAGCCTACTTATAGCTTATGGCTTTAGATCATCAAATGAAGTGTTTAACTTATGGTTCTAATAATACTTTTGGTGGTTTCAATTATCTTTGATTATAGTGCTTATAACAGACCTGTGCCCTGACTGGAATGGGATCTATGTGTATGGTTACCAAGTGTATCCCCTAAAAAAGGAGTATGAGGCTAAGTAATAGAAAAAGGACTTTAAAGTCCAAGTATAAGGGCATGTTGGGTACCTAGTAGGGTATATTTCTTCTAACATCTATTGGATCTGGGTGCCCCAGATCAACAAAGTGATCATAACATATAATGTTTAGTTTAACAAGACTCTATTCTATGAGTCTCTAGTAAAGGAGAAAGAAGCTAAGCAAATAGTGGTTAACCTGCTAATGCTTGCTCTCCTTGAGCATAGTGATGAGATTATATAGGCTGATTAAATCTATGAGAGTATATTAGATATGCTTGCTGTATCAGTTTAGGAAGTAGAGATATTATTGGTGAGTATATAACTGCCTGAGAGTGATCTTGAGGGTAAGTAATCTTCCTAGCTGGGCTATGGCTAGGAGGAAAGCTCTTAAGGGGGGGTGATTGTGTAAGGCCTGGTAAAATTACCCTAGTATCCTTTAGGCTTATAGATAGGACTTTAAACCCCTAAGCTAATATAATCACTAGATTTCATAACTAAGCAAGGATTGTAACTATGCTTGGGGGTGGAATCTTATAGATATGTTTGATGGAAGAGTGTGTTAGGTGAGAGTGCTGGTGGTATGATTACTAGTGAAAGCTTAGATAGCTTTAAGGATACTGGTGGGAGTATGGCTGGTGAGAATGGAAGTACTGATCAGTTTTGTCCCTTTAATGAAGATTCTACTAAGGAAAGTATTGATCTACTTTAACCTTAGGATGATGATTAGGAAGAGGAATTGCCTACCTGAGAGGAGATTGTTATTGCTTAAGAAGCTTTAGAAGCAATGACCCCTAGGGATTAAAGAGAGGCTGCTTAAGAAGCTCTAGAAGTGGCCCAAAACATACCTTCTGTTATCTAGAAAAGGAAATATATAAAAAAGATCTATGGACCAGTAATATGAGTAAGTAAGTGAGTGAGGTTATAGTGGTGTGATCTAAAGGATGGTAGGATCATGGGATAGATCTTTTCCTTTGTCTTAGTAATATATGTTAAAGATGGGATCTAAGAGCCTAGCAAAGATTACTAGTGGACTGACTTCTTTAATACTTTTATACTAGAGAAGGATGAAGTAGTAGAAGAAGGAGATTATGATTACTATATATTATACTTAGTAATTATAGTTATAGTCTATTAAAGAGGAATAGAGTGCCTGGGAGTAAATCCAAAAGCTTTAAGTATTTACTAAGATTAACTGTCAAGACCCCTAATAACTTAGAAAGAGCTTGAGAAATACCTAATAGGATAATGCTTTAAGGAAGCTTGTCTTAAGGAGATAAGGAACCTGATAAATAGGAAGACTTAGAGAGAGATCTAATGTTTAGAAGTAAAAGGACATCCTCTTTTACTTAAATAGGTCTTTATATATAAGTTTAATGAGTAAGGCTTCCTGATAGAATATAAAGCCTGAACTGTTATATATGGAGACCTATAGCTTATTAATTTGCTTTAGAGTACCTATATAGTTATGCTTGTATCAAAGTCTTTTTGGATAATGATGGTGATTGTTACTTACTGGGATCTTAAGATCAAGCAGTTTGATATAGTCTAAGCTTTTCTAAATGCCTCTAGAGAAGGACAAGAGCCAGTTGTCTATAAGCTCCTAGAGGGCTTTAGGAGAGATAGAATGTATGTTCTGTTGGATAGAGCTCTCTATGGCCTATATGACTCTCCATTGCTCTGGTATAGAGAGTTCTTAGATATGCTCTGTAAGCTTAAACTAAGCTGCTTAATGGAAGAGCCATATCTATTCTTCAATACTAAAAAGATAGTCTTTATGATCTTTTATGTTGATGATTTCCTGGTTATATACCATAGAAGTAACCTTATAAAAGCTTAATGAGTAATTGATAGGCTTAAGAAGGCATATGAGATGTATGACTAAGGAGATATGGTTTGGTTTCTTGGAATTAGGGTGATTAGAGATAGGCTAACATGTAAGATCTGGCTATTGTATAAGTAGTATATTGAGAAGATTATAAAGAAGTTTAGACTTAGTTAGGAACCCTTCCTTATGATCCCCCTCCCCTGTATGGAGCTTGTCAAAAATGAGCTTCAAGCCTCTAAAGTAGAGATCAAGTAATACCAGGAGCTAGTAGGATTGTTACTTTATATAGTAATCATGATTAAAGTTGATGTTTCTTTTGTAGCTATAAAGCTCTTATAGTTCTTAATGAACCTAAGTGAAAAGTACCTTAAGGAAGTTTACTAGGCGATTAAGTACCTCTATGGCATATGCTTCCTAGCTATAGCTTATGGAGGGTAGTACTATGGTATGTAAGTACTATAGATTATAGGAGATATATCCTTTGCTGATGATATGGAAATAAGATACTCTTTATAAGGCTTTGTCTTTATGCTCTATGGCAGCATGATCAACTAGAGAGTAGTTAGATAGGATATAGTTATTACCTTGTTAATGGAGGCAGAACTCCTAGTTCTCTTACTTATAGCCAAAGAGAGCATGGTACTTAAATGTTTCTTTAGGGATATTAAACTTGATCTTAGGCAAGTATGGGAGATCTTCTATGATAATTAATAGATGATTAGACTTATAGTGGGTGACAATGAAAGGATTAGTACTTGGCTATGCCATGTGGATATTTATAATATATGGTTATGCTAAGAGTATAGTAAAGGATCCTTTTAGGTGACATACCTTCCTATAGCTGACATGCCAGCCAATGGACTTACTAAGTGCCTTGGGAGATAGAAGTTTAAGTGCTTTAGAGTTATGCTTAACCTTTAAGATATAGAGCATTTAGTGACCATGGAGGTAGAAAGAGCATTATAGAGAAGAGGAGAAAAAACATACTAAAGTGCTTGGGTATTAGTAAGGCCAAGGCCCAGAGCCAAAGCTCATGCCTATAGGTAAGATGTACCAAAAGAAAAACAATAAAAAATAACCCAGTATAATCACTCCCCTTTAGAAGAAACATCTTGTATAAAGAGAGTAGTAAGCCTGTCAGCCGGCTTACAAGTAAGCTATGATCATGAGGCAAGAGCCTTACCTGACTAGAAAAACCAGTGATCAATCTCTCTGTTCTGGAGATAGGTAGCCATGAGTTGTACTGGCTCTATGAAGAGCTGTTTATGGTGATAACTCATGAACTGGAAGGGCTTATTGAGCCTGTCCCTGGCCAGAGCTATTGCTAGCAGCTCTGGTATTGACAGGTGAACTCTGGATACCTGCTTGTCATCAAGTAAGGAAGCATTACCCTCCTTATGATTTTGATTAAAGGGACCAGCCCCAAGCTTGTCACCAGAGAGATCCTCTCTAGAGCCCTCCCTAAAACCCTTCTAGTTATCCTCCTAATCCTCTTCACTAGGCAGGCTAGCCGCCAGGAGTACCAAGATGGCATCCTTCTTGGGCTTAAACTATTAGAATGGTCAGCTATGCTTAATTAAAGGAAGAAAGGGGATTTCTTATAAATGCCTATTAGGCTTTTATCTAAAAAGAGCATATACCAGATAGGTTAGCTTTGTTTGGATGAGCATGGCAAGCAGAGATCAATTACTGGGCCTGAAGGTGTCAATGAAGGATAGGGATATCCTATGAGTAGGATAAGAAACTTGTTGGCCAAAGCTAGAGTATGGTTGGGACTATAGAAAGTAAAGATCAGTAAAGGGAAATCCAATTAGGGAGCAAGGGAGCTAACATGGGGCTGTAATTATGCCTTGACGAGCAATGAAAGCAATGGCGGGTAGGCTAACCCAGGTTGTCGAAACAAGCTCTGTCAGAGCAGCCAGAAAGGGTGCTGCCAAGGTAGTATAAGCACAATTGCTTGCGCTACGAGCCAAGTAGGCGTGGCGCCTTGGTATGGGAGCCCGGGGCCTTGACATTCACGGCACTAAAAGTGCCCAGTTAGTACAGAGCAGTCTGGATCACTGGGGCAGTTGACAGTGACCCAAGGTATGGCCACAGATAGTGATAAATGGGTGCTTAATTGACTTACTTGGCAGGGCCAGGCGGGGTGCTAGGAGCAGTACCAGGCGGGGTGCTAGAAGCAGCAATAATGGGCATAGGCGAGGGCGAACCAGGTGGGGTAGCGGTGCCAGCGCCAGAATCTTCATGCGCACTGAGCGTGCCAGCGCGCTCAGCAGCAAGCTGGGCTTTGCATACTCATGCAGCCACAGCCGCGTGCAAGCGAATCGCCTTGAGGGCATGGCGGGACGGCATGGTGGTGTTGTGCGTGGGGGGTGGGCGCGTGAAGGTGGTGTTGTGTGGAAAAAAGAGCAAAAAAGAAGGTTTCAAGATCTTTGGTTTGTTTTGGGCGTGTGGGGGCGCACAGACCCATGCCCTGGCGCATGGACGGGGGCGATCAATTGGCAGGTGTTGGGATCAATTGACGGATGACAGATGGCTGTGCCGGCTGACAGCTGATAACAAGTGCTTATTGCGGTTGTGATCAACTGGGGGGTGTGTCGTATAAATGCAGTGTGGCGCAGCCCTGCGGCGCAGGCCACAGGTGTGGCTGGGAGCTCTTGCTCCCTGCTAGGAGCTTTCGCTCTGTGCGGGAGTTCCTGTACCTGCAAGGAGCTTAGCTCCTTGGCATACAAACTCTCTTTTGTATATAGATCGTGCGCTCCGCGCAGCTCTCTTTTGTTGGGAGTAGACTCTTCTCAATCTTACCATTCTACCCTACTTGCTCTGCTCCCAAAGTATCAGAGGAGGCACACTACCTACCTTTTTATATACTTTTTGTCCTGCTTGTCAAAATCATCCATTAAATGGCCATTGAGGATAGATACTGCCGTTTTGCCTGGCACTTAGAGGCACTGGACCCAGCCCACACATGCTGTTACTGTTGGTGGAAATGGAATCAGTGTTATCCCTCTTTAGCAAGAGCTTTCCTTTTTCAGGGTAATCATAGATATATAGTCATAGAAGCAAAGATCTTGGAGGACTAGACTATGGTTCTTATAGGCTTCTAAGTAAGGCAGCTTAATGCTGTTGGCTTGGAAGTAGATATTCTCTGGCTATGACTCTTGGCCCTGTGAGGCAAGTGCTTCTGTAAGGCCTGGCCACTGCCTAGCACAGGCCTAGTACAAGGTGTTAAGGCATACCCAGGTCCAGGCAGGAACATTTGTGAAGTGGGTCCCAAAGCCAAGCAGGTAGCTTAGTATCTTAGGTTATGAGAGCTCTTTGCTTATGAAGATATGGTTTATAATGTGTAATAGGAATGATTTCATCTCATCTCCTATCACCAACATCATATCCAGGTTGCCAGGACCTCTATGCTATTGTCATGCCAGGTCTAATAACTTGGCGGCATAAGTAAGCCGCTTCCATATTGGAGTGTTTAGCTTTGTAGTATAGTTATAGATATAGTGTAGGAGTGCTAGGCTTTTAGTTTGTATGATGATCTATGATAAGTCATGGTTATGATGTAGGCCTATGGCCATGCTTTGGTTATACTGATTGACCATCTGGTGGTCTTTCTTCACCTTGAGTAAACCATTGACTATGAAACCAGTCTCTGGCACAAGCTTCCAAGGAGCCTGAAACCAGTATAGCTAAGTCCTGCACTTTGCCACACCTTGCTTTAGGATATCTTTAATAGAATACTTTACACATATAGTAGTATGGTGGTGAACCTGATAGTAAGAGGCAATAAAGTTGGCCTTATGCTTGAACTTTCTTAGCAGCTACCCTATATCCTTTATTAGCTCTGGCTCTACCACCATAGTCTTCCTGCCACATTCTGTCATCTCCTTGGCAAGGGCCTTATTTAATATCTTAGTAAACATATTATCCATAAAACTCTTAATCTTCTATTAATATTCCCCCTTATCTGGATTGGCCATGTCTTAGATAAGATCTACCAAGGCTAGGTTACCTTCTAGCCATAGTAAGCCATGTAGGTAGACAGCTCTATGGTCATTGGTCTTTATTATAGTATAGTAATGACTGATATTCCTGAAAATAGATGGCCATCTGGTATGGATGAAATGCTTAAAGAAGAGATTGATTTTATGGAAGAAGAAGAGTGTGGAACTTAGAGGATTGTAGATTAAAAGAGTTATTACTTATAATGCTATACTTAGTATGTGGAGCAGTGCCCTGGCAGCTTTGCTGTTATGATCCCTATATATTATAAACTTTAGTTTTACTAGGTTGTTGATATTATTAGGGTTTACTATGAACTAGATAATTATGAGGCCAAATGTAATAATCATTGATTAGATCTACTTCTATATATAGAGGTGGCTCTTATTTGATAAAGGATATTAGCTGTTATAAAGTAAAAGCTCCTTTATGATTGCATTCACATTACTATTGGTGGTCTTGCCTGTCTTAAACATCTTATCTTGTGCTTCTTGAAGACACTTAGGTGTTAACCTTTGGTAGATTTCCTTGACATGCTGAAATGCTGATCGTTTCAAGTGGCCTTGAGTGATCTACTGGTTCCTGGATCTTACCAATATGTTAAAAACAAGGAATGAAAATGCAGGGTGTTGGGCATAATGCCTGTCATGCCGCTATAGAACAACTTTGGCCCAGGGCTCCAGAGCCATATTCTGGATTAAGAGATTAGCTGGCTCTCTATCCTTGTTTCATTCTACTACCTGCGGCCTGCCTTGACCATAAGGAAAGTAAGTGGGGAAGGTCTTTGGAAAATAGTCTGGGGAGAAGGTGTTGGTGAACTTATCACCATGTAACATATGGATGAATGGTAACTTAGAAGAGCCATGAACCTCTATTGGCCAGGCTTTGCCTGAACTATCATTATAGCTATTGTTAAACTGGTGTTCTGCTTGAAGTGCCATACTGATGAAACCTAACTTGTCATGCTCTATGGAGATAGGCTGGTCATTGATTAGAAACATACCTGAAGAGTATAGCTCAAACACCACCTTAGCTGTTTCTGCCACCACCGCCTCCTCTAAACTAACAAGTCTAATCTTATCTATAGACCTAGATTTAGTAGCCTTAGGATTTGGTTCCTCTACCAGTTGTGCTATAATTTCCTTGACCATTGGCAGATGATTAGGAAGGTCCTGCCCTCTATCGGTTGGCAGTATAATCTATGCTATGCAAATGTGCTCCTCTATAGTCTCCCCTTCTACTATAATACTTTGGTATACTGTCTTTGGCATATTACTATTATCCTCAAAGACCCAAGTCTCCATCTTATACTTATTAATAATAATATCAGCATATAAATGATTATATGATCATAGTTAATATAGTGTCAATTAGAGGACACCAGGTCAGACACTAAGTAGCTTACTTATATCCTAAGGCATTAGTTGCTTTAAACTAGTCCAAATCACATATACCTGCTCTAATATTGATAGTAATGGATATAGTAAAATCTGAGAAGCTAATGACTCCATATTGTTAGGAAACATGGTGATATGACCTATAATATGTTTCTGGTATGTTAGACCAGTCTACTAGCCACATTAAATGTTAAACTTGATGATAAACCCATATGCTATATTAAGAGAGATTAACTTCTCCTTGAGTAGGATAAGACCTCTTAGCTCTTTTAGGTACTTATGCTCATAACCTATGAGAGTGGTGCTCCCCATGTAAGTATTGGGAACTTGGCCTTAGTCAAAAGCTGCTTGGCAGGTATGATAGATCAATACCATGGCCTCACCATCTCCCTCTAAAAAGCATCTCTGACATTCCAGCACACCTGCCATAATAGACTATATCTTATGTGGGACCACCCTATACCAATCAATGCAGGCCAGGTCTCATGGCCTCCTCTAGAGGTAGCAAACTAAACATGTTGCTATCTCCATAGTCTCTTCATCCTAGAAAGCTTTTAGGAACACCTATATGGTATCAACCTTGTGTTGTAATGGTATGGGGTTACACCAATCATAATGAGCTGAGGCTACTTGCTTCTCCTGAAACGACTGCTCTGCTGCTTGGACCAATTGGTCTACCGCCTCTTTTTACTGCATGATCATCTCAGCAGACATTAAATCATGGGAGGCTGACGACCCTGTCGGTACCACCCTTAATGGCTCATCACGCCTTGGCTGACGACGGCGTCTCCTGAAAAGCTTTGGTGTTAGCCTCAGAGTACCTTAGTAAGCATTACCAAAGCCATAACATAGAAGAGGAATTCATACTCCAGACTTGACACATCAACTTCTTGCCTAGCCCTTCTAGCTTGCTGATGGTGCTGTCTCATATGCTCTGCCAGCTCTTCCTGGCGTCCAGACTCCTCCTCCTGGTTTCGGCGGTGCCTCTCCAGCCATTCTCTTATCTCTTCTGCTTGAGGGTGCTGTTCCTGCTCCATTTCCTGCTATTGTCTTCTCCTTTCTTCCCGTCGACAGTGTCCTTCGTCCTGCTGCAGGTAACGCTGCTCATGCTGATGACAGAGCCCTTCTTCTTCCCTTTGTGGCTTACGGCGCTGGCCCGTGTGCCTTGCCAGCTTATCATGGCTTTGAGCCTCTTCCCCTTGGTTCTGACGGTGTCTTCCCAGCCACTGTCTTATCTCCTCAGCCTGAGGATGCTGTTCCCGCTCCTCCTCCTGCTGTGGTCTCATCCTCTCTTTCCCGTAAAAGCCGCCTTTCTTCCTGCTGCAGACAACGCTGCTCATGTTGGCGGCGGCGTTCTTCTTCTTCCCCTTGCTGCAGTCTTTCCTGACGTCTGGCTCCATCTCACTTGCGCTCCCTTTGCTCTATGTGTTCTTCCGGCTCCTCTCGGCGTCGAGCTTCTCCTCTTTGGTTCTGACGATGTCTTTCCAGCCACTGTTTTATCTCCTCGGCCTGGGGGTGCTTTTCCCACTCCTCTTCCTGCTATTGTCTCCTCCTCTCTTCCCTTCGATGGCGCCCTTCTTCCTACTGCAGATACTGCTGCTCATGTTGACGACGGAGCTCTTCTTCGTCCCCCTATTGCAACCTCCACTGCCACCTGATCACATCATGCCCATGTTCGCTTTGCTCTGCCAATCGCTGCCGCTCTGCTTCCTGTATGACCTGGCTTCCATCATTTTTCGGCCCTGCCACTGTTTGCTGGCGTTGGTTCCAGCGCTCTTCCCTCTCTTGACAGTCGCCTTCTTCTTGCCGCTGAATTTGTATTTGCGGTGGAATGGACGAGGACTCTGGATGTAGTTTGGCCATGCTGAAGAGTCCACCAATGCTCTAGTTTAAATAAATTTACTAGGAGGTATCTGACCAACTATGTTGGCTGGCTCTGCGTCAATGACTTGCACGAAACACTGCCACCAAGTCGGCTCTTTCAGCACGAGGCAGATAGATCCAGGAAGCACGGTAAAAGGCCCACGGCGAAGAGACCCTTTCTGAATGCACCTCAACCAGAATTGGGACCTCTATTATCGAAAGCAAGATTGATTACTGGACTTTTGTCGTTTCTGATACGTAAAGAGAAAGACCACGGCACTTGACACACGACACCCTTCCCTTGACGCCACAAATCGCCGAATCCTTTCCCCAGTCTTTCAACACTATGACCAAACTGGAATGGCCATCACACATACCCCCCTCTCAATCAACTCAGGGTGGCTACCTCTGCCGATGATGGACTGTTTGGAGGGTTTCTTTTCATGGAACGCCGGTGTGAAGCCTGGCAACCTTTTTCAATTGAAACCACCCAAGTGCAATGCTGATGTGACTGTGTGACGGTGATCCAAAGGGACATACATGGTGGCCACCCTCCTTAGAGTCGGTGTTGTAGGGCTAAGGAATGGAATTGGGTGATTTGGGTGACGGGTGTGGTGACTTGATGTGCCATATCACCAACCAAGTCAAGCATCACAAAAAGTAATATCCATCCCCGCATCAACTTGCCCTCTCCTGAAAACTGAGCTTAGTCTCCCACACTACTGTTTCCCCTCTCTAGAATTCCATTCCCTTACCATGATAAAACCATGCCCAGCATGGCTTCTTCCTAAACCACAGCCGTGGAGCCATCGCCTATTGGGGACCAGGATGTTAAGTGAACAGCCAATAACGTAGGCAAGGCTTGTGGTCAATAATGCTCCCATTATACTTCCTAACAGGGCGAACTAGATGGTGTTACTGTGTATAAAAGAGGGGGTCCCCTCAATCAAATTGCAATAGTTTCCCCCTCGTGCCTAACCGTATTCAACGGACTTCAGAATAAGTTGGGTGCAAGTACGGTCTGATTCGTATTTGTAACAAGCTGGTTCCTGGCCGCTGGGACAGGGTCTGGCGCCTGGAGTGTGAGGCTGGCTGCAAGCCACACCAAGATCCTTCAACTTACTAAAGCCTCTGAAGAATGCCTACTTTATCGCTGAGTTAGGTATACCATTGATGACGCTGGCTATAATTATCATTATTCTATATAAGGAAATATGCCTGGTTAGTCAGCAAGTACTAAGATAGATAAACTTGTGGCTAAAGAGTAGCTCCTATAATTCTTTTGCCAGGGCCATAGTTTGGCCATTAACTACCTGGATATCTATAAGGTTGCTTTTTTAGGTTAACTACCTGTTAACAAGCATGTTTACTAATCCTAAACTTCATCTAATGACATATTCCTTTATGTTATTGCCATGAGTCATATGTATTTTTAATAGCAAGAGTTGACTTGTAAATATTTCTATTATCAAGTGTTAGGAGTAAATTTTCTCTTAATCCAATATAAAACCTGAGCTGATTGGAATCTCTTGATAGCTAATAAGGAAATCTTACATTTAGACATTGGCTATAATCTTTAGCTACAGACAGATACTATTTCTTAGATATGCCAAATAATAGCCATTAATATTCATGGTGTCATTTAAAGGACCTAATATACCCATAGAGCCCTATTTTAGATCACCTGAGGTTTGGTTATTTCCTTATTCTATAGCTAATGATTATTTACTAAAGTGATAATAGTTATGGACTAAGTACCATGAAGACTAATTATTTCTAGAGGACTAAGAGAATTATGACCTAGTGTTTTAAGAGCTTGTTGGTTTATGGTATATTATGACTATATATTATATTTATGTTAAACTTAAGTTAACCTAATATGTTAATTATGAGAAGGGAAATGGTTAAGTAGAATTTACTTTTACTCTTAGTTCCTAAACTAGTCTAATTATGGTTATACTTAATATATATCATTTTAAAAGGCCTTAAGAGCCTATTTAGATAAATGATCATCCTTTAAGGGAAGTAAATTATAATAAGGCTTTTTATAAATAGAGATAGGATGGTTCCCTTATATTTGGAGGATAGTATATTAAATTACCTAATATATATTATGATTAATGAAATAAGGTGCCTTGGATTATAGAGAGTATCTTAATAGGTAGGAATAGAATTTATAAAATTATGGTATATATTAGCCTTGTATGGATATTAATAGCCAGGGGCCTTTAAGTAAGTTAGTGCTCTTATTTGTATTATGTAACTATTATAGATTTTTATGGTGGAAAATATAATAACTATATGGCTGAGGTTTAGGATTATATAGTTAGGTCAAGGCAAGGCTATTATTGCTAAGGGTATAGGGGGTAAGGTTGGTAAGGCTGGTGAGGTTTGAAAGTCTCTCTTACTTAGTGGATTTAGGGCTATGCTTTGGTTAGGATTAGAATTAGGATAGGTATACTTGGATAGAGTCAATTAGTATATTTTCTGGTATGGGAGGATAATGATACTTTATAAATAAGAAGAGTTAGTAAGGAGATTAGTTAGGCATAAGGTGGTTATATATAAACCATTAATATAATCTTTAATTACTTGATGATTTATTAGTAATATATAAACTAGGTAGGGTATCTTATCTATAAGATAGGCTTATTGGCTCTAAATTATATTAGAGGGATAAATCTTTATATATGATAGGTTTCCTTTAGGGATATCTTATTAATAATCTTATGATTAAGAGGATAATAATAAGGTATACTAAACCTATAATTACTAGTCAACTTAGGCTGGTTATAGTTAAGTCTTGGGCTATTGTATATAGTGGCTAGAGAGTATTTTAAATATAGTGGATTTGACAAGTTATTATATGCTAAGATAACCTATTATTTTTATGCCCCTTAAGGTAAATGCTCTTACTATAAAGAGATAATATTAGTAAGAAGAAGGGGGGATAGGCTTTAGCCATCATGATAAATCTTAAGTATAGCCTTGTTATTAGTAGGGTGGCTTAGAGGAGGGTATAGCTTCTTGTTTATATAGCTGTTATGATTGATGCCTTTAGAATAGTGTTGGAAGAGTGAGGAAGGGTAAAGGTTTGTTATTACTTATTGGTTATTATTAATGTAAGTAGTTTACTATGTTAGACCATAATACCTGACCCTACTAAGGAACATATCTGCCCAAGTACATAGTAGATATAAGAGGCATTATACCTATCCTCTAGAACCAGGTAATCTTAGCTACCTAAGCCTATCCTATTATAGCCATGATCACTATTAGTAGATCTAACTAGTAACCTCCTACCTATAGCATTATAAGTTTAACTCTATTAAGTTTCCCTACTTAGCCATATCTCCTCTAAGGAGATATTAATCTAAGGTATATTATTAAGGTCAAGGATAGTTAAGCTTTATGACTTTTTAGGACCAAAACTTGGTATAAGGGACAAAAGTTAGTATAGGGGATAAGAACCAGGCCTCTAAGCCAGCTTGGTATAAATGATGGCCTCCCTACCCTTATCATTATGGCTAAGGTACTGACCTAATAAGGCTTTGTTACTGATGTTATTAAGCCTCTGCTTACCCTATATACCTACTTATCTATCATCTAGCCAGTTAAGGCACTTAGATATGTTATATACCCTGCTCCAGCTATACCTCCTACCTCCCTGTTACCCCTATGCCAAGGTTAATAGCTTTATTAATAACCTTATATATAACCTATATACTTGCCTTTACTATAGCTAATAGCTATATAAGTTATTAGGATCTGATAAGTAGCCTCCTGCCCTTAGCCTTATTAGATATAGGTATACTTGGACTTCCCTGGCTAATAAAAATAATACTCTAATGTCCTATCTGGAATAGGGGAGTAAGTCTGATGTATTAATATGTAATATGGGTTAAGTTAATAGGGATTATCTACTGTCAAGTAAAAGCTAACCTAGATTATATACCATATCTACCTCTTGCTCCTATGCCTTGCTAAAATCCTATCATGTCCTTGCTAAGTAGTACCATAAAGGCAGTCCTATTATTATAAATATACCTAAAGTTATTAAGGCCTATAAGTAGATTTCTATAACCTAGTAAGGATATCCCTTACTTTGGTTAGAACATTCTCTTACTATCTAGCCAGCCCAAACACCTCTAAAAGCCTACTACTAACTCTATACTACTCTTTAATCTACCCTTCTCTGGCCCCACTAGTAATTGGTTGTTTTAATTATAATAATATACTTACCTAATATCTCATAGGCTAATAAGGGTGGTATGGTATGATGGCTGACTATAATGCTTATATAGCCAGGCCATAATGTTAGGCCTTTTAATAAAGCCTAGGTCTGACTAAAAGGGGAGATTATAAAGAATGGCCTTAGGGGTAGCTAATAGGTAGGGGGGTTAGTTACTAAAGTGGAAGTTAATGGTGCTACCATTAACTATATATGGGGTATTATGACTAGTGACCTCTCTATGGAAGGTAGGCCTATTTATAGTCATATTATATAAAGGTCATGGGATGGCTAGCTACTTTTAATGATTAACTGGCTATATTTGATAGCCTATCTACTAAATCTTAATTATACTTTTACTATTCCTAAGCCCTTTATTCCTTAGTTAAACATTCTACATAACTTAATCAAAGCCATAACTAGCCTAAGTAGATATTACTCTATGACCTATTGGTTCCTGTATTACCAAATATGACCATATTTCCTAGCCTTAATTAATCATAACCTAGTTTTTATTATTTTATATTATATATTAAGTTTTAACCCCCCAGCTCTAAAATATTATTATATAACATATAGAAGCTATTATAGGAAATTTAGAATAACTATATCAGAAATATATGATTCTAGGATAGTAGGGGGTAGTTTGTTTAATATATATACTTCTCTTAGCCATATGACATTATATTACTAAACATATAATCCATAATACATAAAGAAAAGGCCTGCCATGATAGTTCTATATCCCACCTTAGAGTTAAGATATATAATAGCCCTAGAGAAATTTGGATTTATAGATTAGCTTTTCTTTTTCTTAATTTCTTCCATCAATTTTTTCCTATCTTAGACTATAGTAACCCAGTTTATAGCCAGGTTATCAAGCATGCTTTATAGGCTCCCCTATACTATTTAGGCAAAACTTAGGCCCTAGTAGTAATGTTTGGTTAAGAGGGGCCAAAAACCAGTCTGTTTATATAAATAGAAGGTATGTCCTTATGCCTAGAGGAACTTTAAAGCAAAGTAAAGTACCTGGAGGAACTACCAGAGGTTAATGCCTAGAGGAACTCCCTAAAGCAAAGTAAGAAGTTCCAAAAGGTTCTTTAGTAGAGGCTTAACCATGATACCATAAACATATGGTCTATACCTAGAGGAACTACCAGAGGTTAGTTCCAAAAGGTTCCTTTTACCTAAAGGAACTATAGAGTAAGTTCTAGAAGGTTCTTTAGTAGTGGCTTAACCATAATACCATAAATATATAGACCATTTTTATATAGACCATTATAGTATGGGCCACTTTAATTGCCATTTTGGGTTTTAGCATATGTACCTAGAGGAACTTTAAAGTAAAGCAAAGTTCCATAAGGTTCCTTATCACTGGCTTGACCTGACATAAAAAAGCATAGACTAATAATATATAGACTATCCTATATGGACCAATATATCCTATATCCTACATAGTCTAACTTAATTATTATATTTTTTAGGGGGGGGGGCTTTAATTAGTACTAAGATAACTTATTATAATAAGGTATAAGTTACCTATGAATAACTAATCTAATATATATAAAATATAAACATACCATTACTATGATTACATCCTACCTTATGATCTATTATAAGCCTCCCTAGGTATAGTTATAATATCTATATGTAAGACTAACTTTTATTTTCACTACCTATAAAATACTAGGTATTAAATTTCTTTTATTTTACTAATAAGTTAATAACCATAGAAAGCTATATTATAAGTTGATCTTAGAGACCTTGGTATCATACCATAGCAAGCCATTGTCCTTCTTAATAATTTCACTTGTTAAGATGGATTCTAGTATGGTATTCTAATCCCAAAACCATGTTTTATATCTATAATCCTATTCAAAACGCCCCCTAGTCTCATCACCTAATCTCTCTAACTTAAGGATTATATTCCTTATGTCCCTATCTAATATATTTTTTGGCTTGATAAAATCACCTCTTACTAGTTTCTAAAAAAGATATAGCCCTTTCCACCTCTTTACTCTTAAGAGCTATATATATAAGCTTATAAAGGTAGGTCTTGTTACTATGCTACTACCATGAATGCTTTTAAGGTTAAGGAAAGCCTCTAAAAACTGCTTTCCCTAGCTCTTCTAATCAGTTATTATAAATATGGCTATATATAATAGCCCTATTCTATATATAACCTATTCAAATCCTAGCTTACCTCTTAACCTACCTTTCTTTCCTTATATAGACTCTAGGATTACTACCATTTTACTCTTAATTAGGATTATCCCCTAAGGAAGGCCAGGTATTATAAGTTAGTAATATCATCTAACTAGAGGAGTATATCTACTAGAGGGCCTAGGTAGAGTATTATATTATTAGTAAGGGTAAGGGCTAGGACATGTGATTATAGAGGTAGTAATAGAGATATTAGAAGTTAAGTTTAGTCTATTATCTATTATATAGGCAATAGAGAAAGCCCTATAGTCTTGGACATCTGGCCATATAGACCTGTTCCTAGAGTATAATAATAGTTATAAATCTAAGGAATAGCTTATATATAGCCATATACTTTATTATACTTTCTGGCTTCTGACTACTATGATCATTGGGATTAGGTAAAAGGATGCTGGTCTGCCTTACCAAGTCAAATTAAAAAAAGTCACTAAAAAACATAATAATAGGTATCCTACCAAATGGGCAATATATATCATCTCTATATAGCCTTAAGTGGCTATCAACTAATGCCAGCATAAGACCATCTACCTGGCTAATCTCATTAATGATTAATATAGTTTTATTCTTCTAACATAGCTTTTTATCCTCTGATATATGCCTTATGGTCATGCCCTTGCCCTCAAATCCTATATTTATCGCCAAATAAAGTATTACTCTACTAATAAGCACTATTATGTTTCCACTAGTACCTATAAGAAGGAGCATATGGAGGAATGCACCTTAACTAGGATTGGGACTAC
Organism: Lasiosphaeria hispida; assembly: GCA_033439745.1. Lineage (NCBI taxonomy): Eukaryota > Fungi > Ascomycota > Sordariomycetes > Sordariales > Lasiosphaeriaceae > Lasiosphaeria > Lasiosphaeria hispida. The sequence goes on from JAUIQD010000003.1 coordinate 6,115,572, forward strand.
CATTTTACTATCAAAAGCAAGACTGATTACTAAACCTTTATTATTTCTGATACATAAAGAGAAAGACCATAGTACTTAACATATAATACCCTTCCCTTGATGCCATAAATCACCAAATCCTTTCCCTAGCCTTTTAACATTATAACCAAAATGGAATGGCCATTATATATAAACCCCTCCTGATCAACTCAGGGTAGCTACCTCTGCTAATGATAGACTGTTTCAAGGGTTTCTTTTCATGGAATGCTGGTGTAAAGCCTGGCAACCTTTTTCAATTGAAACCACCCAAGTATAATACTAATGTGACTATGTAATAGTGATCCAAAGGGACATATATGGTGGCCATCCTCCTTAGAGTCAGTGTTATAGGGCTAAGGAATGGAATTGGGTGATTTGGGTGATAGGTGTGGTGACTTGATGTGCTATATCACCAACCAAGTCAAGCATCACAAAAAGCAATATCTATCCCCACATCAACTTACCCTCTCCTGAAAACTGAGCTTAGTCTCCTACACTACTGTTTCCCCTCTCTAGAATTCCATTCCCTTACCATGATAAAACCATACCCAGCATGGCTTCTTCTTCTCTTATTTATCTAATACCTCCATTACCAAACAAGCAAGCATAAGGAATAATAGGCATGGACCTTATCATCACCTACCATTCTGACTTAGCTCAGTATAAGATTCTACTACTAGGCTTATACTATATAAATGCTAGGAACTTCAAGGCTAGGACCTTCCTTCCCTTTAACCAACCTAACTTTATCCTTAACCTCTATCTAAGCCTCCTTAGCACCAAAGACAGAGAAAGCTCTGGCATCCCCCTCTTACTCTTAATGTTTAACACTAGGGTATGAATAGCTACCTTGGATAATGACTAGGAAGGCAAGTGGTTCTCCATCGTTACCTGAGTTTGCCTGAACAAACTCACCTTTCTCAGTGTATGCCTTGACAGATAGGAGACAGATGACCCTTAGTCCATTCAGGTTTTGCTAGCACTGCCAAGGGACAGCAGCTTGACTCCATACATCATTCCACTCACCTCAGTCTCTTACTATTCATCCATGCTTACAATTGTGTAGTATTGTCCCTCAGGTTCTTTCTAGCAACGATAGTATTCCCTGGCCCACCTCCTTAGTGTATATGTCCTTTACCAGTCCCATCAACCTGGACACATTCCATATCAAGAAGGATGTCTGGCCCGAGGCGCTAAGCAAGACCTCAGTATTTATAAAGCTAGGCTTCTACATGCTACCAGAGAGCAACCATCCTCCTCACAAAGGCATACATGTATTCTATATCCTCCTGATCTTCCCCATTAAACAACAGCCATGGAGTTCACTGCTCAGGTGGATACGACAAGCCGCAAACCCCTTTCCCAAAGGGTCATGGATTGTATACAGCGGCTGTATTCTGGGGGTCCTCAACCATGAGCTTATCCAAGGCCCTCAGGTCCTTAATTCCACCACCTGAATCCTAATGGTTCTTCCTAATAACTGGGAATTTGTTTGATAGAGTGCCCTCTCTATGCATAATACACTAACGCCTATACCGTCAAATCCTATTTCTAAATCACTTATGAGATCACGACCAGCAGGCCCAGGTGGCGTCACTAGTAGGAAACCCATTCTCGTCTCCAAGCCAGGGGCAGAAGGGGCCTCCACCAAAGAACGCCGGGTCCCCAACACTGGACACTACCAAGTATTCAGATTGCAAAGTGACCAAGCCACTGGCCTCTGCTAGAGGAGAGCAAACACCGCAAGACACCATGACAACTAGTGTGGACCCAATGACAGTACCAAGCTCGAGTGCGCTTCCTTCCTTCCAAATCTATCGATTATACTAACCACCCGTCCAGGCAGCGATGTTACGGAACATGGCTCAGACGTAGAGCAGTTGTTGGACGATCAACTCGCTTCCACCAGCGCTACCCCAACACGTAAGAGGAAGGCACCAGGCTCTCCTGGGTCGGGTAGAAGTAAGAGGACCACAGCGGGGAAAAGGAGGGCACAGCTGTACGACTAGATATCCTTCTATATATTTGACAGGAACGGCCCACGGGGCCGGCTTAAGAAGTCCTCCATTCATCACCATCTCCTGACATCAAGTATGCGAGAACATCCTCCTTACTCAGCTCGTATTTCCTCCCGTCATCGGTCTCAAATATCGCCGAAGAAGACAATTCAAACACTGTGTTGGCATCGTCGCTTGGCTCATCCTCGAAGAGTTGCGTGTCCTCGCTGCTTATCGGCTGAGGCCGGACGGACGCCGTCTGGGCCGCGCCACTATCGTCAACCTTGCGTGGAGCGACGCAGCCGGCCTTATGCACTGCCCAGTCAAGCCTCTGATGCGCTTTCCCACAGTAACCCACGACCTGACACCGCACGCATTTCTTCACACCGTCCACCTTCGCACAAATTTTACGACACATAACCGTTGTAAAAACCAAGGCGTCAGTTGCAGTGTTTCCTGCCGCACCCGAGTCCGGCATCTCTCACGGTCACAAAGTGGGTCTACCAGAACCACCACGCGACCCTCCGGCCCAATAAAGAAGGGTAGGGGAAGCTGAGCGGTGGTGACGGCTGGTGAGCCGCAGGCGCAAGTACGGGACGAATGTGCTAGGCAGTCCGCTTCGCTTTCTTCCAGAATATGTCGTGTTGTGTCGGACCACAGCTGACGATATTCGTCGCTGATGTCTGCATCGTCGTCAATGATGCGAACTAAGCTGCTTGGTATGTCGTGAAAGCGATCGAACTCCACAGCTCCGCGTTGACAGATAAATCGAAACCGAACTTGAACAGTTGTCATCGTACAACCCAAAAATCAAATGATCTGAGGTTGGCAGGGGGAAAAAAAGAGTCCGGCTTCAACACCCACCCCTTATGTAAAGTAAAATGCAGTCGGCGTTTTAGACCCTGGTCCTAACCCCGCTTCCAAGCGTCATTTGAGCTGATGTTGCTTGACACGATCGACGCGGCATGGACCAATTCGCTCCTTCGGCCCCGCAATGCGGCCCCTCCCTGATGTGACACCGCCTTGCTATATTTCGACTGCATCTCTTCCATGTCTATCATTCAAGTGTTAATCTACAGCGACTTTTAAAAAGATTAGAAGTGGTTTAGGACATCACAGTCACAATCAGAGGATGCCTTCCAGAGCTCTACCACATGGCAGGACGGAACGCAAGGGTCGGAAATTCCATTGGTGGGGAAGCGAACCACATTGGGTCGTTGGACTTCGGCTCTGGGGCAACCGCTTAGGAAAACCCGTCACGATCTCGTTAAATAGAGCACTCTTTGACACACTTTCAATAGATACAGCCCTAACTAAGACAGCGCGTTTGAGGCACCGGCCAGTATGCGGACGCGTCAAAACGAAAAGAAGGACATCGCTCCAAAAGGACGTCTTCCTGCACGCCAGCGAAACACCGCCAATGACGACGCTTCAAATATGGGCAGTTGACGCCAGCCGCCTGGGCGCCAACGCCATCGAATGCCCAACGTGCGGGGCTGGTGATCCGGCCGCGAAAACTTCGACCCTCGAACACAACGACAACGACGTTCAGAGTGAACACCCTCAACCGAACCTACCGAGATTTACACTACATCCCCCGACAATCACCCGCGGTAAGTAACTGCCTAGTATCAGGTGGCTCTCCTTAATTCAACAACTAATTGTTGTGCCCACAGATCTCACGAACGCTAGAGCAGCCCGACCACGCATCCACTCGCCTTTTCCCACCACCGAACATTCGGTAGCGTTTGGACGATGCGGCTCCTGGAACGCGACGATACCGGCGAGATCCGTCTGACGGGGGATTTACCCAACGACAAGATTCCGCCTTACGCGATACTTTCACACACATGGGGCGACGAAGAGGTCCTCTTCAAAGACCTGGCGGACGGTACGGCCAAGAACAAAGCAGGCTACGCCAAGATTCGGTTTTGCGGAGATCAAGCCAGGCGTGATGGGCTGAAACTCTGCAAGGAGGATGTTCTCGCATACTTGATGTCTAGGGGCGGCGATGAATCCGAGGCTTTTTAAGTTAGGAAACTGCAGAAGGATATCTAACTACTCATATAATCATGCTCTTCTTTTTCCAGCAGTGGTGCTCTTATTTCAACCCAGCTCAGGATAGCCAGGTCCCTTCCTCTTACGTGATGGAGTAGCACTGGTGGAAGTAAGTTGACCATGGTGAGCGACAATGAGATCCACGCCTATGGTTCCTTGCGCTCACTTGTTTGGCAGCGGGGGCATCGGATAAACGAGAGAGGAAGAAGCCATGGCAGGTGTGGTTTCGTGGTGGCAAGTGAATGGAAATCTGGAGAGGGGAGATGGTGGTGTGGGAGACTGAGCTCGGTTTTCAGGAGAGGGCGAGTTGATGCGGGGATGGATATTGCTTTTTATGATGCTCGACTTGGTTGGCGATATGGCATATTAAGTCACCACACCTGTCACCCAAATCACCCAATTCCATTCCTTAACCCTACAACACCGACTCCAAGGAGGGTGGCCACCACACATGTCCCTTTGGATCGCCATCACACGGTCACATCAGCATTACACTTAGGTGGTTTCAATTGAAAAAGGTTGCCAGGCTTCATACCAGCATTCCATGAAAAGAAACCCTCCAAATAGTCCATCATCAGCAGAGGTAGCCACCCTGAGTTAATCAGGAGGGGTTTATATATGATGGCCATTCCATTTTGGTTATAGTGTTAAAAGGCTAGGGAAAGGATTTAGTGATTCATGGCGTCAAGGGAAGGGTGTCATATGTCAAGTGCCATGGTCTTTCTCTTTATATATCAGAAACGACAAAGGTTTAGTAATCAGTCTTACTTTTAATAGTGAAATGGTGGTCCCAATCCTGGTTAAGGTACATTCCTCTACACACTCCTCCTCACAGGTGCTAGTAGAAACACAGCGGTGCTTATCGGCAGAGTGACACTCCATTCAGCGGCAAATATAGGATTTAAGGGCAAGGGCGTGACCACAAGGCATATATCAGAGGACAAAAAGCTATATTGGAAGAACAAAACTATACTGATCATCAACAAGATCAGCCAGGTAGATAGTCTTACACTAGCATCAGTTAACAGCCACTTGAGGCTATATAGAGACAATACACATCGCCCATTCAGCAGGATACCTATTATTATGTTTTTTAGTGACTTTTTTCAATTTGACCTAGTAAGGCAGACCAGCATCCTCTTACCCAATCCCAAGGATCATAGCAGTCAGAAGCCAGAAAGCATAGCAAAGCATATGGCTATACATAAGCTATTCCTTAGATTTACAACCATTATCATACTCCAGGAGCAGGTCTGCATGGCTAGATATCCAAGACCATAAGGCTTTCTCTATTACCTATATAATGGACAGCAGACCAAACTCAACTTCCAACGTCTCTATCACCACCTCTATAACCACACATCCCAGCCCTTACCCTTGCTAGTAACATAATACTCCACCTAGGCCCTCCAGTAGGCATGCTCCTCCAGTCAGACAATATTACCGACCTTACAATACCTAGCCTTCCTCAGGGGACAATCCTGATCAAGAGCAAAACAGTAGCAATCCCAGAGTCTATGCAAGGAAAGAAAGGTAGGTCAAGAGGCAAGCCAGGATTCAAATGGGTCACACATAGAACAGGGCCATTATATATAGCCATGTTCACAATGACTGATTAGAAGAGCCAGGGAAAGCAGTTTTCAGAGGCTCTCCTCAACCTCAAAAGCATTCACAGTAACAGCATAGCAACAAGACCTACCTTTATAAGCTTATACATACAGCTCTTGAGAGTGGAGAGGTAGAAAGGGCTATATCTTTTTCAGAAACCAGCAAGGGGTGATTTTATCAAGCCAAAAAACATGCTAGATAGGGACATGAGAGATATGGTCCTTAAGTTGGAGAGATTGGGTGATAAGACCAGGGGGCGTTTCAAACAGGATTATAGATATAAAACGTGGTTTTGGGATTGGGATGCCATGCTAGAATCCATCTCAACAAGCAAAATCGCCAAGGAGGATGACGGCTCGCTATGGTGTAATACCAAGGTCTCTAAGATCAACTTGTAGTACAGCTTTCCATGGTTATTAACTTGTTAGTAAAATGAAAGAAATTTAGCACCCGGTGTTTTGCAGGCAGTGAAAATAGAAGTCAGCCTCACGTGTAGATGTTATGACTACACCCAGGGAGGCTTATGACGGATCGCAAGGCAGGATGCGATCATGGTAACGGTATGTTTATATTTTATATATACTAGACTAGTTATTCATAGGTAACTTGTGTCAAATTAGTCACGTGACACCAGACGCTAAATTGGCGCCCCAACCTATTTTTCCAGCGCGCGGGAGGCACAGGAAGAATAGAACGAATGGAACAAGAGGGGCCCAATTGATCAAAAAGTGCTGGTTTCCAACAACTTGCACCCTATCATGATGAGTCGTCTTGGCACTAATCAAAGCCCCCCCCCCCAAAAAATGTGGTAATCAAGTTGGACCATGCGGGATACAGGATATATTGGTCCATGCAGGGCAGTCCATGTGTCATTGGTCTGTGCTTTTTTGTGTCAGGTCGAGCCAGCAATGAGGAACCTTATGGAACTTCACTTCACTTTAAAGTTCCTCCAGGCACATATGCTAAAACCCAAAACGGCAATCGAAGTGGCCCATGCTGTAGTGGTCCATGCAAAGATAGTCTGTGTGTTTATGGTGTCATGGTTGAGCCGCCGCTGAAGAACCTTCTAGAACTTACTCTGTAGTTCCTCCAGGCAAAAGGAACCTTTTGGAACTGACCTCTGGTAGTTCCTCCAGGCATAGACCATGTGTTTGTGGTGTTATGGTTGAGCCTCCGCTAAAGAACCTTTTGGAACTTCCTGCTTTGCTTTAGGGAGTTCCTCCAGGCACTGACCTCTAGTAGTTCCTCCAGGCACTTTGCTTTGCTTTAAAGTTCCTCCAGGCATAAGGACACACCTTCCATTCACACAAACAGACCAGTTTTCAGCCCCTCTTGACCAAACATCACCACCAGGGCCTAAGTTTCACCTAAACAGCATAGGGGAGCCTATAAAGCATGCTTGACAACCTAGCCATAAACTAGGCCACCATAGTCTAAGATAGGAAAAAATCGATGGAAGAAATTAAGAAAAAGAAAAGCTGATCCATAAATCCAAATTTCTCCAGGGCTACTATACATCTTGACTCTAGGGTGGGATATAGAACTATCATGGCAGGCCTTTTCTTTGTGCATTGTGGATTATATGTTTAGTAGTATAATGTCATATGGCCAAGAGAAGTATATATATTAAATGAACTACCCCCTACTATCCTAGAATCATGTATTTCTGGCATGGTCATTCTGAATTTCCCATGGCAGCTTCTATATATCATATGATAACACTTTAGAGCTAGGGGGCCAAAACTTAATACACAATATAAAATGATAAGAACTAGGTCATGATTAATTAAGGCCAGGAAACATGGTCATACTTAATAATACAGGAACTAATAGGTCATAGAGTAGTATCTACTTGGGCTGGTTATGGCTTTGATCAAGTCATATGGAATATTTGACTAAGGAATAAGGGGCTTAGGAGTAATAGAAATGTAATTAAGATTTAGTAGATAGGCTATTAAATATGGCTAGTTAATTACCAAAAGCAGTTAGCCATCCTATGACCTCTATATAATATAACTATAAATAGGCCTACCTTCCATAGAGAGGTTGCTAGTCACAACGCCCTATACATAGCCGACAGTGGCACCATTAACTTCCACTTTAGTAACTAACCCCCCTACCTATCAGCTACCCCTAAGGCCATTCTTTATAGTCTCCCTTTCTAATTAGACCTAGGCTTTGTCAAAGGGCCTGATATTATGGCCTAGCTATATAAGCATTGTGGTCAGCCATTATGCTGTGCTACCCTTGTTGGCCTGTGAGGCATTGGGTAAGTGTGTTATTATGACTGAAATGACCAATCATTAGTAGGGCCAGGGAAGGGTAGATTAAAGAGTGGTATAGAGTTAGTAGTAGGCTTTTAGAGGTGTTTGGGCTGGCTAGATGGTGAGAGAATGCTCTGACTAAAGCAAGGGATGTCCTTGCTGGGTTATAGAAATCTGTTTATAGGCCTTAATAACTTTAGGTGTATTTGTAGTGACAGGACTATCTTTATGGTACTGCTTAGTAAGGATATGATGGGATTCTGGCAAGGTGTAGGAGCAAGAGGTGGATATGGTACATAATCTAGGCCAGCTCTTACTTGGCGGTAGGTGATCCCTACTGACTTAACTCATATTATATATTAATATATCAGACTCACTCCCCTATTCCAGATGGGATATCAAAGTACTGTTTTTATTGGCCAGGGAAGTCTAAGTATACCTATGTCTAATAAGGCTAAGGGTAGGAGGCTACTTATTAGATCCCAATGACTCATGTAGCTATCAGTTATAGCAAAGGTAAGTATATGGGTTATATATAAGGTCATTAACAAAGCTATTGACCTTGGCATAGGGGTGACAGGGAGGCAGGAGGCATAGCTGGAGTAGGGTATATGACATGTCCAAGTGCCTTGACTGGCCAGACAATAGACAAGTAGGTATATAGGGCAAGTAGAGGCTTAATAGCATTAGTGATGGGGCCTTGTTAGGTCAGTACCTCAGCTATAATGACAAGGGTAGGGAGGCTATTGTTTATGCTAAGCTGGCTTAGAGGCCTGGTTCTTATCCCCTATACTAACTTTTATCCCTTATACTAAGTTTTGGTCCTAAAAAGTCATAAAGCTTAACCATCCTTGACCTTGATAATACACCTTAGACTAATATCTCCTTAGAGGAGATGTGGCTAAGTAGAGAAACTTAGTAGAGTTAAACTTATGATACTATGGGCAGGAGGCTACTAGTTAGATCTATTAATAGTGATTATGGCCATGATAGGATAGGCTTAGGTAGCTAAGATTGCCTGGTTCTAGAGGACAGGTACAGCACCTCTCATATCCACTATATACTCAGGTAGATATATTCCTTAGTGGGGTCAGGTATCATAGTCTAACATGACAAACTGCTTACATTGATAATAACCAATAAGCAATAACAAACCTTTATCCTTCCTTACTCTTCTAATACTATTCCAAAGGCATCAATCATAATAGCTATATAAACAAGAAGCTATACCCTCCTCTAAGCCACCCTACTAATAACAAGGCTATGCTTAAGATTTATCATAATGGCTAAAGCCTATCCCCCCTTCTTCTTACTAACATTATCTCTTTGTAGTAGGAGCATTTATCTCAAGGGGTGTAAAAACAATAGGTTATCTTAGCATATAGTAACTTGCCAAATCCACTATATTTAAAACACTCTCTGGCTATTATATATAATAGCCTAAGACTTAACTACAACCAGCCTAAGTTAACAAGCAATTATGGGTTTGGTATGCCTTATTGCTGCCCTCTTGATCATGAGATTATTAATAAAATGTCCCTAGAGGAAACCTGCCATATATAAAGATTTATCCCTCTAATATAGTTCAGAGCCAATAAGCCTGCCTTATAGATAGGATACCCTACCTAGTTTATATATTACTAATAGATTATTAAGTGATTAAAGACTATGCTAATGGTTTATATATAACCACCTCATGCCTAACCAATCTCCTTACTAGCTCTTCTTATTTACAAAGTACCATCATCCTCCTATATCAGAAAACATACTAATTGACTCCATCTAAGTATACCTATCCTGATTCTAATCCTGACCAAAGCATAGCCCTAAATCCACTAAGTAAGAGAGACTTTTAAACCTCACCAGCCTTACTAACCTTACCCCCTATGCCCTTAGTAATAGTAGCCTTGCCTTGACCTAACTATATAATCCTGAACCTTGGCCATGTAGTTATTACATTTTCTGCCATAGAAATCTATAATGGTTATATAATATAAACAGGAGTATTAACTTACTTAAAGGCCCCTGGCTATTAATATCTATATAAGGCTGGTATATACCATGGTTTTATAAATTCTATTCCTACCTATTAAGATACTCTCTATAATCCAAGGTGTCTTATTTTATCAATTATAATATATACCAGGTGATTTAATACACTATCCTCTAAATATAAGGGAACCATCCTATCTCTATCTATAAAAAGCCTTATTATAATCTACTTCTCTTAGAGGGTGATCATTTATCTGAATAGGCTCTTAAGGCCTTTTAAAATGATATATGTTAAGTATAACCATGATTAGACTGGTTTAGGAACTAGGAGTAAAAGTAAATTCTACTTGACCATTTCCCTTTTCATAATTAATACATTGGGTTAACTTGAGTTTAGTATAAATACAGTATATAGTCATAGTATACCATAAACCAATAAGCTCTTAGAGCACTAGGTCATGGTTCTCTTGGTCCTCTAGAGATGGTCAGTCTTTATAGTACTCAGTCCATGACTATTATCACTTTAGTAAATAATTATTAGCTATAAAATAAGGAAATAACCAAACCTCAGGTGATCCAAAATAGGGCTCTGTGGGTGTGTTAGGTCCTTTGAATGACGCCATGAATATTAACAGCCACTATTTAGTATATCTAAGAAATAATATCTGTCTACGGCCAAAGATTATAGCTAATGTCTGAATGTAAGATTTCCTCATTAGCCATCAAGAGATTCTGATTAGCTTAGGTTTTATATTGGATTGAGAGAAAATTTACTCCTAGCACTTGACGATAGAAATATTTATGAGTCAACTCTTGCTATTAAAAATACATGTGACTCATAGCAATGACATAAAGGAATATATCATTAGATGAAGTTTAGGATTAGTGAACACGCTTGTCAGCAGGTAGTTAACCTAAAAAAGCAACCTTATAGATATCCAGGTAGTTAATGGCCAAACTGAGGCCCTGGCAAAAGAATTGTAGGAGCTGCTCTTTGGCCACAAGTTTATCTATCTTAGTACTTGCCGACTAACCAGGCATGTTTCCTTATATAGAATAATGATAATTATAGCCAGCATCATCAATGGTATGCCTAACTCAGCGATAAAGTAGGCATTCTTCAGAGGCTTTAGTAAGTTGAAGGATCTCGGTATGGCTCGCAGCCAGCCTCGCACTCCAGGCGCCAGACCCTGTCCCAGCAGCCAGGAACCAGCTTGTTACAAATACGAATCAGACCGTACTTGCACCCAACTTATTCTGAAGTCCGTTGAATACGGTTGGGCACGAGGGGGAAACTATTGCAATTTGATTGAGGGGACCCCCTCTTTTATACACAGTAACACCATCTAGTTCGCCCTGTTAGGAAGTATAATGGGAGCGTTATTGACCACAAGCCTTGCCTACGTTATTGGCTGTTCACTTAACATCCTGGTCCCCAATAGGCGATGGCTCCACGGCTGTGGTTTAGGCTTAGGGGGCTGAAAACTCTAGATTGTTAATACAAACGACATGGCCAGCGGTTCCCATTTGAGCTTCTCTACTCTACCCGATTGATCGAAAAGTGCAGCATGGAACTTGGTAATTGGGGAACACCAGTGAACGGCGGGTTCAGTCATCGCACTTATCTATTAAATCCATCAAGACCACTATTCCACAACAACCGAGATTCGACAGATCCATCAATTCCACAGCGCGTGGCCGGCACTATTCCAGGCCACATTATAGGGAAAGCGGGTAAGGGCCGTCCGGCCACCTTCTCGGCAACGGAGACTTCCCTCCTGTGAAAAAATAGAAGGTATGTCCTTATTATGGCGCAAGAGGTCCGCCGCGACGAGGTCTTATGACTCGCCGCTAATGCATCTACGATCGAGACGTCTGACCACAACGCCAAACACTACCTTCAGGACGCCATTCGCGGTAAGGATACGCTCAGTGCTGTCACAGGAGCTCTAGGTTACTTTATCGACCATATCGCGGAGTCCGCTTACCTTATCAGCTAGGCTATCGTCCAGCTCCCGCAAAGCCTCAGCAGCACCACGCTTGTTGCTAACCTGGAAAAATTGGACACTAAACTAGTACGGCAGGACATCAGCCTTACCGAGCCTCTTCGCAATACTAATAATAACACTCTCTAGATTATCAGTCGGGATGCTGTCAGTAATAACAATCATATTAACGGGCTTAACACCACTGTTATCAGGATCGCTGTTCACAGCAATAGCTTACTTGTAAGTACACAGGTAGGGTTTCATGATCTGGTTAATACGCGTGCCAGTAAGCGTGCCTCCGTAAGGGCGGACCTACTTAAAGAGAGTCTTAACCTGCTCAACGCTACGAATACTCTTCCAGCCCCCGACACTATCTTAAGAGGCAGGGTTTCTAATGTTCAGGAAGTAAATGTTAACACCATCGTTATTATAAGCAGTATAAATCGGGGTAATAACACATAAGACCTCCTTAACCTCACGCCAAGAGTAGCTAACTATAGAGCCGGAGTTATTAATAACGAAAACAGTGTCGAAGGTACTGAGGAAGGCGTAGGGGTCCTTAGGCGTGGAAAGGTTGGTCACCAAGCTCCGGGAGGCGCCGATCGGCGGCAGCAACACCGGGCGCTTAACGGTCGGCGCCTGGAACGTGATTATGGGGTTAACGGTGGCCTCCAAGTAAGACGGGGGTAGGGCTTGGCTGTCGGGAAACGGCGTAGGATGCGGTGTAGAGGTTAGTCGCATTGATACGCGGTGCGACGACATGTTGCTTATGGTGCTCTGGTTACCACCCTTCCGCAACAACTTCCCCATAACTGAATCCAAGAGAGACATGCTTTAACTATTCATGGCTGCGGCTGTTTATATACGGTTGATTGGTTGCGATGGGGGTTTGGTTAAAAGAAGCTGAAAACAGGACCTGGAGCCAACTATATATGTCAGGTGCCTCGGTATTATGAGCCTTAAACTGTGGCAGATAGGCGCGGCGGAGTTGGGCCTCGTGGCCTGTGCCACGGCCCTGCCACCGACTCCTTCGTGGCGCATTCGACAGCTATCGTGTCTTGCATCACATGTACAGACATCCCAAGGATGCACACATGGCTGACTTTGACGACGCCGTCAGTATGCCCAAAACTTGGCTAGTCTTCAGCAAAGTCATCTCCGAATATAGGCCCGAGCGCAAAGTAGTCCCAAATATGGCCTCAACAATACCTCAGCAGCAGAGGCCCGTTTATGGCCCGTATAGTTACCCATTTCCTCTTGAAAGAACATTGGCGGCTAGGTTGAATGCCTATAGCCATATACCGATACTCGGCGATTCTGTTCAAACGTGCAAATATGCGAGGGTCAGATAGTTCATTTCCGCACAGGGAGACTCAATGGCTGGTTTCGGCATCCCGGGGCTTGAAAGGCCTGCTGTGTAGGATGACCGCACCACTGCAATTTTTCCTAGCTGCTAACGCAGCTCTCGGCCAGCGAACCAATAGCCCCTAACCACGCACCAGCGAGGCTCCGAGAGACCGTCTCCACGCGACTCACGCCGCCTGCATCAGTTTGACCGCCAAAGATGTGACCTGACGACAATGCCCTGGCCAACAAAGACTAGTTTTTTGTCCCGCTCAGGCAAAAACGGCAATGTTATCCGCGGAATATAAACACAGAGACCCCCTTCGGGACACAAAGGTTCATTTATCTTCCCCCGGAAACCCGCCGATCTTCTGTTAGTCTCAGACACAACAACGACACCAACAATCGGCATCATCGGGAACTTCACCTTATCCTCTCATTTATTCACGCAATGTCTTACTACAGTGATCACGAATGGGCAAACGGCTTTGACTCTGAAGATGCAGCGCTGGCCATCGCGATCCAAGAGTCACTGCTAACCTCCACCCAACGCTTTTCATCCGAAAGTGATTTACCAACACCAGCACAACCAGCCCCCTCTATCTCTCAGCCAGCCACGGAATCCCCCAAACCCATCAAGGAAACCGTCTGGGCCAACATCAAGCGATACCTCCAATCCCGCACCGGCCCAAAGCCCCTCGTCACATACGGCATCTGCCAGAACAAGCTCGTCGTCCCTAGACTCCAGGAAGATGACGGTAAGCAAGAGACCATGCGAAAGCTCCCCTGTGGCCACGTTCTCGGTTCCGATTACACAGATCGGTGGATCAAGACGCGGCTCAACGATCACTCGTCAGATGACAATGTCGCCAAGTGTCCGTTTTATCGGGCACCAATCATGGCTGATGTCAACCCAAATCAGAGACCACGTGCGGGCAATGGGGTGCTTCAGCCTGTTTTCAGGGGCGGGAGTGTGATTGGCGGTATAAGCAGTACGACAAGGGGGATTTACTTTGATGGGGGGCAGGCCGTGGCGAATTTTGAACAGCGGCCGCAAACACTTTCTAAGACTTAGATGGGTCTTGGTCGACCGAGAATTTCAGCACGTCAGACCAAGTCTCGGGCTAGACGTCCAACTCGTAGCTCGGGAAACCGGAATGCGTCGGGGCGTCATACGGTACCTATTAGTCAGCCGCCCCGCCCCGAGGCTCGACACCCTGATGAAGCTGAGAACCGACCCGGTGAGCAATTTTCTCAGTACTATCCTAGTCGGGCCTTTACCGCAAACGGCGCTCGGATTATTAACACCCTCCATTCGGACGACAGAGCCTCAGACTCCTCCCCCCCGGACCCTATTACCCAGCTGGACCTCCTAGCTCGGCTTTTGGTTCTCCTTTATCTGGAGGGCGAGTCGTAGACGCACGACATCCCGACGAGAGGGACTACTACTCCGCCCCGAGTCCATCTCAGTACCAACCTGGGTACTCCCAAAGCCTTTGTGGCCCATACCAGCCCCCGCTGTCCGACTATGGCAACCAGCCACAACCGCCCAACCCATTGGTCAAGTGGTCCCCAGATAATCGACGTCCACCGCCCGTCCGACTTTAGCTACATTCAACAACAGCCCTACCAGTATCAGCCATACAACCCCGACCCTCTACCAAGCTATGGTTCCACTTCTTCAAACCGTCCACACATCGTCACCGCGCGCCATCCAGATGAAGTAAGTCCCAGCCCGCCCGGAAGTCCAGACACCCTCTCGTGGTACCGTCGTTAACTAGGTAACTCCTTTCATCATGAAGGAGACACAGCTGTGTCAACCCCCTGTTGGACATGACATATCTCCCGACCGGTCGAGGAAGGACGGGATATGGTGTCTTTTTATTGGGGGGCGGTATGTCCCGGTGAGAAATACCGCTGGGGCGGCTGTGGCTTTTGCATATACCTGGCGCTGGTTTGGGGGTTGGCACTTGTAGGTAACCTAAGGTAGGTAGGTACCTTAGGTATTGGCACGGAGGCAGGTGAGAATGTATTTTGGTGGGTTGCTGCTGGTAATAGCACTGGCAAGCTGAGCGTCCGGGTTGGGATTGTAATGTTGTTCCGTCTAGTTCTGAAGAATTGTGGAGGCTGCGAGCTCCGCATCGCAGCTCCGGCCTAGGTTTTCGTAAGAAAGCGGTATTTACCTTGTTAAATAAATTGAATTGAAAATTAAATCAGTGCTTAAGGATAAGAATACAATCTATCTGTATTCTCCATTTCCTAACCACCCGCCCTGGAGAGAAAACAGATGCTTTTCGTAAGAATAAGATCCCCCGGGATATCACAGGGTTAGGGCTTTATGGTTAAGCTTGGTACCTATTCTTGCTTGGAAAGAGAGGGAGAAAGTTTCTTAGCGGCTTTGGAAAATAGCTTAGCGTTTCCGACCAGATTAAGAATCCAAACGTCTAAATCGGGTTAGATAAAAAGCGATGGCCAAGAGGCCGTGTGAGAGAGTTTACATCTTCATCCCCACCGAGTACTGGCACAGCCCGGGCAACGCACGCGAGTTTCCCTCGCACCGCATCACCACGCTGCTAACCCCATTCGATCCGCCCTGTCTCTGACCCCGGACATGTCTCTCTAGGAAGCCAGGGGACAGTACGTCGAGATGAACGGCCCCTCGGGCCTCATCAAGTCCAGCGACCACCCGTTGCTCGGCTGCATCGTCCACTTCACCTGCTTTTCCACGGCGCCGCGCTCGCCTCTTCGCGGTGTCCTCAGCGGCGATATCAGCCGGTCGTGGCTGCGCCGACTCCAAGGCATCGCCTCCATCGCCGGCCACGAGTACGATGCGCCGAAGCAGGAGTACTACGAACTGATTGCGCTGCGGTGGCGGACGCACCATCGGCTACCCCGGCGGCGAGACTCGACCTCAGACTCGGACGGCCACGCGAAGATAGTGACTCACCTCCGATTCACCACCATATGGAGGGCCAAGCGCACGAAGTGCCCGTCGAGACATGCGAGACTTGGGAGGTTCGCATCCTCCTTACATGTTCCCCTTAGCACATCCCAAGACATGGGACTGGCGATGAAGCGGACAGTTCTCCGAACCTAAATGAAGTTTGACTGACTATCCCTGGTATAGACGTTGGCCCAAACACTCGAGACTAGAAACATTGCAACAACTCCATACCTACATCATCCGCGGCCCTGACGATTAGACGATTCCTCCAAAGTCCTAGAAGCCACTGCTCAGGGTATTTCTGCAGGGCGATCTGCTACCACACCTCAAAAATTGCCCAGGGAGACTACATCGCTCCACGTCCAGCGGAGCCAGATCAGCCCATGGATGATGCCGTCAAAACAACAACGCCGCCCGAGAACACAGGCCATGCACATGATGCCAGCACCGGGCGTAATCCATGTACGCTAAGAGCTCACGAGCCTGCCAGTCGCATCACGACGATACCTTTTGGTCCCTGGTGGCACATTCTCTTCCTCGTCGCTCTCATCTGGCACGCCATTGGGAAATTGGTTGATGACAGCCAGAATCGGCGCCACCCACCGTCCTTGGTCATACCGTATTCCGCTTTCCTCGCCAGACTGGAAGATGCCGGGGCAAACGACGAAATCGATCGGCTCACCCTCGAGCCCCCACGTGCCGCCACAGTTTTGAAGTGCGGGGGATTCGCGGTGGATATATCCCCGCATGGAAGCGGCATTGGGCATGCCGGGGAGGTGCCAGGCGATCATGGAATGGCGTCTTTCGCGCAGAATACAGAGGTCTACTACAACGGCAACATGGGCTAAATCCCCGACTCTCTGTTCGAAATATCCTTGCGGCAATCCTGCCTCGGTCGTATCCATGAGGTCGGCGAGCCTGCGCATGATCAGGTTGGCTAGCCGCTCGGAAGAGCTGTGCTTCTCGCTATATCCGAGCTGGCCGTGCATCATGCGAAGGGTGAGAGTTCGCCAGTGGTGGTACTCGCCCTCCTCCAGACACACCATCGGGTTGGCCTTGGCCGAGGGCTTGGTCTCCCAGCATAGGCACCCGTGAAGCGTCCCGGCACGGCTAGAGAAAAGGGACAAGAGGCCCCCAAAGACTTTCCACGTCGGCGTCGCCCACTTGTCCGGGTTTGAGAAAAGATTCTCGTCGAGGGTGTGCCAGAGCCAGGCCTGAATGAGATAGGGCGAGACGTGACGGGAGGTGTAAAACAGCTCCGTATTCTTCTCACCCGCCAGCTGGAGAAGCGAATCCCGGGTATCGGGGCGCAGCATCTTCCACGGTCGTAAAAAGTGGTGGATGCTTGCGGCAAGTCGCTCAACTTCTTCATTCAGCTTGGGCCAGGTATATTCGACGCCGTGGGGAGGCGGGAGTTTGTACTGAATGGTCTGCAACAAGGCGCGCTTCCGCTCTTCATCATCGGAATTGGGTGTCGGGAAGGCGTAGGGTGGGGACGCCATCCTATAGATCCGGCGCAGTTCTTCGGACGGAAAGCCGTCGTCAACGTGGTCGGCTGGCTTGGAGACGATGCTGTCATTAGAGGTGAGGCTTTCCCTGTCGGACATGATGGGCGTCTTTTTGTTTCTAGAGAAGGGACCCAAAGCAGAACTGTGGCAAGTGTGGTAGATCGCAGAGACGGACGTGAATTTTGAAAGTGCCTTGCTGAGGATGAATGAGCGAGAGGCAGATATCGCAGATTTTGCGTTGCGTTGCTCCCTTTGTCCAACCTGCTATGTCAGCTCGGGATGCTTCCGGCGATGGTGGGTGCGGATGCCGGAAAACGGCGGCCCAACATCTCGTGGACCTTTGTTCTGAACCCCCCCCAGCGGAGTGAGTTCTTTGATGTCCCATTCTCATCGGGATTCTGCTGGGTCAGTGCGTCAAGCTAATACCTCGGTAGGTAGCTAACTAATGGGAAGAAATAGCAGCAGGAAAAATACCAAAAGAAGAAAAAAAGCAATATGCTCCGGCATTGTAGGTTGGTTTCTTCTTTTCACTCTGCGTCAATGTTTCAACATCTTCTAGACCCCTCCAGCGGGAGAATGATGTATGCCCTTTCATCTCATGTCGGTTTTGATTTCAGCTCGGTAAGACGGTTGGTGCCTGAGCAGGTCGGTCAATAGATGCTGTTTCCAGTTGATTCTGCACGTGGGCTGGAGAAGACAATAGAAAGTGGGAGGAGTATTCTGATATACAAACATATAGTATCCATCGCGCACTCGCACATCACACCATAATTTATCTTCTCTCCTCTTCAACATCTCCCAATCCATCTTTTCCCCTCCGCACCAACCCCCAAGCGCCAGCCATCATGCCTGAAGCCGCTAACATCGGAAGATTCTTCGTCGGAATCGATTTCGGCGCGACGTAGGTGCTCTCCTCACCCCTTGTAGATGACTTGCATGATTGACTTGTCACGTTTGGGGTCACAAAGGTACTCCTCCATATCCTACATATACCTGCACCCTCACACAGTGATATCGGATAATGGATGCATCATGTCTCTGCTCTTTGACGCTGACCTTGAGCCTCGGCAAGTAACCACTGCGTTTACGTTCGACCAAGCTGGCAAAACTGTGCTCAGCCTCAACCATACCGGCCCATCGGACATACGATGGTGCAAACTGGCTCTCGTGCACCGCGATCACTTGCCGAGCGACTTGCAGCCACTACTTGAAGAGGCACGAATGTCGTGGGGAAGTCGTTCGGCTGCTGACATAATCGCTCCCTTCCTGCGGGCCCTGATGCAACGCTTCTTTGACAAGCTGCGAAAAAAAGAGCCCATACCCGGCCCCTGCGATTTTCACTGCGTCTTCACTTTCCCGGCGAGCTGGAAACCTGAAGACTGCAATCGCATGATGGTGGCGGTAGAGAAGGCCCACCTTCCTTCCCTGGCCGAGACATCGACCTTTTCCTTCGATTATCTCTCGGAGCAGGAAGCAGCAGCCCTTGCGGTTTTCACCGCCAGCAATGAGGGTTCATTTGCGGTATGACTTTTCATCTAATTCTCACGGCCCGCTGAATGTGCTTGGAGAGGCTAACACTGCGCTAGGAGGATTCTTTGATCACCGTTTGCGATTGCGGTGGCTTGACTCTGGTAAGTACCTAACCAGCTCTCCCCCTTTTTTGCTCTACTAGTATGACTGACAAGGAGCCCCCATCTTACAGGACATTGCTTCGTACATATTGACCCGCAGAGATGGCGCCCCCCAGGCGGCCCAATGCGGTGAAGCTCAGTCCTTGGCCAGCGGTGGCATTACCCTGCACCGCAAGCTCGAAGATCTGGTGAAAACTGAACTGGCGCACAAAACCGGAAACCCCAGATTCCTCGAGACATGTGGCGATGCCCAGAACAAGATCATCAGGCAGGCGTGCATCAGGATCATCCACGAGTCCGACGGACTAGGTAAAGGAGATGGGCGGATCACATTCTATCAGGGTATCGACCGCGGCGCCATCACTATCAAAAGGTGAGAGGGGATCACGAAAGCTCTGCGCTTACTCTGGCTAGGTAAGCTAACAAAAGGGGCGTACACAGGATCGAGATGAACAAAATGTTTGATGAGCTGGTCGAAGCCATCATGACGGCCGCCAACACAAACATGCTGATGGCAAAGAACACCTACCATGATCTTATGGAGAAGGAGGTACCCAAGCATTACCTCGCTCTGACCGGTGGACTGAGCCGCAATGCCTATATCCGCCGAGCTATACATGATAAAGTGCAGCAGCAGCACGGCAGTGAACTCGAGCTCATCTTACAGCCCGGCGACTCTGGGTGAGTCCTCTGTCCCAGAGAAACCAGCGATTATTAACGCCGCCACGCAGATGGATGGCCGTTGGCCGTGGTGGTGCCATCCACGCTCTGCACTCCACACTCTCCAGACGAGAGGGGTTTGGCGTAACATGGCGCACTTGCCCGGCGACATTCTACATCAAGGAGCGCCTGTACGACCCAATCATCTTGGCTAGGAAGGTTTGTGGACCATCCCGCCCACCCCTCAAGTCCATTCTGCTCCCCGTCGCCCCGCCGTGGTGCAAGGCTAACTCTAGTTTAACGGGAACAGGGGCAACTACTACGGACCAACGAGGAGAACTTTTGCGATGTCCCCCCCGAAGCCGTGCGGTGCTTCCTGGGCAAGTGCCAGTTGGTGGTGCACCGGGTAAGCGAGGATACCGATTCCAACTACGTGACCTTCTCTTGGGATGCTAGAGCTTTAAATGGAAAGCTTTCGCTGTCGTTTTTTTCGAGCGGCGAGCCAGGCTTGAGCATCGACTTGCGCCACAACAGCATGCACATCGGCGCCGACGTCGTCCAGAAGACTCGCGGTTAGACATCAAGGGGGATGTCCTGAGGGGGGAAATGACTGTGACATCAATCGCGACCGTTGACGAAGTTGGGATAAGAAGCAACTGAAATTATCTCAGAAGAAGGGGCTTTATCAGGACAACCCGAACCCCATGGTTATGGGGTAGAAGCAACAGTGGGCCGTGTCGAGTAAGAATAGAGCCAATAGAAATTACTCCGGTTCAATCTTCTCCGTATTTGTTGGCGAAGGAGCCTTTATTCTATACTTTGCCCAGTCAAGAGCATCCCCGAAATACGCGATATAATACGCGTTTTGCCCTATGCGCAAGCAGTAACTCAACCATCTTGGGGCTGGCCTTCCAAGCCGTAAGAATCAGAACTGCTTGCTTTTAAATCCAGGATATTAGTCCCTTCATGTCCGTGGATACCGTGGTGTATTGCGCTAACATCCTCCCCTGGCAGATGTGCGCTCAGGTGTCTGCTGACTATGATATCGTCGAGGCATTCTTCAACGATATGAATAGCGGGCTGTTTTAGCTGGGGTGGTTTAAGTGTGTCTACACCTGACAAAGCTATAAGCGGGAAGCTGCTAATCAGATCTGCCGGCGGGGATTCCGGTCGCTAGAGGACAGCAGCGCCTCTCGTATCCGTTACGTGCTAGGTAGATGCGTTTCGCGGTCCGACGTGGCAAACTGCTTGCGTTGATGACAATTAGTAAGCAATAACAAACCTTCACCCTTTCTCACTCTTCCAACGCTATTCTAAAGGCGTCGATCATAACAGCCACGTAATCGACAAGCCGTACCCTCCTCCGCGCCGCCCTGCCAAAGACGAGGCGATGCTCAAGATTTGTCATGATGGTTAGAGCACATCCCCCTCTTCTCAACTGGATAGACTGACCACCAACACTCTCTCTTCGCAGCGGGAACGTTCACCTCAAAGGGCGCGAGAACGACAGTTTATCCCGGCACATCGCGACTTGATGAATCCACTGCGTTTGACACACTCTCTGACCGTTTTGTAATGTAACGGCCCGAGACTCAACTACAACCAGCCTAAGTTGACCGGCGATCACGGGTTTGGTGCGCTTTGCTGCACTGTTGATCATGAGATTGTTGACCGAGATGTCTCTGGAGGAAACCCGCCGTGCGTAAGGATTCATGTCCTTCAATGCTATTGAGGCAAGTTTTTCTTACTCTGTGCATCGGCCACATGATGGCAGCGCTTTGTTGCATCGCTTCTTTTTTTCTTGCAGTTGAGACAGGCTCTTGAAGTCTTCGCGGCGGCCGCCGGCTGCTGTGAAGGGGAGGTAGCGGCTAAAGAACCGGAGGTTGACATGGCGGGTGGAACAGCCGAACGGGGAGAGCGGGAAATTTAGACCATGATTACCAGAGTCACTGGGAGGTAAAGCACACTCCGAAACCTGGGTTCTCGGAGGTGATGGATAGTTGCTAGACCAAGAGTGACGTCGTGTAGTTGCCTCCTGAGAAAGAATTTTTCATGCGTTGCATGTTGCCCCGCGGAGGAAGCTGGTAAGAGGCGAGCCTATGTCCTGGAAAATAACATCACTGCTGATAGAGACGCGCTCCCGCTTCGTGCCCACCTGAGAAATATCGTTGACCGTCTGGCTTTGGGCAGATCCTCGGGAATCCGCGCGGAGAAAATGCAAGTCGAGGGTATATCGGATCGCGAGGGATGTCAAGGACTGATCTGGAACATCAATGACCCTGTCGCAGCCAACGAGCTGGCCCTGGATTGGCTCGCGCGTCTGACTGTGCTACATCCTACAGACTTGGAGGTCGCCTAGGGGAAAGAGCTCCTCCTTGGTTCCGTCTCAGCCAACTACTTTATTCTCCTGGGCTTTACTTCTTATTCCTTTGTTTATTTCCTCCTACACGTTTAACTCGCCTGATTTTCTCGCTATCATTCACCGGAACTTCAACGAGCCCATCTAGTCGTCATCGTAATTAAATTCTCCCGCTGCTCACAGAGATCCTAGCCGGTTACAGACGAATCTTGATCCAAAAATGCCAAATTCCGGTCGTCGAAGTGTGCAAAGTCTGACCTCGGAGGCCGGTAAAATGCATGAACCACCTGCCGACTTTCAATACATAGCCGATTGTCCTCCTTCTAACCTTTTGAAACATGGAGATGATATCCCTTCGGATTGTAACTATTGCGAGGGCACTGGAGGTGGTATGTTACTCACTTAATCCTTGAGTGCGACAGCTAATGTATTGTAGCCCGGTGTGCCGATGAATCGATTTGCCGAAACCGCGCGATGAAGTATGAATGCTCTGTCACATGTGGCCGCACGGCTCCCTGTGCAAATCAGCGCTTCCGAAGACAAATGTATACGTCTACTGTTGTACGTGAAGCAGGGGGAAAGGGCCGTGGACTTTATGCCAAAACGGACATTCAAAAACATTCTTTCATTATTGAATACGTGGGCGAGGTCATCCCCTTGGCGAAGGTTTCCCACCGAAAGGCCAAGTACAAGGTCCAAGGGCAAAGCCATCTTTACTTTTTGACACCGAACTCAGAGAGTCACCGCGACAGTTCCCCCAAGTGTGTTATTGATGCCACTAAGAAAGGCAACAATTCGAGGTTTATAAACCACTCTTGCAAGCCTAACTGCTATGTCGAGGGGTGGCATGTTGGAGAGAGTGTCAGGATGGGCATTTTCGCAAATCAGTTTATACCTGAAGGCGAGGAATTAACGTTTGACTACAACTTCAACAATTGCGAGGATGACTCAAATCAACGAGCTTGTTTCTGCGGCGCGCCAAATTGCAGAGGGAGTATGGGCCGAGGCGGCAAAGAGGTACGCTTGGAGCTGAAGCGAACCTGCTCAAAGCCAAAACTCCTAAGGTCTACCTCAATCCGCGCACCAGCTAAGAGCACGCCCCTGGCCAAGCATGTTGATTCGCCGCAAATCCACAGCCCTTTGACGCCTAACCTCAGTGCCGGCGCCAACTCGTTTAACAAGGTTCAGAGTCCCGGCCAAGGTATCAGGCGAAATACCAGAACGTTTGCTCGGCTGGCATGTCCGTTCTTCCGAAGATATCCCTATGCGCGCCTATCGAAGACATGTTTACACGGCTCGCTAGACGTCAGAGACGTCAAGTACGTATTCCTCTATGCTTGCTCGAGACGACCTATCACAGGGACTAACGTGAAACTGCTGCAGGAAACATCTGAAGAATCACCACAAATGTGTCTGTTCCCGTTCTGGCCGATCTGCCGCATGTCGAAACCAACTCCATCTCACGCCCGGCCAACAGGCTAGTATCATCAACAGCCGGCGACGACGACAGGAGGAAGGACCGGGTGACCAATGGATTAGGATGTTCCAGCAAATGTTTCCTAATACAGCTACCGTCCCAACGCCATACCTAATGCCGAGCACCGAACACCTTGTCGCCGATCAGATAGACCAGGGGGGTTACATTTCTGATGCACAGGATGCCATCGAAACAATTGCCAAAAGGTTGCCAGAGGTGGGCAATGAGGTCGAACATTACTCCACATATGAGGAGGATGCCATGGACGACGCTGAAGTTAAACCCCCAGACTCTAGCCCTGAGATTTCAGCTTCTCGAGTTAAAGATATACTTCAGTGCAAAAGTTTCGATGAGACTGAGATAAGCGCCTTGTTCGAGTTACTGATGGAGAAAGGCATGCTCGATCAGCTCGTGTCAAAGTTTAGATATCAGAAAGCCAAAGATCACGAGGATGAAGTGAAGAAGAGCACGTTAAGCCCGACCGCTCGAAGCGATAAATACGTTAAACAAACAAAAGAGGTCCCTGTCAAGGACGGGGCTAAGGACACCAAATGTAAAGAGTGTAGCAAATCGTTTAGACGTGCTTGTGAGCTCAAGTAAGCCAGCCCCCATCCCTATATTATTACCCTCTAATATGTATTCAGAAAACACATGAAACGGCATCAGAAGCCGTACGCCTGCACCCACGTCCCGGACTGCGACAAGCGCTTCGGCAGTAAAAATGATTGGAAGCGCCACGAGAACAGCCAACACATCCAGTTCCAGTTCTGGCGTTGCACTGAGTGCGTTAAGGATAAGGGCCGGCCTAACGTTAATGTGCTATGTGGTAAGATCTTCCACCGCCGCGAGACCTTCCGCCACCACCTCGACAAGGACCACGGCATTAATGACACGCACACGGTCGAGGAACGCTGCACGGGCTGCCGCAATGGCCGCAACTTCAAGTCGCACTTCTGGTGCGGCTTCTGCCAAAAGACGATTAAGTTTACAAAGAACGACGGGCTTGTCTGCTCAGAGCGCTTCGACCACATTGACGACCACTTTATGGGTAAGGGCGGGCTGAAGTACGACATTTTTGACTGGAAGAGTATCGAGTAACCATGCGAACGCCTTGAGCGGCACGCCGGGCCTTCAAACTTGCAGCGGCCCCTCGTTTAGGACCACTTCCTCCTTGCTCGTTCCACGCCTGCCGGAAGATTCGATTTGGTTTAGCCCACAAGTCCGTTACGCTCGAAGTCCTGGGACACGAGTAAAAATCGCCGAGACCGAGAAGATGGCCACAGTAACACAGGCTTGGACAGTGTCGATGAAGCCGTACCCATGTGCTGGTAGCGGCAAGATCACTCTTAAGATGCACCATGAAGAAGCCTATGGAGATGCCTAGCTCGTCTATTATACCCCTGATGCGGCTCTGCTAGCCTTGCCACAATTCTCGGATCGCTGATGGCGGCCTAATTTACGGCCCAGTGGCGCAGGCGCAGCTGACTGTTGGTTCACCGGCGGTGAAACGTCCCATCACTAGCCGCGCGAGTAGTGGGGCAGAGTAGGAATACTTTTTTTGTCGAGAGCACCTCGATCGCACACCAAAACGCCGTAGGTACCCGTGTGGCCGGCAGCGTGTGGCCATCAGATGGGTGCCAGTTCTAGCTAGCCTTGACCCGCTCTTTTCGGCACCTTCAACCACCCTCAGATCAATCCGGTACTCGTGCCCCCACTTCAGTCGGATAACGGCCGTGCCTTAGAGAGACGAGCATGTTCGGTGGAAGAAATTATAGTCAAAGGCCTCCAATATTCCAACCAATTGAGTCACGGTGGCGAGCACCACCATGATGTGAAATAGTTGATGGGAGGAGCCCCATATATCGAATTTGCCTGGATATCGACTCTCGGGAAACTTGGTCTACGGAAATGCAGGAATCAGGATCAGTTATGTTGCCATCAAGTGCGCGACCTCGGGAAATCTGGAGTCTTACAGCGTAAAAAAAGCTTCCAGTCAGAAGGAAGCCCCCTTCGACCAGATAGTAGGGCATTCCAGATTGCTTAACCATTTGCGACCAGCCGAACATCGTGATTCCATGTATCAATGGTGCAATGCCAGACGTACCAAGCCCCACGAACGTGAGTGTTCGGAAAATGCGAAACTCGCGACCCTGGAATCTCGAACTGACCATGATCGCGATGGTAAGCGCACCGATAATTCCAGTCTGCCAACCAAAGTAACTGTCAGATACAAGATACAAGTATATGGGGCATACTGACATTGACTCACCATAGACCAATAGATATTGCGTTGCAAAGGTTCGCAGTAGAAGACCATGTATATTCCCGAGATAAAATCGCCCACTGCCAAGACGGCTATGCCCACCAGGTCAAGCTGCAGACAGAGTTGTTCCACCTTGTGGGAGTGGTTTAATAAGGTGTGGTATGTCGTCGACAGTCCCAAGTAGATAACAGTAGTCAAGAGGAAGAAGGTGAATATGAGGTAATTAGTGGTAGTGATCGTGGAGTATCTACTTGCAAGATACTGTTGGATATACCACTTGCTGAGCAGAAAGGTGATCCCTGGTATCAAGTGGGAATATATGTTTACTGACTTGTTGTGAAGATATGACTAATTGCTGAATGAAACCTTCGCTGAGCCTGAGATTGGGCGATAGCCATACTGAATGTACTTGTTATCTTGGTGCCATTCTGGAAGCTTGTTAAATGAGAGAAGAACTGGGTGTGCCTTGCTGGCTTTGGATTTATTTCTCAAAAATCTCTTGTGTGTAACCACTTCCTGCGATGGGTAGCTCTTTGAGTTCCTTGGCTGGTTGCAAGGGCAAGACCTGATGATGAGTAGGTGGTATTGCTATTGCGCCTGGTGGCAATATGGGAGATGATACTTGGAGGGGTAGGCTGGGACTTGAAGAAGGGCTCTGGGCTTCCATGCTTCTGTTTGCTTGGGAGGCAACTGAGATTTAATTGAAGTTGCTGACTGCCGGATAGGTAGGTAGGTAATAAACATGATGAATGGTGTGACTCTTGGACCAAAACTTGGCTGGCCAAAGTGATGAGAACCGGGTCACATAGGGTGGCTGATTGAGGCCAGGAAACAGGTCCTGGCCCTTCTTGGGAAGGGCATTGTTACTGTCTAAAATGAAGAGTTTGGAGTGATGGTAAAGTAGTAAAGATGTACTGTAGCTGGGATTACATATCTTAAACAGGAGGGACTGTGCTGACGAGTGGCCTGCCAAAGGAAGCCTGGAGGAACTGTCCTGGTGTGGTTTGGTAGAGAAATGAGGTAGATATGTAGATATGGAGGCAGCAAATTTGCAATCGTCCAAACCGATGCAGCCCGCTATACCGTTTCCGACTGCCGCTAAGCCTCTTTTGGCTGTACTGGCCTGATAAGTGATCCTGATAAGCTTTGCATGTGATTGGAGTGGCCAATTGGAAACTAGAATTGTTCTGATAAGCTTACCTAATAGTGTGCCGTCTGCTTCCTTTGGTTTGTTCATGAGTGGGGCATAGTTTTGTGTATGCTGTCGCCACACATGGGAACCACCTATCTTCAGGGTAATGTGCTTAGAATGATTATAAATTTGAGGTGTATAGTATAAGATTCTGGAATATTATAAATTAAAGGAGCCTATTGGGCCCCTCTTGTGGCATGCTATGATAGAAAAAAAGAGAGAGAGATTAAGTATTAGTTATCTGATGGGAATGTTATGATCAGGAACCTTCCTGAAAAACATATAATGGCAATCATTGATGCTACTATTGCCAAACCTCTTGCTTGACATCCTGGAGGTAACCTTGGTAATCCACCTGCTGTTTAAGGCTATACCATAGTCTTGGTGAAAGGGATTTTTCATATTGCCTGACTGGGAAGTAATTAATTTTGAAGAATCGATGGAGCTGTCATGCCCCTTGAGCATCTGCATGCATGACCCCATCACATCCTAGATCTTTATGGCCATGTTGTGTGGCCTGGATGTAATGAGCTTTGAGTCAGGTGAGAATGTGATGGAAGTGATAGAGTGGCTATGCCCCTTAAGTGTCTGTATATATGTGCCCCTCAACATATCCCAGATCTTGACAGTGTTGTTGGATGACCTGGACATAATGACTTCAAGTTGGGTGAGAATATGATGGAGTAGATGTAACTGCTATGCCCCTCAAGTGTCTGTGTGTATGTGCCTGTCATTGTATCCCAAATCTTCATGGTCTTGTCATGTGAACTGGATGTAATGAGCTTTGAGTCGGGCGAGAATGTGATGGAGTAGATGTAACTGCTATGCCCCTCAAGCGTCTGTGTGCATGTGCCTGTTGTCGCATCCCAAATCTTCATGGTCTTGTTGTGTGAACTGGATGTAATGAGCTTTGAGTCGGGTGAGAATGTGATGGAGTTGACGTAATTGCTATGACCCTCTAGCGTCTGTGTGTATGCATTCCAATCATCTTCAACAACTGGTCCGGTAGTAATCCACTTTGATTCTTCCTGCTTGAATAGATCTCTCGTCATACTGTGAAGAGATGCCGAAAAGTTTTGTATTGAGATAGGCCAGCGACTTGTGAAATATTTGATGGTATGTGTTGGGGTGAGAGTTCTTGGGAATGGAAGTAGAAGAAATAGTCTTGTGGGGGAACTGGAATGGATAGAGAGGGTAGAGGGGAGAGTACTTGAAGGCCTGTGACTCTGTGCCAATGTATGGTTCCTCCTATGGGCCTCTTTGATTGGTGCAAGCTTGTGGAGGCACTGACTAAAAGTCTTGTCTCACCGCCTATGCCAAGTCTGCCAAGAGAATAAATCCAATTGGAAAAGAGTCATTATAACCTTAGGGCATTACTATAGTTCTATGTTGCTAGCACCACTGTAGCCAATTGCTGTCAGTTTGCCTTGGTGATAAGATTGCCTGCCAGGATTGTCAGAGGCTGTAAACAGGGGACATTAAGGACACTATGTCTGAGGTGACTGTGCAACCTGAGAATCTGACAGCAGATGGTAATGATCAATGCTCTCTTCCAGGTACCGTATCTACTCATTCAAGTGGTATTTGGACCAGGCTTGCCAAGCCCACTTTCTATAGGCCGCAGCTACCCTGGAAAAAGCCACCCAGTCAATCTGGCCAGTCAAACCACCACACCACTCCAGGGGGTCTTTTCAACCACTTTGATGCCATTTGACTGGCTTACCACCCTGGCCGACCCAGTATTTTTACCTTCACCGCTTTCTATCTTTGGCCTTGACCTAAGCCACTTTGAACCTCCAAATACCACTATTTCGTCATCTTCGCGTTCGCGATAGCTTCGAACTTCGAAAAAGAAAAGATTACCGGCCGGGGCACGCGATGGAGCGTGCGCAACGCGTGCCCGCGCGCATTTGAAACCTGTTCTTCGGCTTCACATCGTGAGAATCATCCTGTCTACCAAAGCCTGGATTTGTATGGTAATTACTGACAAAATGGCTTCTTCTTTCCCGTCAGGTTTCCTAACTCCCAGACCTTGAAAGCTCCTGCCGAAACCCTCCAACAGGCCCATACTGATAGGGTCTTTTTACCTGGCCGGCCCTCCACTGTTGCCGGTGCCGCAGATACGGCCAACAAATGTGTCACCAGCTACCTATACACCAGGGCTATCGCCATGGACCTTGCTAGCTAACCCACTCCAATTCTTTGATTTGACTGTAACGGAGACTGTGCCACCTGCCCTGACACTGATATGGACCGCTGGGCAGGCCATGTCAGCCGTCGAACCAGAGCCAACACCGTCTTCAATACCCTTGAACCCAGCCAACACTTTCTTTTCTTCAACATCCACATCTTCAATAACCACATCTTCAACAACCACATCTTCAACACCAGATCTAGCTGATTTACTGCCCACTGTGTGCAAAAAGAGGGGCCGGCCTTGTACCGGCATAGCCGACCGCTATAACAAGCGCGCATACAACCCACCACCATTGAAGAAGAAGACCAAGGTCTTCCGGACCCGTGTGTTCAAGATAAAGGTCCTGGATTACCTAATCTTCAACATAGTGCCTGTGACAGAGAATGACCATAACGACCGCATCCGCAGCAACATGCCCAGCATAACAATACTCGATGGCGAATGGTATCCTGGCATACCTAATGGCTTCTGACGGCCCACCTATGATGAAGCCAAAGAACACTTTGATATACCAAGAATAACAATACAGAACTGGTGGCATGCTAAGGAAAGGATCATCCTAGGGCCGGTCTATCTATTCAGGGCTAGGTGGGCTGCCTTAGAGTGTGAGCTCTTTAATCTTTTCGTCAAGTAGAGGGCAGCCGGTAAGATTATTCAGATTGGCTGGTTTAAGTGGAATGCTAAGCTTCTTTTTCATAAGCATAATGATTCTCCTGATATTGAATTTAAGTGCTCTGTAGGCTGGTTTCGTGGCTTTATGAGGCGGTATGGCATTGTGATTTGCAGGATCATGAAACAATCGCAGAAGGTGCCAGAAGAATATCTTTCCATTGCGCATAACTTCCTCAAATTCATCCACAAGACCTGCCATAAACGCTATGAGCAAGATATCCAGGATCCGGCCTACCTTGTAGACCTTGGTAACCTAGATGACCCGATATCTAGGCCCGAAGACCACCCAGACTATCTTATGCTTAACCAACTTGACGATCCACCACCTGATCCACTACCTAATGGCCTGGCACCAGCCATACCACTACCGTTGGCATACATGATATAGCTGCAAATAGCTGGCATGGCAGCCCCCCCGCGATTGATCCCTGGCTTCCAAGCATGCCATATTATCAATATGGATGAAACTCCTGTACCGTTTGAGTTCCTGGATGGTGCGACTTATGACTTTGTTGGTGCTAGGACTGTTGTAGCGAAGACCGACCATAGTGGGTGGAGCAAAAGGCAGGCCATGGTTATCCTGTATATCTTTGCAGATGGAGTATGGCGATTGAAGCCAAAGTTGATCTTCAAGGCCACTACAGATGTATCTAAGCGCAAGATCACAAAAGGTATGGTTTTTAACCATTGTGGTGCAGGGTAGTGCTCTGGATAAGGCCGATAAGATGGATTTTTCAGGGGTTTTAGAGGTTCAATAACTATCCTTTTTTGGACTTAGCTAACCAAAGCCCATGTATACAGATGAACTTGACTCTTACCATAAGGATATTACCGTCGAATTCAATGATACTGCTTACAATAATGAGACCCTGATGATGAAGTGGATCAACGAAGAACTGTAGCCTATTCTCCTAGCGGTTGGAAACAAAGCCTTTCTTATCATGGATGCTATTAACTTCCATAAGACTCCTGTGATCCTGGAATGACTGGCCACCCTGGGCATCTGGAAGGCGATTATCCCTGGGGGCCTGACACCGTTCCTGTAGCCGTTAGATACCCACATTAACCATACCTTCAAGGACCTTCTTTTTGAAGAGTATGACAAGTACTGGGAGCAATACAGGGAGCAAATCCATACCTGGAATCCCAGTAGGAAGAGGGTCATACTTACTTTCCTGGTTGCGTAAGCAGTGGAACGGATTTGCAAGGAAAAGCCTGAACTAATACCCAAGTCCTTTGAAGACTATGGCCTTTGCTTACCAATTGATGGCTCCAGGGATAAGATGGTTAAGATCAAAGGGATGAAGTCTGATGAATTTAACCTTCAAGACTATGAATCCGCCACTAACAACATCAAAGGCAAACCCGATGAGCTTGACGATAGCATCAAGGACTTGACAGATATGCTAATACCATACAATAAGCATGACATGGCTACTTTGAAGAGTATGTGCAGGGCAAGGAAGATAAAAGGAGCCTGGAAGATGAAAAAGGATGAATTAATAATGGCACTGCAGAACCTGGATGATCTGGATAACGGAGAGGATAATGATATACTGGACAATGCCATAGATGATGAAGAAGTGGTTGAATGTATCACAGTTATACTCTGAACACTGGCTTTGACTGTGTTATCCTGTTATTTGACTGGCCCTATCCGTAGACTTGTTGATGGTGTAAACAACCACGTTTTCTTGCTATTGAGGGGTATATTGTTGGTCCTAGCTGGGAACAAAGCAAGCCGAATCGTTGAAATCTGCGGTCACAACTGCTGCAGTTAGCCACCCGGCATTCGCGGTCAATTGGCACCTACAAACCACCTCTATTTCGATCTTGGCTATCGCGATTCTAGCTTTTGAAGACTGTTATTGCATACGCAATTGAAAGAGGGGTTGGAAGATGGCAGAAAAAGGACACCCTGGTCATGGCCCTGGCCATGCCCTGGTCATGACCAGGTTCAAAGAGTGGGCATACCAGGGCCGTTGGGCCAGTCAAATGGCATCAAAGTGGTTGAAAAGATCCCCTGGAGTGGTGTAGTGGTTTGACTGGCTGGATTGACCGGGTGGCTTTTTCCAGGGTGGCTGCAGCCTATAGAAAGTGGGCTTGGCAAGCCTAGTCCAAATACCACTTGAATGAGTAGATGCGGTATGTTCTTAGCTATGGATTGGGGATATTCTAAGACTTATACAAAGCCATATAAGGGTTACCAGCCAAAAAGAACCACTTCCAAGAGAAGAAGCTGCCTTTACTCTACCCAGTATACCTGTCATACCAGGCCTAGCATCTGATCCTTAACATGGCCCAGCAGGTCCTGGAGGAATATTACTTTAAGTTTACTCTATCTACTATACCTTTATTGCTTTTAGAGAAGAGATGGGATTACCCTGCTATAGTGGAGTTGACACATGACAAGACCATTAAGATCTGGGATATGGTGATGGGCACATGTATGCAGATGCTTATGGGGCATAGCCATCAAGTCTGGTCTGTTGTGTTCTTGCCTGACTTGAAGCTTGTTGTGTCTGGGTCAGACAATAAGACCATTAAGATCTGGGATGTAGTGATGGGCATATGCATGTAGATGCTTATAGGACATAGTAATCATGTCTAGTCTATTATGTTCTTGCCTGACTTAAAGCTTGTTGTATCTAGGTCATATGACAAGACTATTAAGATCTGGGATGCAGTGACAGGCATATGCATGCAGATGCTTGTGGGGTATAGCAATTATATCTATTGCATTGTATCTATTGTTTCCTGCTTAGATGATGTTAAAAAGCCCTTTCACCAAGACTATGGTACATGCCTGTATGACATATGGATTATAAAGGGCTTAGAAAACTGGCTATGGTTGCCCCCAGGATATTGGCCAGGATGCTTGGCCATAGTAGCATCAACAATTGCCATTGGGTGCTTATTAGGATGTGTCCTAATCATAATATTCCTGATAGACAATCAGTGATTTCTCTTTCTCTCTCCTTTTCTGTCCTGCTTTTGCTTGATTTTCAATACCTTTTGTCTTATAAGCTCTAAATAGGTCAGGTCAAAGCTTCCCCTTTTGTATTTAATATATTTGGGGCTGTATTGTCTAAAAGTAAATAGTTGATTATACCCTTGAATATTTTTCCTTGGTCTATCAGTTTTAAATAAGCCTAGGCTATTGTGAGCCAGAAATATGTATGATACATGTGATATGCCGTTTTGGTATATATAGTGGTCTAAGGAAGTATAGAAATTTGATAGATGATTATCAAGGTTGTCCAGGTTAGTATCATCCTCTAGCTCTAAGAATAGTGTAGAGCTATTTGTAGTGTGGGTATTAAGTAAATTATGGACTATTAATATCCTGGGATTGTTTGTGTATAATAGTATAAGGATTTTTTGGTGGATAGATAGGAGCTGGTGATAAGGTTCTTAAAATGTAGCCTGGTGTATGAGAATAGGCTGTCCTGAGATTGGCTGTCAGGTGTGAATTGGAGATGTTATGGTCTTGTAACCTTAGCTGGCAAAAAAGGTATGAAGCCTAAGGTATAGAAACAAGATCTAGGCTTAGGGCAAGAACTGGGTTGCTGATGCTAGGTGGTAAATTTCTGCTGGCAGAAAAGGTACTGAGGTGGTAGAACCAAGATCTGGGGTAGAACTGGGTCACTGATGCTGGATGGTAAATTTCTGCCGGCAGAAAAGGTATGTAGCCTGTGGTAGCAGGGACAAAATATGGGCTTGTGGCCAAGAACTGGGTCTCTATAGCCATAAATATTCTGCCAGCAGAAAAGGTATGTAGCCTATGGTAGTGGAGACAAAATATGGGCTTGTGGCTGAGAACTAGGTCTTTATAGGCGTAAATATTCTGCCGGCAGAAACGGTACAGAATATGGAGGAATGAGAGTTAGATGCTGCGTATAATTTTCTGCTGGTAGAATAAGTATATACCTGGTAGAACTATGTATACCTAAATATTGATGAGGTAGGAATTTTGACAAAGTAGGAATTTTAATGAGGCAGGAATTCTATCCTTGATATTAAAGGTAAAAGTCTATCATAAGCCAACTGCTAGCATTATCACTTAACTCCCTAATGTCTCCTTAGCATAAATTGAAAGTTGCTAGGACAGCCTATATATCCCTAATAGTAGAAAATGATACTTGTTAACCAGACAAGAGCATAGACAGGTGACGTTGCTGCTGTTGTCAGTGACTCCATCTATGCCGTGTCTTTCTGTAACATAGCATTGGTGTGATTGGATCCTTTTGGTTTGTTTTGAATTCTTTTGTGAGGCATGGGTTGCTCTGCTTTGGTGATAGGGCTTTCTGGTACATATCACATGTGTCACACGCACACGCACACGCAGTATGTGCGTACATTGTAATTGGAATTGTTGCCTGGGAGCTATCCTTACAGATTACGCGTCTACTTTCCATTGACAGGAAACTTTAGCCGGGGGGACTGAAAACGGGTCTCTGAGGCTATGCAGCGGCCATGTATGGGATCACCCTAGCTCAGGGAAGAATCAGGGAAAGCTCAGGACAAATCAGCCACAGCTCACCCCAGCTCACCCCAGCTCAGGATTATGAACGAAAAAGGAAATTTTGTGAGCCCAGATTCGTCTCAGAGTACCAGGCTGTTATATGAGACGAATCTGGGCACGCGAAACTTCCTTTTTCGTATTTGGAGCACGTGACACTGCTCACCCCGGCTCAGGCCCGGCTCAGGCCCGGCTCAGGATTGCTCAGGCTTGCTCACCTTTGCTCAGGCTAAGTACCATTTTCGGCACGGCATGCTGAACTACTTTAACTCTAGCCGAGTGGGCCCAGATTTGGTCCCATATATAAAGATAGCCAAAATTAGTCCTCCTTTTGAAAATGAACAGTCTCGCCTTTACCTCTTGGATTTTTTCGTGTTGCTTACCTGACTCTAGGGGACTTAGCCTGTCGATACCACCGGAAGTCAATATGACGACAGAAGAGAGCTGGAGCTGCATCCCGACATCGACTGCGCCAAGTGCTGGCCACTTCCTCCAAACAGGCCAGTCAGCCTTTCTGGGGGCCAGACATGCTTACATTCAATGCGGAGATAGCCGAATGTGATGATGTTGGGTGATGTCTTCTCTTGGGGCGTGTGGAGCGCAGAGCGATCACTACGGATGGTCGTTTGTGCGAGCCCCAACGGTCATTTGCATGTCTCATTCTCCGGGCAGAAGATGGGGGCATGTATACCCGAATAGGCATTGCCTCTCTCAATGAGGAGCGCAAGGATGGGCTGCGATACGATAGGAACGGCAAACGGTGCGGCTCGCGTGAATTACTGCCATAAATCATGATCAGACTAAGCCGGAACGGAGCAAGCAGCCCTCAAGTTCCCCAAGGAGCTTCAAGGTCCCGCCGCTCTTCGTAGAATCAGGCCGAAAGATGCCGCCGTGCCGAGCGTCTCTTCTTGCCAAGTGGTCCGGGACGATAGCGAGTGGGCGACAAGAACGGCAAGCCAACCCACTCTCTGAGGTGCTCTCTGCAGGGGGCATCCCATTTGTCAATCCCAGGAGACCAACCCAACGTTCCTTTAGGCACGCTTGCCCAATACTCCGCCCGCCAATTCTCACTCTCCTTCTCTTGCAACTCCCTCTCCCGTTCCATGCGAAGTGTCTTGTTCCCAAACCGAATTCTCAAATCCCTCACCGCTCTCGCCAGCCACTTCTTCAGATGCTCCCAGATTGCTCTCCGATGATGCCATGCCCCTTCCCAGATGAATGGACGGAGCCAAACCGCAAAGCGCCAGAGCAAAAGCAGAGCGTGACCAATGGCATCAACCAGCCGCCCAAGACCAGCCAATCCGACAATGGCTGCGAGTATCACTGCGAAAACTTTGCCCGAGGGCAGCGAATCACCGATTACCGCTTGCATGTTGTCAACAAACTTGGTGGTGTTGACCGAGGTGCCGGCAAACTCCTTGATGAGCTTGTACATAGAGTCGATCTCGTCCAAGGCAACCTTCCTCCCCTTCGTCAGGTCTTCGGTCAGGTTGGCCACACCAGATACCTTAGTTCTACTGCACAAAGATGGTTAGCATCTAAGGCAAATTGGATGAGTGCCGATAGACTTACGAAAATGCCCTGGGGATGTTCATGTGCCAATCACTCTGAGTCTTAAATCGTGTATGCCTGATACCTATGTCAGAGAAGCGCCTAAATCCGGGATTCAAGTTGCATTGGCTGAGACCTACGGGACCGAGAGGGGCACGCTGGTGCCAAACGGCACCGGGATGGTCTTTAGCTTTGGCTGGGAGTTGATTCCAGAGCGAGCCATTGTGATATTTGAAGTTACCGTCACATCGTCGAAAATTGTGGCATGGGCACTACAAGTAGTTCTGTGACAGATGTAAGTTAGCGAAGAGAATTTCATGCCATGCAGTCAAATTATGCACACGCACTGGTCGGTCAGGGAGGTGTGGCTGGTGGCCAAAAGGCATAACAACACAATGTAAAAGCGCATTTTGCGCCTTGGGGTCTTCAGAAAGGGATTGAGGGATTGGTTCAAGTACTTTATCAATCAAATAGATGATGGTTCAAAACTCAATGTGTCGACGGGATGCGAGCCTTCGTTGCTGAAGAGATCAAACGGAGGGCGGTCGCGCGTCGTCAGAATTTGAAGTTGCCTTGCTGCCACCTACTCTCACATTGCTCCTGCTAAGCTAAATTCGTACCATAGGTGGGCGTCCTTCCCTCAAAATTTCCTGGGCGTTGAGACATAAGGAAGGTGGGACACAAGACCGTCCTTTCCTCAAGTCTCTGATCAAGACGGCTCAAATTAGACCAAGGAGAATCAAGAAGCTCGTCAAGATCGCAAACTTTATAAGCTCAGTGGCTCATAGACCATGTTGGCACAACCTTTCAGAGCAAACGTATCGGCCTGTTGCATCTGACCTGAATCTCCATAGACGTCATGTAACTTAGCCCGGCAGACTCCCATCACGCCCTTCAAAAGCTTCAAGGTTCTGGGGCCCCAGGTTGCCAGCATCTCCTGCGGCCGAGGAGTTGGATAGGTACTAGATGACGCTTATAGCCACAATTAGTACCTGATGGCAGCCGTAAAGAAACAACAGGAGACTCAACCATACAAGCCACGAGTTATGGCCCTTTGGATCCCCCCTTTGGCATTGTCCTCCTCCCTTCCCTTCTCCTCTCCCTTCCTCCTCTCCCTCTCCCTCTCCTCCCTCTTCCTCTCTCTCTCCTGCCATGCCCTCATGTTATTCCTCACCCACTCCTCCTCCACCTTCACCTCCACCCTCTCTACTACTACTTCCATTATTTCCTCCCGCCTTGATCTCCTCTCCAACACTTGTCCCCTTTTGTGAGAATCCCTACGCTCTCTCTCCCGCTGTCTAAACCCCTCTAGACACTGCTTTAACCCCGGCCTATTTAAATAAGACACATGATTCGCACACATTTTGTTCCTCCGACACCCTAAACCATCCCATTGCCTCTCACCTTTTTCGTTATAACTGGCTGGGTAAGAGGAGGGATCTAAGGCAGAGAACCAAGAGTGGGTGATGGAGTGAGGGGTTGTAGATCCCCAGGATGTGAGTAGAATAGTACGGCGGTAGGTGATTTCCAGTGTGTTGTTGAAGTGGCGGTGGGAGGTGTCTGGTTGTTGGGGAGAGAGGGAGACAGTGATGGATATTCCGTAGTCAGGTTCGGTGGGGTGGTTGAGGGGGTAATAATTGGAGGTGTGGGGTTTCGTGGTGTTGTCGAGGAGGAGGAGGCTGAGTGACTTCATTTCGAGGAGGACGCCAGGGCTGGGTTCCGGGGCGATGAATTCGGCGGGGGTTCCGGGGCGAAAGAGGCGTATGTGGTTCTCCAGGTCACGGGCTTTGTCGTGGGAGCTGTCGTTTTCAGAAGTTGGTACTGATAAGGTGGTTGACCATTCCATGACGAGTTGCATGGTGAGTCTATGGGTTCGCTCAAGGGATAATATGGCAGGGGTGGAGAGGTGACTCGGGTCCCGACACAAAAAAAGTTGGATTCGAGTCGGGCGTCCTGGTGGTAGTTGATGAACTGCGCTCATAACTTCATGCCAGTGCAGGGTCTTGTGTCCGCAGAGGCGGAAAAAACCTTGGTGGCCGATGCAGCGTTCAGCCTCCTTGTGGCGGCGCTGAATACGGGAGAAGTAGGCCAGTGGGTGCGTGATCTTACACTCTTGGCAGTACGTCGGGCATGACAGACTTTGAACGCTGAGATAGTCGTGCCAAGCGAAGCGCTCAAAACGGTCGCGACATTCGAAACACTGACCGTCGGCCATGTCTTGCTTGGTCATGTCCTGTTTTGAGAGGTTAGAAGGACTGGTTTGCTCTTCTAGCTCTTGCGCTTCACGTACGGCGCCTTGCGTCGCCTCTCGATAACTTGGTAAATCACCTGTCGCATCCCGATAACTCGGCAAATAGTCTGTTGCCTGATCGTTTGGTGAGTCCATGCTTGTGGCTGACGGGAGACCTTAAAATGGCTGACAGGGAAGAATGTTGAGTTTTGAGCATCTTAACCTGATGAATGTGTGGCACGGAAAAGAAGGAAGTGGATGGGATTGCCAGCCGTTTTATGTTAGACGGTGGAGATTGAGTTCGGGAGTCTGAGGCAAACCTTAATGATTTGGTGCCGAGGATCTCTCCTTTTTATCGCCCAAGTATTAAGGTTGTGTGTGGCTCGGAGGCGTACCGGCATGTGAACATCTTATCAACCTCAATCTCCAAGTCCGAACAACTCATATAACGCCGGTTACGGCGCTGTAAAACAAGTTTTCCAAACCGAAGTGGTATCTCACTCATCAACACCTGCCAACCTCCTTCTGTGAGGCCACCCCCGTAGGATCTGTTTTCAGGCTTTGCAGCGGCGCCGCGTGGGATCACTCTACCTCAGGGAAGAATCAGGGAAAGCTCATGACAAATCAGCCACAGCTCACCCTAGCTCACCCCAGCTCAGGAATACGAAATTCCGTATGCCCAGATTCGTCTCAGATTACCAGGCTGTTATGTGCGACGAATCTACCCAGAATTTCCATTTTCGTATCTTGAGCACGTGACGTCGCTCACCCCGGCTCAGGCTCGGCTCAGTCTCTGCTTAGGATTTGCTCAGGCTGGCTCACCTTTGCTCACCCTAATTCCCATTTTCAGTGGCGCAGCATGCCGAATTGCTTTAACCCTAGCCGAGTGGGCCTAGAATTGGTCCCAGTTTAAGTACCGCTTCTGGGCCTACGTTTCCTGAAAAGAAATAAGTCCTAGTCTAAAGTAAGTATGTACTCGGCCTGTCTCTCGCCATGATCGACGTGTAACATTTTGTAGACCTTGTCGCCTACAGAAAACGGCCGGGAGTATTCTAGGCCGAGGACGACGGCGACGCCCGAGACGTGTCGGATTAGCCACGTGACACCAGACGCTAAATTGGCGCCCCAACATACCTTTCCAGCGCGCGGGAGGCACAGGAAGAACACACAACGAATTGAACAAGATTGACCCAATTGATCAAAGTGCTGGTTTCCAACAAGACGTCGTGGCCTGGGATTCAGGAGGGGGTGTTGTAGACTTTGTTCTAGGAGAGTTCGTCAGCCGTGACGCTTGCTGCGTGCACGCGGATGAGGAGGTGGGTGGCTTGGGTCAGCGTCGGGACCGGGGGGGTGGTGGTTAGGGTTACTGTACCCGGTTTGGGACCTAGGATTTGGATTGCTTTCATTATTGACATTTCGTGTTGGTTTTTTTGAAGGGTTGGGGTTGTTAATGTTTGGTGGTGTTGTGTGTAAGTCATTGTTGACACTGTTGTTCGAGCGGGAGGGATCTAGGGGGGTCGGGTATTTACATCCCACCGATGAAGAATTTTCCGAGGAAATCCCACCTGACCTTGACAAAACAAAAGCGACCACCACCCGCGTAAGGAATTCAAGATCCTCTACAACTATACACTTACCAACGCCCCGGCAAATCCGACCTGATTATGACGTTAAATGCAAGACAATATCACCTGTTCTCCCTGACCGACCGTCCCCCTGCCCCACCGAGGACGGCAATGACATGCCCGTTGTTAAGTTTTGCTATCCTCATTCTCAACTGGTTGCTCAGCAGGGGTTACATGATCAGTGGAAATCTCTCCGATATTAGCAAAGACTTGGTGGCTCGGGCTTCCACAGACTCTCAAGCATGCACAGTTTGTGCGGCAACTGGGCCATGTGCCCATCGATATCCCGTGGATGGAGCGAAACCCTGTAGCATTACAGCAATTTGCATGCAAAAAGGCCGGAAATTCCTGGCCCACAACAACCATAATTGATCCATAATTGATCACCACTTTTATTCCGCTCTGCTTCGCCCACACAACAGCAGGACCACAGGCAGGCATCTAGCAACCACTTGCACACCAAGACAAGCCACACACTCGCAAACAGAACCATGGAGGGATCTGGCAGCGACCACTTGCAACATCAGGACCACTTACAAAGCGGCTTTGATGAACATGACCAGGGAACAGCAACAACCGAAAACTGAGGTCATTCTGCTGGAATGTCTTTTCTACGTCTTGAGCTACTCCCCTCAGCATTTCCAAACCACCCTGGGCATCGGTTGTTGGAAGGCCATGAACATAATTGGCAGCATGATTGGACACGAGCACACCCTCATACTTGCCATGGGTATGTATTGCATCAGGCGCTGGAGGAGCAGCTTCGAGGTCAAGGTTGAGCAACTCAAACCGCAATACGAACTTGTTCTGGATCGGCAATCCGATGCCCAGCGCTCTCCCGAAGAGCAGGCCGCCCATCCTGTACAGCTACACGTCTGCCTTGCTGCAAAGGCAGGATAGATGCAAAGGAGAAAAGATGCTCAACGCTAAGTTCTGCGTCGTCGTCTCTCAAGTTGACGAAATTGACTGTGATGTCTTTGGCAAGGACTCGATTGGCGCGAAAAACGATGCGAACCTGCAGGGGGACTCTCAACGGATTTAAACACTGATGGGAGAAACGGAGAGATTGTCGAAAAAAATTGATAGGGAGAGGAGGAAAGAAGGTTTGCTCATAGAAGAGGACCAGATGGACAAAGATGAGCGGTCTTGCCCTGTGCGACACAATGACTACCTGTGCTTCACTCTTTTATAACTAAGGCAACTCAAACCTCTCTTAGCTTTGATTCTGCTTTCTGCTTTCTGCTTCAGACTCACGGCTCGATCCCCCGCCGTCAGCCTTTCACTCGGCATTCTCCCCGTGGAAATCGTGGAGGGGAATATCAGCATCGCCAGCAAGGGGGTTGGCGTCCGATGCCTGTGTACTTCGAAGGCGATCACCAAGATCTCGTATCGCTGCTGATACGAGCTAAGAGAAGGGTTACGAGCTAAGAGAAGGGATACGAGCTAAGAGAAGGGATACGAGCTAAGAGAAGGGATACGAGCTAAGAGAAGGGATATAACGGTCTGATATGCCCTGGTTTTACATGGAGGATGCGTGACAAAAGTTAGGATGAGGGTGGCGAGCCAGTGGGTCTAAATGTATATTTGCTAGCAACCTGATCATCAACTCCAACAACATCTCGCCGTCGGCAGCGTAGTCAAGCTCAACCTACACCACCAGTCAGCAGTTGCAACCGCAACGTCCCTCCCCCTTGCTTTGCAGCTTCCGAGTGACGCAAATCCGCCTCCAATTTTCATTTTCAAAGTGGGGGCCTATTTTGGCCATCTTTATATATGGGACCAACTCTGGGCCCATTCGGCTAGAGTTGAAGCAATTCAGCATATGCAGCGCAGCCTGCCGAGAATGGTACTTGG
Source organism: Lasiosphaeria hispida (assembly GCA_033439745.1). Taxonomy (NCBI): domain Eukaryota; kingdom Fungi; phylum Ascomycota; class Sordariomycetes; order Sordariales; family Lasiosphaeriaceae; genus Lasiosphaeria; species Lasiosphaeria hispida. Next base: position 6,157,526 of record JAUIQD010000003.1, read on the forward strand.
GGGGAGCAAAGGTGAGCAAGCCTGAGCAAAGACTGAGCCGGGGTGAGTAATGTCACATGGGCCATGTACCAAAATGGAAATTTCGTGTGCCCAGATTCGTCTCACAAAACACGGAGTTTTCTAGATGCACCTTCTTCGATTTCCTACGACATGCGCCTCCATGTGTGCCACTACAAGGCGGCGTGGGATGTTGATATACGAGGTTGAATCCCACCTCTCTTCCTAGGTAGCAGGTACCAAGGGATACAGAACGTGATATGAGTTGCAACACTCCTTGAAGCGCCCCAAACCTCTCCCCTGACGCCATCACCACCGCTGGCTCCCAGACCGCCAAGGCCCTTCCGAATGTACAACCAGAGCCCGCCATGAATATTCCCAACAACCTCCTTCTCACGTGGTAAGCGAGTCGCATTGTAGTCGTCTGCCATTATCTCCATACGCCGGTCGTGGTTAGTGGAATCCAGAAGGAAATGGTCAAGTGGTGGAACTCACCACGAGGAGTATCTCAATGGCTCCGAACCATTGAGCCGTGCGATGTCAGCGATGACTCCTTGGATCGTACCGCTGCCAATCTCAATGACGAGGCAGCTCTCGTCAACCTCCAGAAGACCCGGGGGTCCTTGAGCACAGTGACACCTTCGGCGGCGAGGAGGGTCTTGTCTTGCATCGTGTAGCCCGCGAACGTGATGGCCTTCCGGATGCTAGCAAGATCTCTGCCTTTCAGCTTTTCCTTGACAATCTGGAGGAGCTCTGAAGACTTCTCCCAAGCGGCAACCGACTTGTGAAACTCGTTTTGGAATTGAGCGAATGTCCAATCCTCAGTGCCTTCCCACGGCTCCATCCGATGGAGTCTCTTGTTGGAGGTGCGCCACCTTGAGCGTAGGGTGCAGCCGCCACCAGTGCCATGGCCCGTGTATACAATTCATCACCTTTCCATTGCTCTGTCTTGCCCATGAGGACTTTGTGGGTTCCGCTTAGATGATTGGTGTTGCTGGGAGAACGTTAGGCAAGATTACGCACTCCAAGTTGTCTTCTGCCTGGTCAAACATACCCGCCCGAGCTGGCACGCAATCTCAAAGGTGCGACCCAATAAATCGGTGAGGACAGCCTTACGTTCTGCTCCCTCCTTGGAGCCAGACTCCCAAGCGTCGAATACCTCGGCGAGGTGCTTCAGCGCGGCCATGGTGTAAATTGGCGCCTCCTGACGCTCCACATGGCGCTTGTACGTCTCGTACTCCCCGGGGGTGCATCGCGGGTTCGGAAGACCGTCTGTGGTCGCGTCACCTCCCGATCGTTTAACGAAGTCGGAGGTGGCAGGAAGCGATAGAAGCAGAAGTCCGGCCCGGGGCAGTTATCCTCAACTTGTCCAGCCATCTTGTCGCGCAGGCAGGGAACGGAGAAGAGATGAGTTCAATGGGTGTAGCGTTGAGGGGGGGCAAAGTCTTTTGCACTTTTCGCTGCAAGAGATGACTTGTGGATGGAAAAAGAGGTTTGGTCGGAAGCATCGATGGGCAGGCAGGCCGATTTAATACTACTCGAGGGGAGCCTGGAGAAACTTTGAAGAGCTACGTAGAAGGTTTTGGTCGCTGCTAAACGGCTGCTCGCAGGGAAAGCGGCAAACAAAACAAGGCAAACAAATCGTGACTGGACAACAGGCAATGGCCCTGGGTCAAGGAAGATCCAGGCAAGTCTGCCAGGCAGAGATATAGCAGCTGAAAGACGCAATGATCAACGAGCGATGATGTCACTGCGAGGACAATTCTAAAGCACACGGTCTTTGGGTTGTATGTCTTTAATTGGAGGATGATTCGGAGAGCTGAGAGCTGATGCGAAAGATGCTGCGAGTGATGGAATATCAAAATACTTGCACAAGACGGTTGCAATGTATTGCAGTATTATACCTAGTTCAATTGTCTGTGGAGAGGAGTCAAAGCTGGGGTTTCCCTCCTTGACTGCCGTTTGCCCACACCTTCCACTTCAACCACAAAGTTTTCGTTTGAGATCCCTTTTGTTGAGCCATGCTCAGGTAGGTACCACCAACCAAGGCCCATCTCTGCTGTTGTAGAGTGTGGGACAAACTTGGGCACTCACACTCGCACCACTCTTCCTGTTTGTGGTTTTTGTCATGGTGTGTCGTGACTGATTTGTCCCAAGCTTTCCCTGACCCCTCCCTGGCACTTTGCAATGATTTGGCCACAAGCTGCGTCCTAGTTTGTGAGTGCCTGTGTTGAGTCAATTCGTAGAGGGCGCCTTGGCTGCGTCGGTATCTCCTCTATCGGAGATTTCATCACTGGGTCTTGAAGTGTAGAGGCGGAGAGTGCCATTTCGAACAGAATAAGAGTGTTAATATAGGGGTCGACGATGAGTTGAAAGGTCAAAGTGTCTCTTGCGGTTATGACAGTGCCTCGCCAGGGAAGCCCCTCTGGTTAAGATTAAGAGAAACCAGTAACTTGATAGCGTGTACACGGATGAGACCGCCACAGAGTAACAACGCAGATGCACGGGCGGAATTGCATGAGCCCCGCCTCCATTTTCCATTTTGCCACGATGCCCAGCCCGAGCTGAAAACCAAAGACTTTGATTACCTGGACTGACCCCGCCCTCGTCCCCATTGCACCATCCAGCGCAATAAGCAAAGGCACGCAGAACTCCTTGTCACCATTCATCATATACTTGTCAACATACGCAAGGGATCATGTCGTACTACCTGCAGAACATGCCAGGGCCCTCCCCACCTGTCATTCCTCCTGCCCAGCCAAGCCCAGGCTCAATACAAGCCCCGACCACAATCGACTACCCATACATCCTGACAGGCAAGCTCCAAATGACACTCTTCACCCCGGACCGCACCCGCGCCCTCTTCACCGTCCTGTATCCCGACACCTGGTCCTGGTCCTGGTCTAAATCCCGGAACCTCAGCATTCTCCGCGATGGCAGCACAGTGGGACGCGCCGGATTCCACAGCTTCACCACCGAGAAGGTGGACGCCTGGTTTGCCGAGCGCTACTACCGGTTCAAAAAGCGATTCGACAGCCAGACGGGACTGCCAGCCGCGCCCGGGAAGAAGATGCTGTGGGATGTCAGCAACGGCGAGCTGATGCTCACACCCGACGACGAGGCCGGCCCCATCCTGGCGCGCTTCGTCCCGAAAGACGCCATCGGCTTGGGCGGCGCGACCAACTTGTTGGAGGGGAGACTGGAGCTGAGGATCATGGGGCTGACCGATGCCCAGTTTGAAGAAGTCTTTGTCACGCTGGTGGCCGAGATGGAGAGGAAGAGGAGGACAAACGAGGAATGGGCGGTGGCCGCTGCCGTCATGGGGGCGTAGCGAGGGCGTGTCATTAGCTGGATTGGAGAAGGACCTAACGCAGAAATCTCAAAGGGATATGTCACGTCAAGTCTGGGCGGCGAGGCTGACAAGAGACGGGCCAATAAGCGGTCTGCGGGGATGTAATCGATGTGGATGTTGATGTGCCGTAGTAGCGGCACTGGAGGACTGAAATTCGGCGTGAAAGGGCTACGGTTTGCCATGGATTTTCCTGAGCCAGGATAGGAATTGTCTTGGAGGGATGAACTTCTTTTGTAGTATTTCCTTTTAAACAGTTGGCGACTTTCCCATTGTTCTTTTTTTCTTCTCCACATCTTCTTTCTATGCGCAAGGGAATACCAAGCGTACTGTCTGGCTTCTACAGGATCGCAACTCGAGTGACCAATAGCCGGTGACTACCTAGGCCTTTGTACACCGTCGGGTGTGGCGTTGAAAAACAAAGTTTCTTTACTTCTAGTTACAAACCTAGGGCCGTATGAAATCTTAGTGACTACATAGCGGCGCTACCCACGCAGGTTCTATCATGATGGCTCATTCGTTGCCTTGGGAGGCGGGCTTGGCGCATCGCACGCCTGAAAACCTCAGGCTTGATGTTTCTTTTTCAAGTTTTCTCTCCTCGTGTACTTGCCACCGACCACAAATAATCACCGGCACCCACTACCTATTCATACCTACACACAAAAACGATGGAGGAAAACGGCCAATCCCCAGATCTCATCGTGCTCATCAGCGATATCGGATCATGGGTGGCAGGTGGCTCTGGTCGGCATCGTGGGGCCGTCCTTGGCGTTCCGGGCGTCCGACACCGACAGCAACCGCGCCATGGACGCAATCAAAGACGAGCCCGGGAAATACGCGAGCCACGGCTTCAAGCTCACCCACGGGCTCCGCGTTGGTCGTCGCGTCCAGGTGCCCAACTTGTCGCCGAGCTACATCACCAACCACCCCGACACCATGCTCCTGCTCCCGCCCAGCGCGTCCACCGGACACTGGACACTGCAGCAGGTCCCGGACTACCACCAATGGAACAGCGGGTGGGCAAGACGGCCGAGCTCATCGGGGCCTATCGCTTCCGCAAGCCCGCGGGGACTGTGCAAAGAGAATTGGAAGTTCCCGAGACTCGGAACGGATCCTTAGAGGTGGTCAACAGCCACACCGCCCTGGTAGTGCACAAGCAGTGGTTTCTGCTGCTGGGCCTCGGCCGCTACGGTACTCGCGAGGATGCCGGAGTTCTCCAGACGACGGGCATTCGGCGCGACCTGGGAGGCGAGGTGGCCAAGATCAGAATCTTTAAGCCGATCATCCCGTCTTCGAATCGTCCCAGACGCCCCTTCCGCGAGGCTGATAACCGATGTCTCTCCCGTAGTTCTAGCCGCCACAGCCCAGCTCGGAATATGAACCTGCCTTAGCCATTAGTCGTGACGGCATACTCGCACAAGCCCTACAAACTCCGTGGGGTGGGTGGACAATGCAACTGCCTACCAAGCCAATACGCGGCATTACCGGCTCTCTGCTCTCCCTGGGCAGGCAAAGGGGGTCATTCAGCCAACTCACATCCATCTCCTTTGTCCCGCACACGGCCTGCCAGATCTTCGGCTCCGGAGTCCTACAGAAAGAAGAGGTGCTTTCGCTGCACACCTTCTTCTGGCTGGCCCATGGTTTCCTCCCGACCAACGCCTTTGTCAATGGCAAGGAGGTCGTCATCGTCCACAGACGATGGCCCCCTCTCCCTCTCCGACCGCTCGACGAGACCCCGGTCGTTTCTGCGCCTCCAGGGCAGCGACTCGGAGAATGAGATACCCTTGTCAATGAATACCATCCAGTTCCTCGGTTTCCCCCAGACCCACGTCGAGCAGCTCCCACCGTCCCTCCTCCCAAGCAAGACCTGGAGCGGTTGAGCTTGATCGGCAAGACGCTAAAGTACGAGCCTGTCATCCAAGACCGGGTGCGCATGGGACGCCACTGGTTTCTCGCCAGGGACTTGGAGCTCGCGGTGCTGGCCTTCTTGAGGCTCGAGTGGGGCTCGTGGGATACTTGATATGGCAAGGAGAGCATGATTTCTGGGATGTGCTGTTGGCGGAAGCGACATCGATACTTGGGAAGTCAGAGGGATACCGACGGCTCCTACAGGCACTGTGAGCGGAATAGAGGAAGAGAGCCTGAAGGGATTGAGGTGGGTGGTGGGCGCTCTGTTTCACCCAGTTAAGACGTCTGAGTTTGAACCCCACGCTTATGTGCTTTGAGACGGTATTTACCCATCCCATGGTCTGCCTTTGCCACGCCATAGAAACGCCCACCAGTTTTGTCAGGGAGGGTACAACGTGAAAGATTATGCCTAGCGAACAGAAACGCTGTCACGACTCGGAGCCTTCGTGGTATGTGATTTGGAGATTACGCGCCGTGGCTGTAAGGTTGGACAACACGCGTCATCCCTGTTTCACCTTGACGCTGAAATACCCCTTGAGCTCAGAATACTCTTCACGTCATGCACATTTCATGCGAACTACAGTTGGCCAGCCAATTCAACCACAAAAATCAATCGATAGCACGAGAACTGTTCAGCTGGCATAACAATCATGACCTCGCCACTGCCCAGCGAAATTGTCCCGGCGTCATTACCTCTTAACCTTGGCATTGCATTCTCCTTCCTCCAGGCACTCGCTATCTTCGGTGTCGGGGGCACTCTTGGCAACTCAAAAAATACCACCAATCTCTTACTCACCACCCATATCGTCAATTATCTCGTGATGCGAGAATGGGTTTGCGTCGTTTCGACCTTGCTGGCATACCTTCTGATGGGACAGCAACTCTATTGCCGGGGTGGATGGAATATTTTACCATCGACATAGTTTGTGGGAGCATCATAAGACGCTTATGGATGTGGATCAAGACTCGTGGTAGGGACATTGGAGCCAATACATGGCATGCTATTCACGACGATGAGTTTGCCGGCATGCCCCGCCATGTGTTGGAAGGTGGCTTCTACCCACCTGAAAGGGCCAGAGATTTTCCCTGGGCCAGAACCACCACAGAATTCATCATCTTTTTTTTTGTGTTGCCAACACCATGTTGTTCCAGCCGTGGCCCAGGCCACCACGGCCTGGCTTCTACCAAGGATAGAGATGTCTTGGCTTCACATCATCATGGGCTTGCTTTTATTCTCGATTCTTTCCTTGAACACTGCCGCGTTCAAAGTCATGATAGCGGAGATGTTTCGGACCTTCGGAAACTCGGCCCTCCACACTGCCACTTCGGTCTATTTGCACTTCCTCTGTTCCTTTCAAGCGCGGGATTCATCTGCTTGAATAAGTGGACCTCTGGCCCTTGAGACCCCAGACTTGAACCGACCTTCCGATATGTAGAGACTCAAACGGAAAGATAGCTGTGAAGTAACCAGGTACTGAATATCCCTTGTTGCAGTCGTATCCGGTAAAAGCATTACACTAACCACAAAGTCTGGGATAAAGGTGGTGCATGTTTCAGATTATGTGTCGTTCAGCATCTTTTGGCTCTCGGCCATTCTACTAGGAGGGGCGCTCATCGTGGTTGTCTCCTGGGTTTTACATCGACTTGGACACTGGCTCCAAGAGCGCAGAGGATCATGTCCGTATGCACTGCTCGAGTGGACTACGAATGAGACGTTCCAACTCTAGAGGCTTGCCTACGAGGGACATGGACTTGGTACGTGGTCGCGAGCGACCGACTCTATTCTGGTCACCCGGCTAGCAGAGTATCTGGAAGTGCTCGACATCTCCAACCCCCGGCACCCAAAGCTACGAACCTCTCTCTCCGTCGTTTCAATTGGGGTTACGGAGTTTTCATCTTCACATATTGAGGAAAAGTAAATGATGGTGTACCGGCAAAGGCAATGTTACATGTAAGTAAATACATACCAATGACTAGTGCGATGCGGCACACCAAGATGGAAGACGATATCCTCACGGTAGCCACTGGCAGCCTGGTTAAGGGGTGGAGGCGATGCGTAAGGTGCGCAGCTGTTATGCAGGAGACTTGCTACGACCAAGATCCGGAATTCACATTTATCATTGCACAGCTGAAGAGATGTCCGTGTTGTGGGTCATGGGTAGTTGTCTCCAAGGCGAGCCAGCCGACGGAAAGTTAGAGTAGGCACGGGGACCTGGGGTACCTGTTTTCCGCGCCTCGATCATCAAAGGAAGAAGCTCAAATTGCACAGGTCTGCATATGACACATTTCGGCAATAGGAAACCCTCTACACTCCCAATTCTCTTTTTTATTCACACACCAGCTCTGTCGATCAATCAATGTAAGGCGCATGTCGCGCGTTGATGCTCATTGCTTTTCTGGAAATATGAGATTGCTTACTTTTTTCTTCCCTGGTTATTTTCTCACGTGTTCTGTTCGGATGATCCTTTTGCTGCCTGCGGTACTAGTACCAGAATGCGAGTTGGCGAATAGGGAAATAAGGATCGGCCGACTTTTAGGTTGCGGCGATCCTTCCATCTCACCATGCCCCGCCCTGGTATTCAACTCATTCTGACCTCTACATCTCACACGTCTTCCGACATAAGCTACTAAAACTAAGGTAGCCATGTCGCAATCACGTGGCGATTCGCTCCGAGCCCAGCTCGGCTCTCCCAATTCCACGCCAAGACCTCTCCTCACGTCGCTCAATGGCGACAACTCATGGCTGATGTCGTTCCCGCGCCCGGCGGCCGAGCGCGCTCGGTCCAGCGGCAAGGCCTACTTCCACATCGTCTCAGATCCCTGGCTGACCGGATCTGCAAACGCCGGCGCCGACTGGATCGTGTCAATACGCACCCCGGCACCCGCCGCCATCCCCTCTGGTGCCGCCGTCGAGGCCGTCATCGGCGAGATCGAGGACGCCGCGGCTTCGGCGGGCCTCATTTCCGCCCCACCCACCACCACCGGACCGTCAGCCATCGACGCCATCTTCCTCAACTTCCACTACTCGGACCACCTGGACGAGGCGACGTTGCGCACTTTCCACCCCGAGGTCCCCGTCTTCGCCACGGCCGACTCGGCCGCCATCATCCGGCGCTGGGGCTACTTCTCCCACGTCGCCGAGACGCGCGACCTCGAGCCCGGAACCAAATGGTCTTCGCTCCACCCTGGGGCCGCGCTTCCCGAATGGCTGACCGTGTTCCGGCTGCGGGGTCACCACGAGCTCAACTTTGCCACGGCCATCATCTACTCCTCCGTTCCATCCGAGGGCGGGGAGGAGAAGCACGAGGCGCTGCTGTACTCGCCGCACGGCATCAGGACAGACCAAGCGCCCCTGAAGGCGCTCTTGGTGGAATTTGCGGGCGGCAACGGCGTGAGTGTGCTGGCCATTCTGCATGCGCTCAAGGATAGCTTCGCGATGGGGAGGGCGACGACGCTGGGTGTTGCGGGCGGGCTGGCGCTGCAGCGGGTGGCCAGGCCCAAGTACTGGGTCAAGTCGCACGATGCGCCGCTCCTCTACGGGGGTGTGGCGGCGTGGCTGTTGTGGATTAATGATGTTACGAGGACCTTGAAGTCGGGGTTGGATGAGGAGGAAAGGGTGAAAGGGTCTGAGCATGGTGAGAGAAAGGAGCCGTATTTGGTCGAGGTGGAGAATGGGGGTTGTTTCGTCTTGGAGTAGAGCGGTCGCATGGGGGTTGTTTGGAAGTGAGTTGTCACTTTAAGGGAACGCTATATTCAAGTCTTTTCTCGGTTTTTTTAGGCCAATCCCGCACCCACAGTTCCTCGATCATGTCTGGAGTAGCGAATGAGTACCAGTCCTTCACTGGCGAAACAGGGTGGTCTTCTCGGTACCATACCGTGATCTCGCTTCCGCTTACGAGCCGTTGGAAATGATTTTGCGGGCACTACCGACTTGGCCGACACCTCATCCAATACATGAAAGGGGTAGTCAGGACTGTAAGTCACAAACATAATCTTAATCTGGGTACTCAGGCCACGCTGCGACAAGCTAGCGAGGAAGTCGACAAACCTCCCTAGTAGAGAGAAGTCACTATCCGGAGGGGCCAACAGCCGATCCAGAATCTCCAGCTCGACGATGATATACAGTGTGCCCGTGATCCCTGCCAAGTTGGAAGGATCTGAAACCAGTCCTTCTCCGACACGGCGGTGCGGAAGCGGGCACAATCTAGTGCCATTTTCCTCTCCGTCGTCGGCATGCCGCTGTGAGAACCCCGCAGCTGTAATGCTTGGTGGCTCAAGTACTTGAGAAGATCCACCATCGAGATTTTTTGTCGGCGTCTGCGGCCCGGCGGGAGTCTTCATGGCGAAGAGGAACGGCATGCCGGTTGACTGCAGCTGCGTCGAGACGTCGACGCAAAAGTCGCGCAGCTTGAAGCGGGACTGCACGTTGCCTTTGATGGTCAGGGACGATGCTGCCGAGGTGAAGTCCAGAACTCTCACACTTAGTTCCAGTCCTCGCTCGAGATAGACCCCCTTTCGCTACCAAATAACGACTAACCACGTCATCTCTCGACACAGACACGCAGCATTACGGCAATGCCCAAGGAGGGAAAAATTTGGCGTATGCCCTTTTGGGCGTATCGGACCGAGGCATCACGCTTCCAAGCAACCTTGGCCCCTCGATCGATATTAGCCACCAGAATATCCTGATCTACTCAGAATCCGTGAACATCACAGGTGATATCGAGTGCCCTGGAAAGAACATTAGTATTGCCTGCTCTTCTGTTACACAGATGGGAGTTTTGACAGACTAACTGTTGTCTATTTAGACATTTCAAGCTCCCCGGTGCAAGAGTGACTCGGGCGGGACTTTATGGAGCCCAGTTACTTGCCCACAATTTTATGAGCTTGTCATGTTGATGTAACCAACCTTCTCCTTATGGTGTGAAACTCAGATGAGTATGTCCTCCAGGATTCTGAGGGACTTTTTTTCTTTTTTTGTGCTGGTTGCGCCATCACACTGATTTGGTGGCCGACCGAAACCCTCCTGCTAGAGGCTCGACTGAGGCTTTCCAACACGGCCGACAGATTTCTGTCTTTATCATGAAACCGTTCTTATTGTCTGGGGATAACAACTTCTTGCCGTTCCCCGGAACTGAGGGCTTAACATAATCTGCTGTCCTAGCTATCTAGGACAAAAGGGAATAATTCAGCTAATTGTTTCAATTCACTACCTGATGACTAAAGAGTGTACATACTTGTAGGGCTTGCATCCGCACCAGGAAACTCACTGAAATCATGATGGAAGCCGGATCCGGCCAATTTGGTGGTCTCCTTGTCTGGTCGTCAGCGCCATGGAGGATTCAGTGCCCTTATCCTTCATCAAGAACAAGATACCGTTCGATACGAGCTGCGAATTCTAAAGTCCTCTGTTCACCACGCCGATATCTACAGGTTCCAAGGTGGCCGCCAGATTAGGTCAAGTACTAGGTAAGGTGCCCTTCTGCGAAGCGACACCCATCGTGTTGTCAATCAACACTCAAAGGGAATGATATCACAATCTTGTTCACCATCAAAGTCCTCCAACTGGCCCTGAATAGCCTGCCGCGGAACACACACACCTGCTCCGTTTCCTTGCTCCCCGCTTGAAACAGCAACCCATCCGCCGAGATCTTCCGGGCTCAGGTACACGCCTATGGCTGGTGCAGGGAATCGGCCGTACCGGGGACCAATGATAACGGTAGAGTTGCCCTCCGAAGCGTGCGGCGGAAAGTATTGCACGGATCTATTTTTTGAGGATCTAGGCAAGTAGATCTTCTTCATCAGCGTACTTGATATCGGCACGTTGGGGTCTCTGCTTGGTGTTGGGCCGGGCTGATTTGTGCAATCTGCAGGGTCCCCGCCATCTGGTAGCCGTATACGGTACACCCGCAGAGAGAGGTCGCTCAGTGTCACGAAGAGCTCGGTGGGCTGCCAAGTGAAGGTGAAGGGGAGCTGTTGAACAATGGGACTGGGGTACGGGCCTATGCGAAAACCGGTGCTGTAGAGCAGCTTGGGTGGATTCCTCGTTGGCTTGCTGGGAGAGAGCCGCAGTACCGTGACTTGGAGGTTCAGGCAGACGTGTGGTTTGTTTGTGGTTTGCCCCTGTGAAGGGTGGCATCGCGTGCTGGGTACCCTTTCGACCTCGGCTTCAATGGTAGCGACACGTAAGTGCTGCCCACATGACGAAAAGGAGAGGTTGACGCATATCTCACGAGCTGATCTGATGTTAGCACTGTTCCCAATTATACCGAGGGAAACATGTTGGGCACTGAGACTTGCCTTTCCTGGGTGTGCCGGTAGCCTTGATCTTCTGCTCGAAGAACTTGTTGACCTGAAAATCCGCAAACAAGAGTATCCTCCCTGTCAAAGGCCACACTACCAAGTGATGCTGTGGGTGGATGGCCGGGGGTGATTGGTAGAGCAGACTATTGTACTTCTTCCTCAGTTGGAACAAGATCTTCCCGTCGGCTCCCCGCTCTCCATTCTGGAACACCATGATTTCTTGCCTGATGAGGAAATTACGCCGCGTCATCATCCCGACTGCTTTCCGGCCGGCCATGGATTTCACCATTCGGAAGAGCTGATGACTCTGGTTCAAACACCATCTTCCGCGACGCTCGCAGCGACAGCAGAGATCGAAGTAACCTTCATCTTCATTGCATTTTATGCAGTGGTAATATTGCCGCAGCGATTTTGCCCCACAGCCATCGCATTGCAATCTGCCTCCACGGTCTAACGAAATGCCTGCCTCGTGCTCCAGTACCGCTTGCTGTGTTGGGACCTGGCTGAGGAACTCGTCATCTTCGAATTCAGATTCGTGGTATTCGCCGTCCGTATCCGACCCCACCATTGCGCCAACAACGTGGGATAAACTGACAAGTGACGAGATGGATTCACCACTGCCAGATTCTGAGCCGCCATGGTCTGAGTCAAAAGTGGAAGCGGACTTGGCATCGGACTCTTCTTTATCGTCGTCATTCTCAGCTATTCCACTGCTCGCAAACCCATCACCTGGATCCGGGCGCTCGTCATCGCTTGAGACATGGCTAGGTATACTACTCTCGGAAGAGTCATCCCCTGTGGGGGTTGATCCCTCGCTCCAGGACTCCTCGGCCAACGGACCGTCGAGCCCTTCGTTGTCTGAATCGCTCGAGTTGGATGAGTGTTCATCCAAGGAGCAAGAGGAGTCGGATTCGGATGAGTCCGAGCTGGAATCTCCTCCGGGATCCGACCTTGCTCTCAGTCCCTTGATGTAGTCCTTCAGAATCTTGCGGGAGAAACCCTTGGGGAAGTCATCAAGATTCAGCTTGACTTGACGTTTGACGGTTCGCCGGGCCTTCAAGTGCCGTTTCATTTGCCGGTTGGACACTCTAGCCTTCATGGACTGCACCCTTTGCGACTCCTTTTCTTTCTTGTCCGCCGGCGGCTCTGGGCGCGGAACTCGACGACGGCAGACCACGAGATACGGCCCCAGCGCGGCAATATCCTCCCATGAATCGCCCAGTGGCTTGTTGTCGATGCGACGGAAAGCCGCGTCCGATGTGCTGGCAGTCTGGTTCTGGAATAACTGCGACCCGATTCTCACGGCAGGGCAGTGGCGATTCGAGTCCAGCCAGAGCGCGAGTGCAGTTGGCGGTATCACGCACTTGACATTTGGGACGAGGGGTACCGAACGAAATGACTGGCTGCTGGGAGTCCAGTACCGCTCAATATTTGCATCGACCAGCGAGAAGGAAATACGCAGATCATCTGCGGATTTGGAAACACAAACACCATCAAGCATCCATTTCTCCAAGCGGAGGATGGCGTCGCTCTCTCTGGAAAGAGTTCCGGCGCGTTAGCTGCTACTTCCCCATCATCAAACTCACCATTCCCCGCACTTACCCTTGTTTCTCAACTGAGCATACCACGACAGCTCTTCCATCTGAGGATGTCTTGATAAACTGGCAGGTTTGGCCGCATACTGTCCCCTCCTTTCGGAGAGCGGCTTGGAGCTGGAAGTCCCGGTATCGACCTTTGTTGCCAGACAGGAAGTTTGAGGGGCCAAGTGCCGTCCAGAAACACCTGTCGAGTTCGCCGTAAACGTCTGATTGCCGCCCTGGAACAAGAAGGTGACACCACTCGCTTTGAAAATCGACATACTGCCGATGGGTCTCGGGCTCCAGTTTTGGGATCCAGTTTGGCAATGTTCTTCTGAGGGCCGTTGCTTCGTCTGTGATCTGGTCAAAGGTTTGCATGAAATGCCGAACCACGAAAAGGCACTGGACTTGTAGGCATGTTTGGAAGTTGGATGAGCGGAGAAACTCGGCAACCTGCAGCTTATCGGCGTCCCGCGGCCCTCCGAGCTCGGACTGGCTCCGTCGCAGCATAAATGTGGTGTCGGAGAACGAGTGAGAGTCAAAGTGCTGATACCAGTATTTTGCCGCATAATTAAGGAGTCGGTGGTTTTCGACTCCTTGTCCGTTGTGAGTCCGAAAGCTGATCCGGTTTGTACCGCTCCGGATTGTCCTTTCCAGGGGGCGACGATACCGAGGCTGCATCCAATAACGGAGGCAGCAATCCTTGATGATCTGACTTGTCACATACCCCTTGCCTCTCCCGTTAGAATTCTGCATGTCTGAGTTCTTGACCAAAAACGTGCGGACAGCCGAGTGTGAAAGTCTCACAACCGAGTCCAAAGGATTGCCGCCATCGCTGACTTGATGTCTAATCAGAGCCTTGCAGCTGGAGAGAATCCTATCCGAGCTTGTAATCTTGCTGGGGTTCAAATCGTGACCGAGCTCGGTCCGCGTCATGGCGACGGCATCTATTACCTCGCCCATCCTTAGGGGGCGCTTTGCAAAGGTAATGAGCGATAAGGCAATCCTGTTGGGGCGAAAAGAGTGTCAGTAAGAATTCCTGCGCCCATTGTTCGGTACCCATGCCCCCAGATTGTTTGACTTACTTCCAGAGTGGAAGACCATCCTTCTGTTGACTCTGCAGTCTGTTGATCATTGTGGTGTAGACCTTGTTCATCTCGGTGGGGAGGCCCTCCTGGGCGAGTTTGAGGAGCTCCGAGTCATCGTCGACCTGAGACTGTAGGTCTTTGAGCATCGTGTTGGCCCACAGAAAACTCCCCTCCACCTCGGAAGCGAGTGCAGCTTTGATGAAAATGCGGCCGAGGCTGTTGTCAGCAGTAGGTGCTCCTATTGCCGAACCCAGATAACTGAGGATATCCCTCTCGGTATGCTTGGTCTGCAGGCTGAGCTCCTGGATGCCTCCCACCCAGTCGGGCTTACACACATAGCCCCTTATCTCGGGTAAGGGTTGGCTGCTGAGCCATAGTTTGAAGGTCGGGGATGACTCTGCGATATCCCGAATCAGGAACTCGATGATGGCCTGGACGTCGTCGCCACGAGCGGGAGCTGGCCGAGAGTTGTCGTCTGCGTATTCTGCCTCGTCTAACCCATCGATGAAGATGTATGTCATTGGGAGCTCCGACACGATTACGCGAATCAGCTTCTCCACTTCAGCCGAGTTGTTCACGTCGATCTGGAGGAAATGCCGCAATGGGTCCGGCAACGCCTTGGGGTTTGGCACCAGTTCGAAGAGAGACCAAAGCAGTTGGTTTGCCAGATGTCGGAGAATCTGGTTTCTCGTCACATAAAAGTCTTTGGTTAGGAACCGAAAGACCATCCCGTAAGGCCTTGATTTCGACTTGTTGGTCTTGACGATCTGCTCAATGGCCGAGGAGCAAAGGAAGGATTTTCCTGCTCCGTGCTTCCCAGAGAGCCAAAAGGTATGCTTGGTCGAGTTGTCGGCAGCCCATTCCTTGAACTCGTTGGTTTCAAAGAGCCAATTGCAGGTTCCTTTGTGGCGACCGCTAGCCCCCTGGCTGTAGGCGTCACAGTTCAGCTCATTGTCTTCTATGAACTGGACTCGTGTGCCCAACTGATGCCACATTTTCTCTGGAGGAATTCGGTTAGCACTAAGTCACTCGTGGAACATTGAACCGATATGAAATACTCCACCATACCGTTCTGGTTCTCAATCTCTTCCACACGACGACTTTCGGCCTTTTGCCTTTCGTCTTCGGCCTTCCGACGCTCTATCTCCATCTGCTGTCTTTCCTTCTGCGCTTTCTTCCTTTCCTCCTCTGCTCTCCTTCGTTCTTCTTCGGCTTTTCGTCGTTCCGCTTCGGCTAGCTGTCTCTCAAACTCTGCTTTCTGGCGCTCGCTTTCGGCCTTCTTCCTCTCCTCAGACGCCGCTGCGCGTTCTGCGACTGCATATACCTGCTCCGCCGAGATACTCACTCGAAGCTCCTTGCCGAAATGCGCCTCCACACCGTCGCGGATTCTGGAAAGGTACTGGCAGTTGCTCTCTAGCTCTTCCACCAGACCTTGAAGCTTGGTGTTGGTGGCAAAGATGTAGCGTCCTGGACTTTCAAGGATTTTAGTGCAGCGATACCAGAACTTCAACAAAGTCTGATATGACGAAGATAGCACCCGCTGAACAGCGTCCGCGCCGTACAGAGAGGTTCCATGGATCTCTTCAAACCCTGACAGCTCCCACAGCACGTCAGTGAGCTGCGACACCTCCGCCTTGATCAGGTCAAACTGCTTGCTGTATCGTCCCGCACACTGCTTCTGGATCAGACACAGAGGATGGTAGTGAGGACAAGAAGTGGCTTACCTCGAACACAATTTTCAACCCTCCCCATATAAGAGCCGTGGGAAACGGATATGCTTGAACTATTCCACAAAAGCAGTCAGTCAAAGACAAATCCCACCGCCTGGCGACATCAAATGCCTGCAAAAGAGCATACTCATCGTGTCGATGACCCCTGCGTAGTCTTTTATCACTCCCAGAGTGGGCTGTATTCGGACAACCACCTTACGCAACGACGTACTTCGAGCCTTCCTGACCAAATCCTCAAGCGCATTTTCGATCTCTCCGGGGGAAGATGTCCCATTATTGGCCTTGATTCTCTCGACAAAGGCAAGCTTCTTCTTGTGCTTGGGATTGATCTGAAGATCGGCGCAGAAGATGGCGAATTCCCTTTCGAAGCTGCGGCAGTGGATGTGTCAGCGCGTCATGATAAACTTTCCACCAAGGTCCCCAGATCATTACGTTGTTTGGGTCATCACGATGGCGCCGGCGGCTTGAGATGCTGCGCCCACTGGCATCTTCCAAATCTTCGATGTTGCCAGCCTCCTCAGATCAATCAAATGTCGATAGGTACTCCAGGGTAGATAGAGGATGAAGATGAGCTGGTTTCCAACAAGTAAGCAACTTATTTGTTGCCCAGGAGGGGATGACAAAGAGTTGGTACAGTACTGGAGGTCAGGGCTCAGACCTGAGTGTGATGCAGTGGCAGCTGCTAGCCTTGGATGGGAGGTACCTTGGTAACATGTAGATACGGTACCCTACCTTACCTAGTATTGTGATCAAGTCTCCTAGCTTGGTCACCACTGATATCCGCAACCTTTGATGTCTTAGGCACCGTACTTGGGTGAACTGGGGGACAAACCTTTTCCCCTGTGTCCTGTTTTCTCTAACATCAATAACGATATCTGGGCCAGGCTGGGCTCGTTTGGACGTTTACTGGTCAGGACCCCAGCCTGATGCATGTCCTCACACTACCCCGACCAGCTGCATCAAAGGCCCAAAACACATGTGCCGGCAGTTGCCCCTGTCGATACTGATTGGTTTTCTGGAAGCTGCAGTTGCTCACAACGTGAGGGGTTTCTCATGCCCAGTCTATGTGTGAATCTACAGTGAAAATGGGGCTGCCAAGGTTGCATCAAGCACCGGTGGTCGTCGATGCACCGCTGTTGAGGAGCCGCATGTTTACCCACTAATGCATCAGAAGCGAAGCGTTGTGCTACCCAAGCCTACATCCCAGATCCTGCGTCTCTCGCCGCCTAGCGAGCTATGCACTCCATTCGTCCCTCGGTCCTCAGTTGTGAGGCTCTGCAAGCGCCATTCATGCACCTTTCGGTCCTTCAATTCAATTTCGCCGCGTTATGCGCGGTAACTGATCAAAAAATTACAATCAGAAACTCTCACCGAGTGTAGCTGGGTAGGTTCGCTCAACACCAATAGCCATGCTGATACGAGGCTGCACGGTCCAGCAGCCATCTTCCTCCATCTCCAAGATGGGTGTGTGGTACATGTAGCCGATACCTACCCGCTCCTCCTTACCCCAATTCCAACCCAAAGCTGGGAACGCCGGCTTCCAACGCGAGACCGAAACCATTGAATCGACAAGCATCCATACGATACAGAGGCAGCCATGGAGAAAGTGGTTGCCACTGTAGAGCTGACAGCCGACGGTGATGCTGTCACCGCCACTGCCACTGCCACTGCCACTATTGGCGAAGAGGAGGTCAAAAAGAAGAGACAAAGTATTGTTCGAGTTGATCAGATGTAGGGTACCACCCGCCTTGATTGCGTGACCGTCCACTCGTTGATGCAATGCATTACCTACCTTAGCTGGGACAAGAAGACGTTGAAGTTTCGCTACGTCAAAACCGCTAAGCCCAAGAGCAAAGCCAAGTTCTCCCGATACGTGGTCACAGTGGCCCGCCGCATCACGGCCCAAGGCGTCTTTGTTGGGAACTACCACGTCGAGATTCGGAGCCAGAATCTCAGCGGAATCCTATCCGAGATACATCGCGATGCACAGGGTGTGTCATTTCCTCCCGTGATCACGCTCGACGAAGAGGAGTTGAAGCTCCTCTACCACGCCCGACCAGCTTTGTCCGACAGACTTAAGGAGGCCAGGGACAAGAAGGACGAAGATCTCGTCTTCGAGCTGGTATCTCTCCTTGAGTTTACGAATGAGCATTTTGATCGCGTCACATCTGACCTGCGGGAGCTGCCACCAAACCACATCACATTCGATCACCTGTGGACACTGTTCCCACCCAATACGGTCGTCTACACGACAGATAAACTTAAACAGGTCAAGCTGATTAGGGCGAAAAGCTCCTTCTACAAGAAGCACCAAGACGGAAGCATTTCCTTTTATCTCTCGGTCGATTATTTGGACTCGGATGGCCGCCACGTGGCATATGTTTGGCCGCAGATGATCCAGATCAACTCTTTTCAAGGCTCTATTCCCATTCAGCAGATCCAGGCTTACCCTTTACGGCTACACCCCGAATGTGAGAGTCTCCGCAAGTCTCTCGCTCTCCGCGGGGAGAAAATCTTGTCGCTACACGGTCGGCACTTTCAAGAGTACAAGGGGCATGCTCTCCAAGAACGGCCACGGCAGTTCCAGGGGGATGAGGAGGCAATAATTGCATTCAATGTATGAACTACCCCTCTCTGCGTCGTGATCAGCTCATTCATCCATGCTCCTTTCATTTTCATGTACCTGCCTCACCTACTTACACTCAGCCCTTATAGTCACACGGCCGCGTCATGCTCGATCCAGTCGCATATGACATGTTCTACCCCAACAACAAGCTCACACCGGTGATGGATACTCCGGTCACCGCCAGCAACCTCACCGAAGAGCAGAAGATGTTGCTTAATCCGGTGCTCTACGGTTTCAGTCTCGGAGACAAGATATGGGGCGCGTTTGCAGTGTCGCAAGTGGGCGGCATCAATTGGAACGACACAATCATCGACTCCCTCGTGCTCGACTCGGAGCGAAAGGACTTTATCCACGCCCTTGTCCGCACCCACGGGCACAAAGAGGCTGGAAACGAAGTCTTTGATGACTTCGTTCGAGACAAGGGCAAGGGACTCATCGGCCTGCTCTCTGGACCCCCCGGCGTCGGCAAGACACTCACAGCCGAAGCGGTCGCCGAGATTGCCCAACGGCCACTGTACACGATCAGCTCCGGGGAGCTAGGCGACACTCCATCGTCAGTGCAAGCCAACCTGGCCAGGGTGTTTGAGCTCAGTGAGACCTGGAACGCCGTGGTTTTGCTGGACGAAGCCGACATCTTCTTATCCCGGCGCACCGATGACAATCTCTCAAGAAACGCCGTCACTTCGGTCTTCCTCCGCCACTTGGAATACTATGGCGGAATCCTCCTGCTGACGACCAACCGGCTGACGAGCCTCGACGAGGCGTTTCAGAGCCGTATCCACTTTACGTTTCAGTATCGTGATCTCAGCACGGAAGCCCGGCTCAAGATTTGGAAGAAATTCGTAGAGAAGGCCAAGGCAATCGGTGGCCTAATGCTAGACCTCAGCGACGAGGAGATTATAGGGCTGGCATCTTTGCCCCTGAATGGGCGTCAGATCAAGAACTGCATGGGCATTTCACAAGCGGTTGCTTTGACGAACAAGGTCCCGCTCGGAGTTAGCTGCATCAGGCTGGCAGCCAGCTTTGTTCAGAGTAACTGGAGAGACGACGGCGAGGAGGAAGTCATGTAATAAGGTACCGGGAGGTGTTGAGTTTGAAAACCGGAACTCTAACCATAGAGTGGAGAAAGTCATGGCTGCCAGAACCTTGATGGCTTGAGATGCACCGACGTAATTTAGGTGAGGCAAGTGCCCCTTCGTTTCTGCCCTCCTCGTCTCACAGGTACCTGCCCAACCTAGACAAAATGCCACGCCGGCTTCGAGATCTTCACCAACGCTTCTTGGGTACCTAGACACTCAGGCCACCAGAGTGTCCGTCAAAAAGGAAGCAAGGTGTTGGAAGCAAGGTGTTGCGTCGTCCATGTGCCCCTTTGCTCCCCTAGATAATATAACCCTCACTGGCTTATCTATGGGGGAGCGGACGGGATCCCGAGTTTTCTAGTAGGTACGGTCGTATGTGATTGTCTTCATCAAAAAAGGAGGAAAAAAAATGACAAACATAGGAGCTGGTCCAGTGACCATCTACTTTGTGCTGCTTGGGTTCCGCGCCTTTTTCCTCTTCGGCAGCGCGCTCTTCCCTCTTCCGCTGCGATCGCCGAGTTCGCTGGTGATGCACAGCGTCACCCTCTTCCTGCTTGCCGCCGATGGCAGAGCTGTACAGCACTCGCTCAGCACCTACAACGTGCGGCAGAAACGGCTATGGACGGCCGCCGCCTTCTTCACGCTGCCCACGCTGCATGCATGCACATCCGGCACTGGCGTAGCCTGCCCCGGGGCGAGGGTCTCTTCGTCGGCGACGACGCCATTCCCGTGGCCGCCTATGGTGATCATGACTACGAGGGTGAATACGAGGGTGATAATGAAGACGGCGAGAGCGGGCCGTTGGCAGCCACGTTTCGCGCCCAGCAAGAGGGCCGAGGGGGTGGCGGGGAGGACAACCGCTTGGAGGTCTTATTTGGCAGCAGGAAAAACTAGCTTCAAGTCGTCAAGACGCGTGGGGATCACACTAAGCAATGGGTCGTAGATGGAAGTTGGTTATCTATGAAGGAGGGAAAACTCTTATTATGGTCCCCCCCATGCTGTCCCTTGAGGTACGGTAGGCTCCGCTATAAGTGTACGTATTGCCAGGGATGATAGCGAGAAAGAAATTGGTAAATGGTTCGTAAGAGGTGCTAGATAGGTACTTGATAACATTGTTCTGGTAAGGATGGTGGGGATACCCCTAACTAACCCTCACCCCCCCTCCCCCGATCCGCTCCATAGTTAAGTCGAAGCTTCGGCTTCTGCTTCAGATGTCCAGTTCCGCAGCATACCTGCAAGGACAAGATGGCCGTTGTCGGACGCTAGCTTGGCCGCTCGCCTGGAGCGTATCTGGACAGCCTCCGCATCGGTATCACCATCGTTTCTTAGCAGCAGAACAGCGAAATCGAGGCGCCCATGCTCTGCGGCGGCCTCAAGCGCTGTTCGGCCTCCCTCGACTGCCGCCGCACCGCTAACTTCGGCTCCTAGGAGCATCAAGGCAATAGCAAGGTGACCGTGTATCACAGCCTTTTGAAGTGCCGTTGCTCCGTGGTATCTGCTGGCCCGTTAACATCTGCGCCCCGTGAAAGAAAAGGGTGGACCATGTGCTTGTCGCCCATGCTGACCGCTGCTTGCAGGGCCGTCGTGCCCCACCTCGGGCCCGGGGCCGCATTGATGTCAGCTCCAGCGTCTAGTAAAATGTGGGAAGTGCCAGTGCCCCTTGACAAAATTGCTCCCTGCAGTGCGGTCACCATTCCCCCTTCGCCAAGGGCTAGAGAGTTGACGTCTGCTCCTGCCGCAATAAGGATCTGGACGGTATGCGGGGATCCATGTTGCGCTGCTATCTGCAGGCAACGGCCGCCGTCTGCCTCTACATCAGCTCCGTGATGGATGAGGAGGCGGACCATGTCATCGTTGATGTTCCACGCATTGACCGCCAGTTGTAGAGCGGAGCTGCTTCGACCGCGCTCAGCTGGAGGCTTGTTTGGACTCACTCCCTTTGCGAGTAGAACTTTGACAATATCAACATGATCTTCCACCACTGCGTTCTCGAGCGCCATTGTGCCACTGGTGCCGTCTATAGCTGCCCCTGCATCGATCAAGATGCCAAAAATCTCTCCGTAGCCGCCCCTCGCCGCGCTTCCGAGCGATGTCCGGCCGCGAACGCGTTTGTTGACGTCAGCCCCAGCAAGTATGAGGCAGCAGACCATCTCAGCTACGCCATCACCCGCGGCAACCTCGAGGGGACTCGAAGTAGCATAGTCTTCGTTGGGGTCTGCTCCCTTATTTAATAGCAGCTGAGCCAGCTCACAGGATCTGTTCCATAGCGCAGTGAAGAGCGGCTGACGTCCGCCTCTCAAACTCGGGGGGGCTCTGACGTCCGCGCCAGCCTCCAGAATCGCTCTACTAGCGCAGAGTTCTTCCCCGCCGCTGCCTGTAGTACTGTTCGCCCACTCCGCACTGATACTGAGCCGTTAACATTGGCACCTGACTGGAGCAGATAGTTCAATAGCTCAATATCTCCACACCTTACTGCCGCTTGGAGGGAGCAAAGTGATGATATTGCTTCCTTGCTAAGATGGTGAACAGTTGCAGGTTCTGGATCTGCAACTGGAGAGAGCTAAATAGGTGGTGAAGCCAGGGCAACCGGCCTGTGCGCCTGGGGCCCGCGCTCAGTGGGGCGGCCTGGGGCGGCCAGGTGCCTAATGAGTTGTGTTGTGCCAAGTGCGCTCAAGGGCGCCACGTCGCTAGATCGATTCTACTTTAGTCCCCTATTCATTGGCTCTGTCATGTGCTCCCGCCCTTGAGAGGCAGCTGCAGTGCCCGGTCTTGCAGTGTTCCATCACCATTGGGCCTTGTAATTGCTGGAGCGTTGGGCAGAGCGAGGGAGGGCGGTGAGAAGCTTCATCGCGAAAAGTCGACTGAAAAGTATCTGCTAGAGGGGGTAAGAGGATTAGAGAATACAATACTTCTAGACTCCTAGTCTGCTGCCGCAGCGCCCCCGGGCTAGGAATAGCTATACCTTAAGTTCTGACCAAAAAAAACGCCCCCCAAGAGCCTTGCAATTCAATCTTCCCAGCTAGAAAACTCATGTTGTATCTCCTTCTCTTCTCTCATTTCATGAAACACCTAATGGATTAACCGTCCGGTCAGAATCTACAATGGCGACACCCCCCCCCGTTACGCCGCGGATCGGGCCTTTGAGGCCGTACGAACCCAAGGCAATTGCTAGGTGTCGAAAATTTATAGCGGCGATGCTGTTGGCGGCCCTCTCCGGGACCCTGCGACATACTGGCGGGCGTACTGAAGACGGTGGAGCGGAAGCTGGACAAGAAGAAGATCGGAAGCAAACATGCCCCGCTCCTAAGAGGCTAACTTCAATGCCAACAAAGTCGATATTGTATTCCGGAGCGATTGACGTCTGTTTGCGCGAACACTTCGCCCGAGGTTGCTTCGCTAGTCTGGTCTGGTCTTGGAAAGCCACAGGGTCTTGCCCCAGGTGAAACGCATCTTCTCAGAGTGCAAGCAATTGGCTTGCCGACCGTGTGCCAGGGGCTTCTGCAACTTTGGCACGTGACCTCCCGTGATACCGCTCGTAGCTGTTGATTTGTGGCTGTTCGTGAGGCTGGTTTGCGTGCAGGGGTTGATTTTTATGGCGTTGAGGCGACTGCCTTCTCGCGCCCGAACCTCCACGGGCGCCACGCCTTCAAAGGCATTACTGGATGTTGGAAACCGTGTTGCGGCCTACGAGGCCGGACTCGATGGAAACTAACGCATGGAAGGCCCTATCGTCATCCAGTATTGAAACCTGGAGAGCGAGGAGCGAGGATTCTACCTGTCTAAGGGGGTATATGTGTTGGAAACCAGCACTTTTATCAATTGGGTCAATCTTGCTCCATTTGTTGTGTGTTTTTTTGGGTGCCTCCTGCGCGCTGGAAAAGTATGTTGGGGCGCCAAATTAGCGTATGGTGTCACGTGACTAATCTGACAATATGGCAAGCCGTCGTACGCGTGCTCCTGAAGGTCGGCCCTGGCAGCGCCATTTCGGGTGGGCAAGGTGTGCATCGTACAGATGCTTATCGCCCTTGGCGCCCGAGATCTACGCTGAGATCTGCGGCAATTAAAGCCGCTAGCATCGGACTCGTAGAACAGAAAGAACCTGCAGAGCCGGCAGCCCACGACCATGCGACAGGACGCCCGCCCCTTGGGCCGCCGTTTGGGGCTCTGAATCTAGCGGTAGGGTTAAGTTGGCTAAGTGTGTTATGGAGTGAATTGCATCGACGTTCTAACAACCGGGAGACATCTACCAAAACATATTTAAATGTAGCCGGCAAGATCCTCTGACTTAAGAAATCCCTCCCCATACCGGTCATCAATCTCATTCACCACTTATTGCTATGTTCCTATGAGTTGCAGGTGGTGAATTACCTGTCGCCATTCGAGACTCTAACAGCGCAATCATAGCATCATTCCCTCCCCGCTTAGCTAATTCCATTGGTGTCGGTCCAAGTCCGTGATCAAGTTCCTGTTTGGCACCGCTGTCAAGAAGCAGCTCAACAATGGCTTTGTCCCCAGTTTCCACAGCTCGCGATAGCGGTGACTGTTATGGTTTTAGCAAAGATCTGTGTAGTTTAGGCGAGACTTACCTACCCTCTACATTAGCCAAAGAAGGCAAGGTTAGCTAGTTATTCCACAAACAGGTCCAAGGCTGACTTACATGCTACAACAGCCAAAGAAGGCAAGGTTAGCTAGTTATTCCACAAACAGGTCCAAGGCTGACTTACACGCTACAACAGCCAAAGAAGGCAAGGTTAGCTAGTTATTCCACAAACAGGTCCAAGGCTGAATTACATGCTACAACAGCCAAAGAAGGCAAGGTTAGCTAGTTATTCCACAAACAGATCCAAGGCTGACTTACAGACTACAACAGCCAAAGAAGGCAAGGTTAGCTAGTTATTCCACAAACAGGTCCAAGGCTGACTTACAAGCTACAACAGCCAAAGAAGGCAAGGTTAGCTAGTTATTCCACAAACAGGTCCAAGGCTGACTTACAAGCTACAACAGCCAAAGAAGGCAAGGTTAGCTAGTTATTCCACAAACAGGTCCAAGGCTGACTTACACGCTACAACAGCCAAAGAAGGCAAGGTTAGCTAGTTATTCCACAAACAGATCCAAGGCTGACTTACAGACTACAACAGCCAAAGAAGGCAAGGTTAGCTAGCTATTCCACAAACAGGTCCAAGGCTGACTTACAAGCTACAACAGCCAAAGAAGGCAAGGTTAGCTAGTTATTCCACAAACAGATCCAAGGCTGACTTACAGACTACAACAGCCAAAGAAGGCAAGGTTAGCTAGTTATTCCACAAACAGGTCCAAGGCTGACTTACAAACTACAACAGCCAAAGAAGGCAAGGTTAGCTAGTTATTCCACAAACAGAGTCAAGGCTGACTTACTTTCTACAACAGCCAAAGAAGGCAAGGTTAGCTAGTTATTCCACAAACAGGTCCAAGGCTGACTTACAGACTACAACAGTCAAAGAAGGCAAGGTTAGCTAGTTATTCCACAAACAGGTCCAAGGCTGACTTACTTCCTACAACAGCCAAAGAAGGCAAGGTTAGCTAGTTATTCCACAAACAGGTCCAAGGCTGACTTACTTTCTACAACAGCCAAAGAAGGCAAGGTTAGCTAGTTATTCCACAAACAGGTCCAAAGCTGACTTACACGCTACAACAGCCAAAGAAGGCAAGGTTAGCTAGTTATTCCACAAACAGGTCCAAGGCTGACTTACAAACTACAACAGCCAAAGAAGGCAAGGTTAGCTAGTTATTCCACAAACAGGTCCAAGGCTGACTTACATCCTACAACAGCCAAAGAAGGCAAGGTTAGCTAAGTATTCCACGAAGGGTCTACCTTGTTGGGTTAGGATTACTCACATTTGGGAAATACCAGTAGTTCACCTCAGCCCTTTGTTCAACCAGTAGTCTGACAACTGTCTCAGACCCACACTCAACTGCGTAGGCTATCGCCCTCATTTCGTAGCTATCCTCAGCGTTAGCATCCCCATTTTTCTGGAGTAGGCTCTCCACGGCTTTTTCATTCCCGATCCGGGCTGCCAAGTGTAAAGGCGTTCTGCCATCACGATCCTTGGCATTGATATCTCCCTCTCCGTTGCATAATTTTTCCACCACCTCTTTGTTGCTCTTCAGGGCTGCCAGATGCAATGCTGTTCTTCCGTAATGGTCTCGTGCTGTTTCATCTGGCCGCTTCTTCATGAGGGAGTCGACCGTCTCCTTGTCTCCGCGCCAAGATGCCCAATGCAGTGGTGTACTTCGAGAGTTATCTCGGATACCCTCGTTTGCTCCGGCGTCAAGCAAACGCGCGACAACTCTACCATGACCCCCTTTCGCTGCACAATGCAACGGCCCCATCCCATCCCTTCCCCGCATATCCACGTCTGCTCCATGTTGTAAGAGCAGTGCAACAATCGACTCATTCCCTTGTTCAGCCGCGTAGTGCAGTGGTGTCCATTCCGCGACGTCGATTGCCCTCGGATTTTGGTCGGTTTTTATGATGTTTTCCATCATCAGGCCGCGCCGTGCGGCGTAATGTAGTACAGTCCAACCGAAAATGTCGACGGTGTTCGTTTCTTTATCCCTGTACCCGTAGCCCTTAAAGCCATCAGAAAGGGACTGGGATTCTGTAAAGAATTTCAGCGCAACTGAGCTGTTGTTTGTTGGAATAGCAGGCGGTTTCCATGTTTCATCGCAGCAATCTAGCCGTCTCTCTAGTTCGTAAACCTTTGCCAAGTAGAACCTCACGCTCGAATCCAGTGTGTTGATCTTCTCGTTTAGGTTGCGTTCCGCGGCTTTCAATCGGTCAAAGTCTTCCCCGTGGCGTTTCTGCTCCTCTTGCAGCTTCCGTGTTGAGCTAACAATTCGGAATACATCCACGATGACTGCCACGGCCCTGTGGTAGGTTTCGTCTTGAGGCTCAAAAGTCTCACAGATCTTTAGGAGACCTGTGTAAATTTCCTCAACCCGGTCCCAGCGTCCAGCTTCTTCATAGCCTCTTGCGTGTTCTCGTATCCGTTCAATGACGCCGGTCGGTAATGGAAGCCTCCTCCAGCGGCTGAGTGGGGGGATGATCATAACCCAGGCTTCGTCGGCTGTTGCGAGGCCAGTTTGCTGGATCTGTTGCACCATCGTCTGAAGCTTTCGGTGCTCAAGCTGAAATGACTGCCATGTTATGGGGTTGTTGTTCGACATGGTTGCTGCCGGCTCGCCAGAAATTGGCTTCGAAAGGTGCTGTGCAACGGCAAACATGAAAGCCATAAACAGATCCTGAGCTAATAGCTCCCCTATAGATCTCGGAGATGGTGATGTTAGATCATACCCATTACACGACGATTCTGATTGAAGCTTCTTTGAATTGTCATCAGGGTGATCCCAGCCGGCGGTCTGGAAATTACAAAGCCTAGGGCTCCGGATATCTCGAAAGCGCAATCCGTAGGACAGTTCCCCACCTGTCGCCTTGGGCTTTGCGAGTCTCAAGAGGCCATACGCCGAGACGCCGCCCCACCATAAGATGTCTCGGCGAGACGCCGAGCTTGCAGGCCCCAAGAATCTCAGTGGTGGTGCAGCGTCTGGAGGTGTCGTGCCGTCTGGACGCTGACGAACCTTGGACAGCGAGTACTCCCACAATGACAAGGCTGCTTCGATCTCGTCGATAAGTTTGTCTCCGTGTCCAAGAGAAAATTTCAGTCGGAATGGCTGGTTTCCTTCACTGGTCTCGTCGATAGACCAGACCGCGTTCAGGGACCATTCAAGTTTCTTGAGGCCGGCTAGATTCTCCACGACACACGTGATGGCCGCCGAAACGGCCTTGGCCATTCCATGAGGGTCCCCGCGCCAGTTGGTCAATCTTCCAAGACGCTGTCTCGCTTTCCAGGGTTGCACGGCTGTACCGAGGATCGGGGGGTCTATTTCTGTGACGGCTGGATTGCTGATAAACCACAGAGCGTCGTCCTTGGAGGTGCCGCTGCTCCCTCCCTTCTTCGGCCAAAATTCGCGTCCCTCTCTCGCAAGTTGCAATGCAAGCCAATCAAGCTCGTATCCGGTGGGAGCTTTCTTCGTGCCTGGGCGATCAGCCAGGTCTAGACGAATCCAGACCCTCAGAGCCGTCATAAGCACCATGCCGATAAGCTGCGCCATGGTCGCCGACCAATTCATGAGTCGCAGCCCGGTGAACTGGAGAGCAAACCCAAAGATGCTAAGTGGCACCCCCACAAGCGCTCCCATCTCGGATAGCAACCGAGAGTGGTAGAGCCCCCGGGTCGGCATAGAGCTGGTCGTTGCAGAGTTGGTCATCGTGGAGTTGGTTGGTGTAGAGTCGGTTGTCGTGGAGGGGGCCGGTGAGTCATTTCGAAGACGAGATGTTAGGACAGACCCTCGCTGATCCCCAGCAAAGATGGCATACGACCCAAAAGTTTGGTCGTTAACGACCTTCTCCTTCTGCAACCAGAGCAAAGAAAACTTGTCAGTGTCTTCTGCCTCGGGACCCCCTCCAGTCCCAGCTGGTTTCTTTCTCCATGTGGTTTCGCTCGTTTTTCTTTCGACGACTGCAGCGCAGAGGAACATGCCAGCCGTGACCATGAGTGCGCCGGCCGCCATGATAGGAAATGCCGCGGAAGCAACCGGCTTGCCGTCCTTGGTGAAGACAGATGCCCACGGAGGGTAGTATGTTATCAAGGCGCCGTACACCAACACACTGAGCTGGACCACGACGCCGAATGCTGCCAACGCTATCAACCTAGTATCTCTCTTGCCCGGCGGCGCCCCAAGGTTGTGTGATATGTTGGGAGCGGATCGAGGCGATTCCCGGCGATCATTCTGATCTGTGAAGGCAGGACTGTTAAATGGTCCTCTCGGTCATCTAGCTCTGAGGGACTTACTATTGACCATGACGCTACTAATATCACTCCCAGCCAGAGTAAAAATTCCGCAGCTGTCCCCGTCCTTGAGCTTATCCATGTAAATCAACTCCAGAACCTGTGGCGATCCCATCACCCTGACAACGCCGCTGCCGTTCCACAACTCGCATACTTCGTCTGAAGTGGAAGACAGAACTTCCAGCTCGGCCGCAGCACGGCTTTCCATAGCCCTTCCGACGATAGCTTTCCAAGCATTTGGCGCAGCAACTCTTACTACGCTGACGACCGCGGTCATGATACCGATGGGGCACGAGGCGAAGATGATGCAGTCGTACACTGTGAGTGACCGGCTCATGAACTGTTTGGTGACTTGCTCGCCGAATAGGGCGAGAATAGGCGCAAGGTCCGTCAAGAGGTTATTTGTGAAGGCGTCGCCCGCATCGTCAGCCCGCACAGGGTGCACGCAGACGATGAGGAAGGCGCTGGTAAGCAGCCCCAGGTGACCAAGGCACCAGGACTGCCCGAGCCTCGGTTGTGCGAACAACATTATCTCCAAGCCTAAGCCAGATGGGTTGATGCGCGTACCGTGTGTCCTTGGTGGGAGAGACACGATAAACTCT
The DNA here is from genome assembly GCA_033439745.1 of Lasiosphaeria hispida. NCBI lineage: Eukaryota > Fungi > Ascomycota > Sordariomycetes > Sordariales > Lasiosphaeriaceae > Lasiosphaeria > Lasiosphaeria hispida. Next base: position 6,186,673 of record JAUIQD010000003.1, read on the forward strand.
GGGCAAGTTGTGCAGCTTAGGTGTCCCATGCCCACGCTAATTGTGTCGGCGCAGGCCCTGCCACCACACTCTGGACTGCAGCAGTTTGAGACACAAGCTCCGTTCTCATTCGGTGGATTTGTGTATTTTTTCGACCCTGTGTCCTAACAATTTGGGGGCCCGGCACTAACAATTTTACCACCCCAACACCAACTACGGCCTTGCAATTGAAGCTATTTACAGCTATTCTTCGAATTGGTCTTGGCCTTTTGCAATGTATCGATATGGGCTGGCGTCTTGCAAATGGATTGAATTGAGTATAATGTGTATGATACGAGTGATCATTCCAAGCGAGCGGCTTTAACAGACTTTGGAAGCCTATGCACGAAAAGATGCTAGTAAATTGTTTGTGACACACAATTTCGTATCATCTTTTCGTCTTTTCGTGCGCAAGCCACCGAATCTTGTTAAAGCTGCTCACTCACTTGGAATGATCACTAGCTTATCATACACTTTATGGCTTCAAAAACACTGGAAATGGCCATATTGGTGATATTCAGGGGCTTCAACAGGGGGCTTCTAAGGAACTGTTAGGCCGTAACGAGATGGCTGTTAGTGCACAGGCTTTGAAAAAAAAAATATTAAAAATTTGGGCGGCTAGCGCTATCCACACGTCGCAGGACACCGCGCATTGTTATGTTGCTGAGAGCGGCGTGGTGCAGGTGGGCTGGCCGCTCACCCAATCTCATGGCCGTGATCTATCAAATCGTCAGAATAGCTCAACCAATTGGCTATGTGTGTTGTATTTCTTGGAGCAGAGCCTGCGCGCAGAGCCTTTTTGTGTGGCTGTTAGCGCCTTGGCTAATGTGCTCAATCGAGCCGAGCGCTCCCATGGCCTCCACAACTGATGCCACTTTGACACGTTCTTGCTTCTAATATGGTCTGCTGAGTACGGTGATTCACATTTAGGAACTATACATGCCCCAACACCAAGTATTTTCTGGGCGAGTTACCCAGCAGGATCTGCGAAGGGGCAGTACTGGTTGCGTCGATAGGGAGGCACTTCTCGTTGTTGTGGTTGTTGTCGTCGCCGTCCTCATCGTGGAGTTGCTGTCTTACACAAGTGCGTAAGACATTGCAGCTGCTTAGCTGCGCCTGGCACGTGGCTGGGAAGATGGATGCCAAAGGCTGCCTGAAACAGTCCTGGATTGGTTGTGGGATTGCGATTGGGCGGACAAGCGAACACAGTGAGCCCCCTTGTCAGCTAGAGACAATGGAGCAATTAGAAACTGTCGCGAAGAATCTCAACTCTCGAAGTTTCTGCGAGCAGTGCAGAAATGACCACCTGAGCAACTACGCGGAGGTCGAGGCCGAGTGGGTACACCGCCTTTCCATTCTGCCATGACGTAAAGGTCAGGGTTGTGTGTGGGCGAAGCAGAGCGGAATGAGAAGTGGTGATGGATTATTGTGTTGCAGGCCAGGATGGATCTGGCCTGCGGCACAATGCTGTGGGCTAGCCCCTGCCATGTGCATGGCACACACCTGCCAAGTCCTGCACCCCGCATAACGACCTAAGAATGGATGCCCGATGGACCGCCCGATGGATCGCGGGCCGATGCTGATGGCCACCCTTCGCCGTGGCACTCATCGTCCGCATCACCCGTATTTAGACGATTGATTGATTGATCAATTTAACGTGCAGGGTTTTGCCCCGTGGGGGCAATCGCACGTGACCGCTCTCGAAGTCGGTCAAAGCCCTGGCTATCTAGGAACTAAACAGCTTACAATAAGGAGATCCTCCTCCCTACTCCTCCGAAAAGAGATCCTGACCAGGGCTGCCTGCAGCCTCTGGTCGACGATACCTTCAACCTAACGCCCCCCGTCTCAAGGAAAACCGCTACAGGTCCCACCTGCCCTGCCTGCTCTCTGTGTTCTAAAGGAACATAAAAACTCCGTAGAGAAAAGCCTCCTTTTGATCAGTCTTGGGTGGCTTCTGCAGCCTCCTCCTCTTCTTTATCCTGTGGGGTATTTTCTTCCCCCTTCTTTCTGCCCCAGTATTTTCTTCCTGGGAGCTTAATCCTGTTAATGAAGCCCTCGAACGCTGACAGGTGCTTCTTTGATCTCCTCCAGACTGCCTTCATTGGGTCTGAGCCTTCCAGGGGGAGCGCCTTCGCGTTGAGCAAGCACTTCAGGAGGTGGCCTGGTTCCTTGTGGGTCCTGTATTCGCAGGGGTCCCAGTCATCATGCTTGAACCTTTCGTGGTAGGACTTGAAGTCGCCATGACCAGTCCACTCTGCCAACAGGGCCGCGTGTGCCCTGCAGGACAAAGCCAGTTCCAGTAGTTTATCCTTCCAGCAGATCTCCCAGTACTTATAGTTACCGGGGGCTCTGTCCCACCATGTCCACTGCAGCCAGGCTTCCCTGGCTTTCATATGCTTTTCCTTCCAGCTGGCTTCGGCTTTGGAAGCCTTCTGGAGTTCCCCCATCAAGGCTGCCCTTGCTACCCCCTGTGGCCTGAGGAAGTGGCCATGGAGCAGGGGGGCCCCTCCTACCCACTTTGCCAGGTTTTCCAGCAGAGTATCCTTCTTCCTGCCTGGGGCTCAGAGCAGGTGTAGCTTCCTGACTACCAGGTGGGAGTTCCCTAGCCTGAACAAACATCTGGCAAAGGCATTCTTTCAGTCCTCAATTAGCTGCTTGACATCCAGGACTCCTGACTCTAGGTGCAGAACCAGGCGCCATGTGGTCTTCCAGGCTGGGAGGGCTACTTGCAGGCCATTGTTGACTACTACTGCTAGGGTAGCATTGGTTCCAGCTGTGCCCCAGCGCCTATGCCAGGCCTTGGCTGTATACAGGATCATTGGGAGGACTACTGCCTTGACTGCTTGGACCATGAACCTGAATAGGAGGCCTTTGACCTTGCCAGAGATCCTTTCCAGCAGGGTGGTCACTGGTTGGGCTTGGGCTGCAACTGTCTTGGCATATAGCTTAAAGGTAAGCCACAGGTCAAACCAGACTCCCAACCAGCAGAGTGCTTCCTTATATGGCACAACTACCCCTTGAACCAGGATATCTAGCCTGGGTCCCTTCTTTGTCATGAAGATGATATACTTGCTCTTTATGGCATCAAAAGGGACTCCATTCTCCCTGCCCCAGGTTAGGAACTCTCCTAGCTTGACAGTCAGCTTCCCCTGGACTGACTCCTCTATGTCTCCAAAGGCTAAGCCGGTAAGGTCATCTATATAGCAGTAGGTATGATTATCCTTGACCAGGGGGGTAAGGTATAGGCTGAATAGGATTGGGGAGAGTGGTGAGCCTTGTGGCAGGCCTCCCAGTGTGGGTCTCTTTTTGCAGCCTGGGTCACCCCTTATTACCACTGACCTTCCTATCAGGAATGACATGCAGAGGTTTATGACACTATACTCCCAGCCCATCTTCTATAGCCTCCTTTCCAGCCTAAGCCTGTACATAATGTTAAAGGCTCCTGTGACGTCAGCTGTGATCACACCTGTGACCCTGCCTCTGTACCAGGTGTCCTTGACATCATGGACTGCAGCCGCCAGGAGGTCTACTGCTGACTGCTGTGGGATGCCCCTGGCATGCTGGGGGTATACCAGGCCCTCCTGGAGTGCTAGGACTCCTATTCTCCTGGCTACTAGCTGCTCCAGCCCCTTTCCTACTACTAGGAGCAGTGAGACCATAGGCCTTTTGTGGTAATGGTGGACCTGCCCACCTTGGGGACCAGCATGACCTCTGCAACCTTCCATGTATCTGGGTAGATGCCTTGGCGCATGATGGCCCTGTACAGGGCCGTCACCGCCTTGGTGAACACTGTTGGGAGTTTCTGCTTTGGGTCCTTGGGGTCCTGGTTGTGCCAGGCTTGCTTTAGCATCTCTGTGGTGACCCTGTCAAGGCCTGGGGCTATGGTCCTGGCCATGTAGCAGGTGTCAAAGGCTTTGGGCTCTATGACCCTGGTGCTCTAGGGGATTGTGGGTGGGCCCTCTGGGACTCCATACTCCCAGTGGTTGAGGTCTTGGCTATACTTGGGCACCACCAGCTCTTTGTGGACTATGGTGGTGGAGTGGGACATAGTGTGGCTGGCTGGGCCGCCTGTAAGTGGGGTGAGGCTTGGGAGGCCTGCTACTAAGGGCTGGTAGGCTCTCTATTGTATGACTTTCCATAGGTCTGCTGGTTTGGTTACTACTTGAACCAGTCTACTCCAGTATTCCCTTCTGGCTCTCCTGACTCTGTTCTTGTAGATGGCTCTGGCTAGCTGGATGGTTCCTGGGTCTCCCTGGTCTTCTACTGCACACATGTACTCCTGGCTGGTCTCTAGGTCCTTGTTCCACCAGGGGTACTGCTTCCTGGCAGCTCTCCTCCTGCTTCTAAACTCTTTTAGGGCTTTCCCAAGGACCGCCTATAGCTCCCTGGCTCCCCAGTAGACCTCTGTGTTTGGGCCCCACCGGTCCTCTTCCTTATAGGCTTGCCTGAGCTCCTTGGCATCCCCCTTGACCCTAGAGGCCTAGGCCTCTAGGTTATTAGGTTTCAGCTGCAGGGGGGCTTTCTTCTTCCCTCCCTCCCTGACCAGGACTATAACTCCCAGGGGGAGGTGATCAGAGCCTACTATTAGGTTCTTCTCTACTCTCCTGTAGGCCTTATCATAGCTGCAGAAGGCAAGGTCCATGGTATTGAGGCCTTGTGTGGGCTTGTCCTGGATGAGTGTATGTAGGCCGGCCTCTGCTGTCCATTCTGCAATGGCCTTGGTGACTGGCCTGGTGTGCCGGCCTGCCTGCCATGAGGGGTGGCTGGCATTAAAGTCCCCTGTGACCAGGAGCTCCTGGCCATCCTCTTCTTTTTTAAGCTCCAGGACCTCCTTAGTACAGGATGACTGGCTCCTTGTATTCCTATATATAGAGTAAGCCCTGAGCTTTCCATTCTCCATCCCCACTAGGTCCCCCAAGTCATAGTTTTCCCCCATTGGCTGCCAGTTCTGGTCCTTGGAATAGTGCAGCATGACCCCTGGTCTTTGGCCTGGGGGGGCTTTTCCTACTACCACATCAAATGCTGGGTGGTTACAGGTCTCCGCCCAGTCTAGGCTATACCATGGTTCTTGGACCATGATCAAGTTATAGCCTTCTATGGCCCTGGTGTCAAGGGCCATGTTATGCAAAGCCAGGGCTTTGCCCATGTTGATGACTAGGACCTTTACTATTTATTAAGGTCTGGGGGGGGTGCTGCTGGGGACATAGCCGGGCTGGCTTTGCACCTAGCCCTTGCCTATGTTCTTGGTCCTCTTGGCGTCACTGGCCTGGGCTCCTACATGGGTGTGACAGCCTGGCTGAAGCCTGGGTGGGAGTTCAACCTCTGGTAGGAGGCTCAGAGCTGCCTTCCTACTGCCTGGTGTTCTCTCAGCATGAGCTGCTCTGTAGGGCTGGCCTTTGGTAGGTCATTGACCTTGATTAACAGGAGGACAACCCTGGCTGGTGGGGGTGAGGGGGCCCTGATGACTATGGTGTCACTTCTGGGGCTAGAGCTCTGGCTGGCTTGTCTGGTCTTCCAGGCTTGGACTGCTTCTATGACATCAAACTCCTGGTTCCAGTCCACACTCAAGGCACTGCTGATGGAGATCACTGTGGCTGGCCTTTCCTGGGGTCCTACAGGCCTGTCCTGCTCCTAGGCTGCTGCCAGTCTGGCCTTGTTGGCTTTGCTGGTGTTGGCCTTAAACTTGTCTATGGCCCCTGCCCAGTCAAAACTATCTGACTTGGCAAACTCTACTATCACAAATGCTTCCCTGAAGGACCTGTGTGCATCCCACTCTTCTTTGTTTTTCTTTTTGGCCTTTGTCAGGCTGGCCCTGAGTTCCTTGAGGCGCTCTGAGGTGTCTTGGATTACCCCTTTGAGCTCTGGGCTATAGTCTTTGCCCTTAACACTGTGCTCCAGGGTGCCCCTGGCTGTGTTAAGGTTGTCCTCCAGGGCTACCACCCCTTTTTTGTAGGTGGAGATGGCTGTGCTAGTGGTTTCCATGATGTCAGACTTGGGGACCGGTGTGGCAAGGTTAACCCTGACAGAGGGGAACCTGGTACTGACATTAATGCCAACCACTTCACTATAGTGCTGGCTGAGCTCTTCCCTGATGTTGACTATCAGGATGTTGACTGGGACCATGCTGACCTTGGCATGGGCCTCTTGTCTTGCTACAGCAATCCTATCTCCTAGCATAGTGGAGGCTTGGTTGATGGTGGGGAGGGGGTCCTCCTTCCCTCTTGACCCCATGTCCTTGTGAAAGTCTTGGTTGGCGTGGGGTCCTTGATCATGGCCTTTGTGCTGGCGAGGGCGAGGGGGATGGTGACATGTCAAAGGCTACCCGGTCGGGCCGGGAGCCTTCAGCTTTCAGGGTCTGGGGGGTGCCCCCCCCTTCAACCAGGTTGTTGAGGACCTCGAGGATCCCCGCTTGGGCCTTCCCAGCCCATCGGGCGTGGGCTTTCCCTTGCGGGAGGGTGTTGATGCCCTCCTCGAGGGCGGCGGCGAGGTGCTAGACCACCTTCCACATCACTACGGTGTTGGCCTCTCGTTCTTGTTTGAGATCAGACAAGAACTTGGACATATGCCCAGTCGCTTGGCCTTGCTCAGGAGCCATGATAGAAGCTTACACAGGCTGTGTACTGGTTGTGAGGGTATGGGAGAGGAGCCTGAAGGCGAAGGAGGCATGGTGTTTTCATGAGTTTAGCGTAGCAAGCGCTGATTGGATAGAAACCAGAAAAAAGATATTTTTTAGGGGAGAGCTGCCATATTTAGACAAGCCTCTGCGGGACTTCGTCGAGGGAAGTGTCATATAACCACCTAACCCTAACCCTCAAAACGAATCTCTTTACCATCAACCCCATCATTAAAGGAAAATTACATGAGGCTCTCCCCCAAAAAATATCTTTTTTCTGGTTTCTACCCAATCAGCGCTTACTATGCTGAACTCACAAAAACACCACACCCTCTTTTGCCTTCAGGCCCCCCTCCCACACCCTCACAACCCATGCACAGCCTGCACAAGCTTTCACCATGGCTCCTAAGCAAGGCCAAACGACCAGGCACATGTCCAAGTTCTTGTCTAACCTCAAACAAGAACAGGAGGCCAACACCGCAGCGATATGGAAAGTGGTCCAGCACCTCGCCGCCGCCCTTGAAGAGGGCATCAACACTCTCCCGCAAGGGAAAGCCCACGCCCGCTGGGCTGGGAAGGCCCAAACGGGGATCCTCGAGGTCCTCAACAACCTGGTCAGAGGAGGGGGCATCCCCCAGACCCTGAAAGCTGAAGGCTCCCGGCCCGATCGGGTAGCCTTTGACACGTCACCATCCCCCTCGCCCTCGCCAGCACGAAGGCCACGATCAAGGACCCCATGCCAACCGACAGGGGCTACGACCCAGGCCCAGGCCCTGGGAGACATCTACGGGGCCACGCCAAGGGCCTCAGTCAAGCCAGCCTCGCCAATGGCTACACCGGCACCCAATCAGGAGGCACAAGCCGAATGGGAGGTCGCCACAGGCCAGAAGGCCGCCAAATCAGGCCCCAGCACGTGGGCCAAGGCCGCGCAAGCGGCCAACAATAACAAAACAGTCGACATCTTGGCCAAGCCAACGACTAGAACGGTCCCCAAACAGGGCCGCAAACCCAGCCCGCCCCCAGAGAGGCTCCACCTCCAAGTCCCCAAGAGCCACCCGTGGAGGAGGGCCCTCCTAGCAGAGGTCTTCCAGGGCCTCGGCAAACTAATCGGGGCGGCCCCGTAGGCCGTCAAGGCAACCCTCTCAGGGAACGGCTGGTCCGTGTACCTAAAAAAGGAAGACTGGGCCTGCAAGGGCGATGTCATCGCCAAGGCCAAGGCAGAAGGCCTGGACCTTACCAAGAACATCAACTAGATCACCTACTCCTTCTCCAAAGTGCCAGAAAGGGTATATGGTCTAGGAGAGATGACAGAGGTCACGGAGGTCCTGGTTAAGCAGGACGTCAGGAGCAGCATCGGGATTGTTCCGGTCAGGGCCTTCAAGGCCAGAGGGCCTCCAGGGACCTGGCTGGTGTCCTTCAAGGACAAGGCAGTCCTCAACAGTAGTTTCCGGGTCCTTGGGTCTACCTTCAGCCAGAAGCTTGAGCCCCAGAGAGCCATCCTGCACTACAAGATGTACTAGGGATTCCACTGGGAAAACAACTGCTTGGCCAAGCCAACATGTGAAAGGTATGGAAAGAAAGAGCACCTCCATGAACACAAGGAAGGTCAGGGCTACATAGACCCGCCCCAATGCCCCAACTGCCTCCACCCACACAGGCCAGACAACCTAAGCGCCTGCCCCCTCAAGCCCAGGAAGGACAGCAACACCCTCAGGTACACACCACCAGAGACAGTCAAGACCACCAGGGCCGCCAGTGTCAAAGCCTGGAACGCCCTGCTCTCAGGCGCCAAGGCAAGGGCCACAGAGGCCATGGCCCCGGCGCCCCCCCCCCAGACCCAGGCCTCCACCCAGTACGACACCCCCCCCGGCGGCCTGTTCCATAAGGCCAAGGAGAGAGCCAGGAAGCAAGCCGAGGAGACTGCCGAGGCCTGGAAAGCGGCCCATAAGGCGGAAATGATGGCCCAGAAAGCCATGGAGCCTGCCAGAGCCCCCAAAGCACCCTGGACCCCCTCCCCCTGACAGAGACCGGCCCCAGGCCCCTTGGAAAGGAAGGGCAAGGCCAAGGCTACTAGGCCCCCATCCCCAACCCCGGCCCCAGAAGACCCCTTCAAGGCCAGACAATGCATAGTCTTCGACAGGGCTATAGAGGCCAAGCTCAGGGCAGCCCGGAAGGTGCTGGAAGTACTGGTCGCCAAGGCCATAGCGGACTTCTATAAGGACATGGAGTCTAGAGGAGAGGAGGACCCCTTCCCTACCATCGACCAAGCCTCTACCATGCTAGGAAGCAGGATCGCTATGGCAAGGCAAGAGGCTTATACCAAGGTTGGCATGGTCCTGATTGACATCCTGATAGTGAATGTTAGGGAGGAGCTTGGCCGGCACTATGGTGAGGTTTGGGGTATTGATATTGGGACCATATTCCTGTCTGTCAGGGTAAACCTTGCCATGCCAGTCCCCAAATCTGATGTTATAGAAACCTCTAGCATGGCCATCTCCGCCTACGAAGAAGGGATAGTAGCCCTGGAGGGCAACCTCAATGTAGCCAGAGGCACCCTGGAGCATAGGGTCAAGGGCAAAGACTATGGGCCAGAACTCAAAGGAGTGATCTATGATACCTCAGAACGCCTCAAAGGGCTTAGAGCCGGCCTGACAAAGGCCAAGAAAGAAAACAAAGAGGAATGGGAAGCATATAGGTCCTTTAGGGAAGCCTCTGTGATGGTAGAGTTTGCTAAGTCAGAAAGCTTTGACTGGGCCGGGGCCATGGATGAATTTAAAGCCAATGCCAGAAAAGCCAATGAGGCTAGGTTGGTGGCAGCCCAAGAGCAGGATAAGCCTATAAGACCTCAGGGTAGGCCAGCCACAGTGATCTCCATTAGCAGCGCCTTGAGCATGGACTGGAACTGCAAGTTTGATATTATAAAAGCAGTCCAAGCCTGGGAAACTAGGCAAACCAGCCAGAGCTCTAGCCCTAGAAGCAATGCCATAGTCATCAGGGCCCCCTCACCACTGCTAGCCAGGGACGTCCTCCTGTCAATCGAGACCAATGACCCACCAAAGAACAGCCCTATGGAACAGCTTATACTGAGAAAGCGCCAGGCCATAGGAAGGCAGCTCCAAGCCTCCCACCAGAGGTCCAACTCCTACCCAGGCTTCAGCCAAGCCGTCACACCCACACAGGAGCCCAGGCCAGTGACGCCAAGGGGACCAAGAACACAGGCAAGGGCTAGGCGCAAAGCCAGCCTGGCAACATCCCCGGCGGCACCCCCCCTAGACCTTAACAAATGGTAAGGGTCCTAGTCATCAACATGGGCAAGTCCCTGGCTTTACATGACACTGCCCTAGACACTAGGGCCATAGAGGGCTATGACCTGGTCATGGTCCAAGAGCCATGGTATAGCCTGGACTAGGCTAAGACCCACAGCCACCCAGCGTTTGATATGGTAGTAGGGAAAGTGCCCCCAGGCCAAAAGCCAGGCGTTATACTATACTACTCCAAAGACTAGAACTGGCAGCCCATAGGGGAAGGTTTTGACTTAGGGGACCTAGTAGGAGTTGAGAATAGAAAGCTCAGGGCCTACTCCATATATAGGAACATGAGGAGCCAGCTATCCTGTATTAAGGAAGTCCTAGAGCTAAAGAAAGAGGCAGATGGCCAGGAGCTCCTGGTCATAGGGGACTTTAACACTGGCCACCCCTTATGGCAGGCAGGCCGGCATACTGGGCCGGTCACTGAGGCTGTTGTAGAATGGGCGGTGGAGGCCGGCCTGTATACACTTATCTGGGACAAGCCCATACGAGGCCCTAATATCCTAGACCTTACCTTCTGTAGCTGTGATAAGTCCTATGGGAGGGTAGAGAAGAGCTTAGTAGTAGGCTCTGACTACCTCCCCTTGGGGGTCGTAGTCCTAGTTAGGGAAGGAGGTAAGAAGGAAGCTCCCCTGAGGTTAAGGCCTGGTAGCCTGGAAGCCTAGGTAGCCAGGGTCAAGGAGGATTCTAGAGAGCTTAGGCAGGCCTATGAAGAAAGGGATTGGTGGGGCCCAAACGTGGAGGTCCATAGGGGAGCCATGGAGCTATAGGCAGTCCTTAGGAAGGCCCTGAGAGAGTTTGGGAGTAGGAGGAGGGCTGTAGGGAAGCAGTACCCCTGGTGGAATGAAGACCTGGAAACCAGCCAGGAGTATATATGGGCAGTAGAAGACTAGGGAGACCCAGGCATGGTCTAGCTAGCCCATGTTATCTATAAAAGTGGGATCAGGAGAGCTAGAAGGGAGTACTAGAGTGGCCTGGTCTAAGGGGCCACTAAGCCAGCTGACCTATGGAAGGTCATGAGGTAAAGGGCCTATCAGCCAGCAGTCGCAGGCCTCCCAAGCCTCATGCCATTAACCGGGGGGCTGGCGAGCCATATAGCCTTGTACTTGGCTGCCATAGTCTATGAGGAGCTGGTAGCACCTAAGTTTGGCCGAGACCTTAACCACTGGGAGTATGGAGTCCCTGAAGGCCCACCTATGATCCCCTGGAGTACTAAAGTCATAGAGCCCAAAGCTTTTGACGCCTGTTATATAGCCAGGACCATGGCCCTGGGCCTTGATAGAGTTACCATGGAGATACTAAAGCAAGCCTGGCATGACCAAGACCCTGAGGACCTGAAGTGGAAGCTCCTGATAGTGTTTGCTAAGGCGGTGATGGCTCTGTTTAGAGCCATTGTGTGCCAGGGCATCTACCTGGATATGTGGAAAGTGGCAGAGGTGGTGCTGGTCCCTAAGGTAGGCAGGTCTACTGCCACCATAAAAGGCCTATGGCCCATCTTGCTGTTCCTGGTAGTAGGAAAGGGGCTAGAGCGGCTGGTAGCCAGGAGGATAGGAGTCCTAGCGCTCCAAGAAGGACTGGTATACCCCTAGCATGCCAGGGGCATCCTATAGCACTCAGCGGTAGACCTCCTAATAGCCACAGTCCATGACATCAAGGACGCCTGGTACAGAGGCAAGGTCACAGGCATGGTCATGGCTGACATCATAGGAGCCTTCAATGTTATATATAGGCTCAGGCTGGAAAGAAGGCTATGGAAGATGGGCTGGGAGTATAGTGTTGCGAATCTCTGCCTGTCCTTCCTAACAGGAAGGTCAGTGGTGATCAGGGGTGACCTGACCCGCAAAGAAAGACCTACGCTGGGGGGCCTGCCATAAGGCTTACTGCTTTCCCTGATCCTATTTAGCCTATACCTTGCCCCCCTGGTCAAGGACAACCATACCTACTACTATGTAGATGACCTTATAGGCCTAGCCTTTAGAGACATGGAAGAGTCAGTCCAGGGGAAGCTAACTGCTAAGCTAGGAGAGTTCCTAACCTGGGGCAAGGAGAATAGAGTCCCTTTTGATGCCATGAAGAGCAAGTATATCATCTTCATAACGAAAAAAGGACCCAGACCAGATATTCTAGTCCAGGGAGTAGTTGCACTGCACAAGGAAGCACTCCACTGGTTAGGAGTCTGGTTTGACCTGCGGCTTACTTTCAAGCCACACGCCAAGACAGTCATGGCCTGGGCCTGGCCGGCGACCGCCCTACTGGAAAGAATCTCTGGCAAGGTTAAGGGCCTCCTGTCCAGGTTCGTGATATAGGCGGTCAAGGCAGTGGTCCTCCTGACAATCCTATATGCAGCCAAGGCCTGGCATGGGTGCTGGGGCGCTGCTGGGGCCAACGCTACCCTAGTAGTAGTAGTCAATGATGGCCTGTGAGCAGCCCTCCCAGCCTGGAAAACCATGCAGTGCCTGGTACTGCACCTAGAGTCGGGAGTCCCAGACGTCAAGTAGCTACTCGAGGACCAGAAGAACGCCTTTGCTAGGCGCCTGTTCAGGCTAGGAAGCACCCACCCAGTAGTATGGAAGCTACACCTACTCCAACCGCCCAGCAGGAAGAAGGACACCCTACTGGAGAGCCTGGCAAGGAGGGTAGGGGGTCCCCCCCCGCTCCACGGCCATTTCCTCAGACCGCAAGGGGTAGCAAGAGCCGCCTCCCTGGTGGACCTCCAGAAGGCTTCTGACTTGGAAGCCACCTGGAGGAAAAAACACGTAGAAGCCAGGGAAGCCCGGCTGCAGTGGATATGGTAGGACGGAGCGCCTGGAAACTATAAGTACTGGGAGATCTACTGGAAGGATAAACCACCAGAACTGGCTTTATCCCGCAGGGCGCACGCAGCCCTGTTGGCGGAACATACCGGTCATGGCGACTTCAAGTCCTACCATGAAAGGTTCAATCATGACGACTGGGACCCATGCGAATACAGGACCCATAAGGAACCAGGCCACCTCCTGAAGTGCTCGCTCAACGCGAAGGCGCTCCCCCTGGAAGGCTCAGACCCGATGAAAGCGGTCTGGAGGAGATCGAAGAAGCACCTGGCGGCGTTCGAGGGCTTCATTAACAAGGTTAAGCTCCCAGGAAGAAAATACTGGGGCAGAAAGAAGGGGGAAGAAAATACCCCACAGGATGAAGAAGAGGAGGAGGCTGCAGAAGCCACCCAAGACTGATCAAAAGGAGGCTTTTCTCTACGGAGTTTTTATGTTCCTTTAGAACGCAGAGAGCGGGCAGGACAGGTAGGACCTGTAGCGGTTTTCCTTGAGACAGGGGGCGTTAGGTTGAAGGTATCGTCGATCAGGGGCTGCAGGCAGCCAGGTCAGGATCTCTTTTTGGAGGAGTAGGGAGGAGGATCTCCTTATTGTAAGCTATTTAGCTCCTAGATAGCCAGGGCTTTGACCGACTTCGAGAGCGGTCACGTGCGATTGCCCCCACGGGGCAAAACCCTGCACGTTAAATTGATCAATCAATCAATCAAAGGAAAATTACAATCCTGGCTTCAGATTCGATACCACTTCGATTCTAGGATTTGATTGACTTGGCTAAAAACAACGGTGATGCAAGACTGGGTGGGCATCGCTTAAATACAAATTATGCACAAGACCCGATTTTACCGCCGTTTTCGGCCTTTTCCGCATTCAGATTACTCAATGTTTCCGGCTCCCTGCATTTTGGCCTGTTTTCCTGCATCCGGACCCTGTAGTTGCATTCGGTGGTGCCTCAAAGCTAACACTGGTCCCTTAGAAAATGGCAAGTTTAGCCCGGGTGGCAAAACAAGGCCTAGAGGCTGTGCAGCAACCACCCACACCGGGATCACTACGACTCAGGCTAGGGCAGCAGCAGCTCAGGAGTATGCACGCCTACGGAAACTGATGGCAACATTGACGAGAGACATAGTGCTTTCTGATGAAAAGGTCAGTGGGAGCTAAGAGAAAAAAGATGGAGCACTTCGCGCCACATGCCAACCAAAACCCTGCGACATTGGAGAGCGGTAACCCTTGCAACGCTATGGAGTCGTTAGTGCCACCGAGCTGACGGGAAAGGAACAGTCCAGACTTCCCAACAGGATGAGTAAAACCGATTCGAGCGCCCAACCCAGGCGCCACACGTCGCCCTCTCCTTTTTCCTTTGTCTGCAGTCACTCATTCAGCTCCACAGTCATTCGTTCAATTCCAGCGTCAAGATGCATTTGTCGCATACACTTGTCTCTGGCCTGTTGTTCGGCCTCGTCAGCGCAAAGAGCGACCCCCTGAAGAAGCGCACCTGCACCAAGCGCAATGTCTCAACACCTCCGCCCGTGACGGTATCAGAGTGCACAGCAACGGTGCTTTTCACAACCGTCACCGAGGTCGAGATAGCCAGCGGCAATGTCATTATTTCCACCGTCACCCAGATCGAAACTACCACTCCTAGTGTTATCGTCTCTACCGTCACGGCGACCGAGACATTCACCGAGATAACATCTCGCCCCAACACCGAGACGGCCACAGCCACCGAGACGGCCACAGCCACCGAGACGATCACACTCACAGAGGAAATCTCCTACGGCGTCATCGCAACCTCCACAGCCACGGCCCTCGAAACAGTCACCGTCACGCAAACGAGTTCGCACCCCGTCACCGAAACAGCGACAGCTATCGAGACAATCACAATCACGGAAGTAAGCTCGCAGCCCATCACCGAGACGGCTACAGCCACAGCCACATCCACCGCCATTGAGACCGTCACCATCACCGAAACCAGCGCGTACACAAGCATCGGGACGGACACGACCGTTGAGACAGCCACGGCGACGGCAACCATCACCAAGGTCACCACCTTGCCCGTGACCGAGATCGCCACTGTCACGCAGACGGAGGTGTTGTCATATACGGAAACGGTGACGCAAACAACACAAGCCACGACCACTGTCACAGCCAAGGTTATTACGAACGGTAACTTCGAGGATGGCACGTTCACTGGGTGGAACGTCTTGACCAGGGTGGGATCCGGCGACACCATTTCAATCGTCACCGGCGGCGTCGGGGGCGCCAAGGCATTGGACATCCTCACCAATTACTTTGCACAGAACGCAGCTTCCTCCGTCAGTGTTGGGCAGACACTCAACTGTGCTGCAGGCGTCAAGTACAGACTCACTTTCGAATACTCGGTCGTCAGCAGCTATTCCAACGGCAACGCATGGTCCGTCGTAGTTGGCGGCACGACCGTAGTTAGTGGTGCCGGCGCGGCCGTTTCTTGGAGTAGCGCCACTTATACTTTCACGTGCGGGTCAACTGCGGCGGCAAACACCCTCAAACTCCGTGCGAGTTCCAGCAACTCTCGACAGGCCCATTTTCAGTTCGACAACTTCATCGTCACCCCCTTGACTGTCCCAACCTAATTCCAACCAGTTGCTCCCGCATGTATTTAGAGAGAAGTTGGTGCTGATTGGAAGATACAACTCAATGTTCAACGTACCTAGTTTCGATATGGGCGTCAAGCCTTGCTCTCAAGTCCACCAGAGCAGCGATCTACACAAAATCTAATGATTGGAGTCTTGGGGTTCACAACACCCACACACACAAAGGGACTGCCAGCTGGTGCCCGCGCCAGAAAAGAAATCACGCAAGCCAGCCGAATTGGGTGACGCGACTTGTAACAAACCACGGGAACAACCTTCTTCGTTTTGTTGCATCTTGAGAGGGCCTCAATTGCACTCGGGGAATTCAGCATCCATGGCTGGCCCCACACCCGATATGGAAAGCCAGTGCTGAGTGACCGCCGCCATCATCTTCCCCGCAATCCGTGCCTGCCTTTTTGACATGGACGGGCTCTTGATCAACTCTGAAGACATAATCAGCCAGGCCACGAACCAGTTGCTGGAAAAGTGTCGTCGGGAACAATGCCAAGGACGGGCCGCTGATGACCCCCAACATTGGAATCGTGGGTCAGTCTGGGAACAGACTGAGTCCTCTCTGGGCTGAGAAGCTGGATCTACACCTACGGGGAATCAAGCATATCACCCCGGAGGATGACCCGGTTTATGGGAAGCGAGTGAAGAGGTGCTAGTGAAAGTCGTGTGCTATGAGGTGGGCAGCCCCTTGGATAGACTGGTCTCGGGCATTGGGTTCGGTGGGCTTCGATGCGAAGGTCATTCTTTTGGGATGAATTTCCGTCAGTATGAAAAAAAATAATTTCATTGCTTGGCAAGATGCTCCTCGGCAGGCATCCATCTGCCGAATAAAGTTACCTGATGGGAATGCGACCGCCGGTTATGTTTGCTGACGGAAAGTCTTGGTACAATGTACGTTACTATGCCTGAGTCTTGGCGACCCCTCCCCTTTCCCTCTTATACCGATTATACGAGCGTTGACTGGTTCTTGGCGCGCGGATGAAGACGTCAAAACAGCAGCTTGGGTTACACAACTTCTATAAGAGCCCGAGCATTACAACACAACCGACCAAAATTGGATATTGATGCAACAATGAGCCTAGGAGGCAGCAGCCGGTGTGAGATTTACCAAAACCCAGATATCATATACCAGGACGATACTATCTCTATCTAGGCGATGCCCGGGCTGCTAGCTGGGCTTCACTCGAGCCCCAATTCTCCGACGTGGACATGATTTAAGCAAGCTTACAGCCACCAACGTACCCAAACAACGGCACTCTCACCGAAAATGACAAGTCCTGTCTCCGTCTCTGGTATCCTCTCGGCTGTGCTGTCCTGGGCAGTGCATACGGCTCTCCTTGGCGGCATACTTCTCGGTACGACAGCCGACAGGACATATTCCACGGTTTTTTTAGGTAGAAAATGGCTAACATGTGGTCTTTACTAGTGCCTGGGAGACAAGTTGCAGCGGCTGCAGTAGAACCGATATCCGACCGCGATGGCCTCTTCCCATTCGAAACGCTGCAGTTGACCGATGCTGCGTTGGCCAATATGGCCCACTCCGCACCAGCCGTTGACCTTTCAATGTTCTCCTTCAAGGACGACTCCAAACTCAGGTCTCGAGCGACGCAGGCAGCTTGCAAAACATACCCTGGTGATCCCGCATGGCCCACTGACCCGATGTGGCGTCTATTTGACAACCTCCTCGGCGGGGCACTCATAAAGACGGTCCCCGAGGCATCTGCTTGTTATGCTGAATGGGGCCACTATTCTGCCTCCAAATGCGAAGAATTGACGAATAATTGGAACAACTCCACCTTCAGGTAAGTGTTTGTATTTATCTCATGCTCTCAGGTATCGTTCTCACAATTCAATCCATAGGGCCGACAACCCAACCTCGATCCGCTCGATCCTGTTCCAAGGCATGACCTGCATGCCCCCCAACTACGCAGCCAGCTTCCTCGGGAACGGCGTCAACTGCACCGTCGGCGGCTTCCCGGAGTACAGCATCAACATCACGAATGTCGGCCAGATCCAACTCGCCGTCAACATCGCGCGCGAGCTGAACATCCGGCTGGTGATTAAAAACACGGGCCATGACTTCGGGGCCAAATCGACAGGTAAGGGCGGGCTTGGTGTCTGGACTCATCATCTCAAAGATGCCGAGTTCTACCCGGAGTATAAAACCTCGACGTACAGCGGACCGGCGTTCAAGCTGGCAGCCGGTATTCAGGTGTTTGAGGCGAATCTGCTCGCTAAACAGCATAATGTGACTCTTGTTGGAGGGGAGGGCAAGGTAAGAAGGCCATTTCATGATTTACGCACGAAGCAAGTACTCATCATAGCGGGTTCAAAGACGGTTGGCATTATAGGCGGCTACATCCAAGGAGGCGGCCACTCGCCACTCACGTCGATATACGGGATGGCTGCCGACCACGTCCTGTCCATCCAGGTGGTAACGTCCGACGGCCGCTTCGTGATAGCAGATGCCGACACAAACCCGGATCTATTCTGGGCCCTGCGCGGAGGCGGCGCCGGGACATTCGGGGTCGTGACATCCATGGTCGTGAAGGCATTCCCAAAAATCACGGTCACCACCCTGACATACAACGTCACCACGGGCGGCAACTTCACCAGAGACAAGTTCTGGGCAATGCAGCGGGCGTATGTCGACGATTTCGAAAAGTATGCCGATCTAGGTTACTACGCCTACTTCCGAATCCGCCATGTCAACGGCGAGATCTTCCACGACATGACATCCATGGTCGCACCCAACACCACCGAAACCGCCTTCCGCGCGAGCATGGCGCCGCTGTGGGCGAAGTGGGCCGAGATCGGTGTTCCCTTCCAGCCTGCGATCCGCGAGTACGACAACTACTACGATGCCTGGCTCAACGGCTTCCCGCAGGAGGTGTGGACCTGGACGATGCGACAAGCCAGCCGGTTCGTGCCACGGGAAGTGATCGCCAGCGAGCAAAAACGCACCTCGATCATGGCCTCTATCCAGCGCGTATTCGACGAGGGCTCACACATTTTGCTTTTCAACATCCGGAACCCGCCCGGGTCAGACCAGATCAACAACGCGGTCAACCCGGCATGGCGCAAGATTCTCATGTTCGCCATCATGTTTGTGACCTGGAACGTGACGGATCCGACGCCCTACGTGACGGAGCTGTCGCGCAACTTGACGTACGAGTGGAATCCACGCTGGAAAGCGCTCACGCCCGGGTCCGGGACGTACATGTCCGAGTCGGACTACATCGAGCCGAACTGGCAGGAGAGTTTCCACGGGGACAAATACCCGCAGCTTCTCAAGGTCAAGCAGAAGTGGGACCCGGACCATGTGTTTTATG
Organism: Lasiosphaeria hispida; assembly: GCA_033439745.1. Classification (NCBI taxonomy): domain Eukaryota; kingdom Fungi; phylum Ascomycota; class Sordariomycetes; order Sordariales; family Lasiosphaeriaceae; genus Lasiosphaeria; species Lasiosphaeria hispida. Next base: position 6,205,375 of record JAUIQD010000003.1, read on the forward strand.
CTACGAACGCTGTCGGCTCTGAGGCGTGGCAGTTGAGCGAGGTGATCATGGGCCATTTGCCTTCACAGAACAGCAAGCTGTGCAGAAAGTAGTCCTCAGACTCGAAAAACTACATGTACAAACTTAAAAGCGGCGATGAATATGAAGTACGGAGGTTGGAGTAAAACATAGGTACTTACTCAACAGAAGACAGATTTCGCATTCGCCTCTTCAAGTTAGAGTAATAAACACCGAGCTGAGGGTTTCTATCGCCCAGTCTGCACCCCAAAAGGCAGAGGCTTCCACAAGGCTTTGACCCCAAACCACCACAACGCATCCTGCCAAGTATTCCAATAATGGCTTCCAAACGGCGTGACTTCGTTGACATACCGAATTCCCAGCGCATCGAGGGCCGTCTGCATATCACGTGCCGGGAAGGTGAAATCGTACAGACATAGGCGACCATGACCCCCTTGCGCAGTAGCGCGGCGTTAGCACCGGCAGCAGCGACGTCGATATAAGGGGGGTTCGTAGCAGGCGAAAATATGCCGAAGTAATCGAAGACATCAGTAGCACTGACAAACATCTACATCTCGTACGTCAGCACGCCCCCCACCGACAGACCCGTAAAAGCGCGACAGCTAGCGTTGCGGCAGACATCGTAGTATTCCTCGAATAAGAAGTGATGAAAGTTCTGGCGCACAAGCTGCGCCGGCGGCACTTGGGGCGTTGCTAGACTTGCCTGGCACGGAGCCGTACTCGGCCGGCAGGTAAACTCCGAAGTCGTGCACGTCGGGTGCCGGGTGGATGGACCCCAGTGGTGTGTAGTTGGCTGTTTTGACCACACCGCGATGACCTTCCGGTGCATCAAGGGCGTAGTCAAAGTTGGTGTTGAGCTCGGGTGATGCCTGGAACGTGGCATCGAAGGGGACTTGAAAGCTCGAGACACCACTTGACAAAAGACAACTAATGTGAAGAATCCAGTAGCATGGAGTAGCCCATTTGGTAATTAATGTTCTTTGTCTGCATGGCAGCTGCAGCTCGTTCATAGTCATTCGGAAGAGGAAGAGATGGAAGAACTGATGGTGGGCGAAACTCCACCAGCAGGATTAAGTGATGATGCCAAGGGGCGGTGAGCCGCGCTCCGAAGGAGAAATATTACCTATGGGAGTTGACTTTGGTCAGATCTACACCGTCTCAAGACAGTACTGTAGGCTTGGCATGCACACAGATAGATAGAGTGGGCCTTGGTGCGAGGCTTTGTCATTCTCATTATTGCAAGTTGACATATCCGCGAGCCCGGTTATATCATTGACGGGTCTCTTTTTCCCTCTCTTTGTTTGGGACAGCTTTCGTTATCATTATACGAGGTGGCGTTTCATTTGAACATTTTATTGGTAGCAGTATGACAAAGGCTCTCCCCAACCACTTTCTTGCCGGGGGGTGGGGATACTAGTATTCGGTAATACGGGAATACGTTGGCCTTGCTTTTCATACCGTGTAAGCGGTCTGATCCCTGTTTGTCGAAACGCCAGCCGCAGGAATGGTCCGACGTTGCACCCAGTTGATTCAGTATGATGACCCTACTTAATGTCCGCATCCTCAAACTCCCAAACTCACAATCGGTGAACGTCTCCATTGCACAGTCAATAGAGAAACTGCTCACCAAGATCTAAAGATGGACCAAGTCGTGGTCGCGTCAAATCAGACCGAGGCCCAGAGTCTCACCGGGGCTTGCGTAAGTGCGATCTACAACACTAGAATCAGCCCGTGTGAAGAAGTTGAAGCTGACACGTCCACAGTGTCTCGCCCTCCTTTCGCTCTTCAGCGACAAGGTCTTCTTTCCGGGCAGCCAGGGGTATAACGCATCACAGTCGTCGTACTTTTCACAGCAGCACTCTCAGATTGCGCCCCTCTGTGTGGTCTCACCCACTTCGCCCGAGGATGTCTCGGCCGTGATCGTATCCCTGACGAGCACGGCCAGCTTGCTCGAGAGCGACGACGAAGCGCCTGGCTGTCGCTTTGCAATCCGGTCTGGTGGCCACAGCAGTATCCCGGGGGCTGCTAACATTGCCGACGGCGTGACCATCGACCTGCGCACTCTCAACGAAATAGAGCTGAGTGATGACAAGTCGATCGTTTCAATTGGGCCCGGCGCCAGATGGGGCGATGTATACACGAAGCTCGAAATCGATGGCCTGTCGGTAGCCGGCGGTCGGGTTTCCCAGGTCGGCGTCGGCGGACTGGTTGTCGGCGGCGGCATCTCTTTCTTCTCTCCTCGGTACGGGTTCACATGCGACAGCGCGACCAACTTCGAGGTTGTCCTTGCCGACGGGTCTATCGTCAACGCAAACGAAAATGAGAACAAGGATCTGCTCGTCGCGCTCCGGGGTGGTTCCGGTAACTTTGGTATCGTCACGCGTGTCGATATGCGGACCTTTGAGCAGGGCGAGATGTTAGGTGGAAACACCTTCCACGATCTCTCAGCGATAGAAGACCATATCGAGGCATTTATCGAGTTTAACTCGGCCGACGCGTATGACGAGTATGCGGCCTTGATCATGAGCTTCGGATTTGCGCCAGGCCGGGGCCAGTTTGTGGTCAACAACATGGTCTACTCCAAGCCTGAGGAGAGACCGCCGGTGTACGAGAAGCTAGCCAATATCCCGTTCCTGCAGAGTTCGATGCGATTGGATAAAATGAGCGGACTGGCTGCTGAGATGGGTGCTTTCTCGCCCAATGGGATGCGGTATGCACCGATTTGCCACCCTTCCCTAAACCAAAAATGAGCCGTGGTACTAACAAAAGCGATCCTGCAGTCAAAAATGGCTTCAACTCACATTCAAGTCGACCGCTGTCATGTTGAACTCGGTGTTCGACCACTGGAAAGCCTCTCTCCCCGTGGTTGAGAATGTCGCCGGCCTGATCTGGTCCTTGTCCCTCCACCCACTCCCGCCAAACACGTACAAGAACCCACTCTCGACCGGAAACTCACTCGGTCTCTCGGACAGGTCTGGCGCTCTCGTTGTCGCGCTGTTGACTGTCGCATATCTCGACGTCGCAGATGACGACATCGTTGAGGAGACGTCTCGCAAGCTGATGGACGCCGTGGAGAAAGATGCGAGAGAGAGCAGGGCCTATGATCCGTTCAAATACTTCAACTATGCGGGGCCGGGACAGGACCCTGTCGGTTCGTATGGAAGCGAGAGCTTGGAGCATCTTCAGGCGGTGAGGCAGCGGGTTGATCCGAATGGCGTTTTTGCGCACCAGGTGCCAGGCGGGCACAAATTGGCTCTCTGATCAACATGCGAGAATTGATAGAATAGAAATAGAGAATTGGGGGGCTAGATCTCCAGATCTATGTGCTTGGGGCAAGAAGTTGAGTTGACACTCTCCCTTGAAAATGCGAAGTAGTTGCAAGGGAGAAAAGTAGGGCTGCCAATAAAATCCGTCTTGGGAGTCTTCTCGGTGCGAAAGTGGGCATTGACCTGGACTTCATGTTGAGTTGGCCTTGACAGTTGGAGCGTTCCTTCCTCCGACCAGTAAAGGCGGCCATGGACCGCATTTTCCCCTCCAATTGTGCTTTCCTCGCAACATCAACTTTAACTGATCCCCACCACATCACCAACTTCCAGGTTGATCTTATCACACTCATAAGTACCCCTGTCTTCTATTATCGTTGATGTGCCCTCAACCGTGCCCCCTTTACCCACAAGAACAGGAGCTTCATTATGTTAATCTCCCCTGCCCGACCCACTAGGTAAGTAGATACCGCTGGTCAAGGACCGAAGCGAAGCCGAGATTGTCATACACTTCTTCTTTCCGCAGGACTAGATCGGTCTTGAGGTGAGTCGAGGTTTTGTTTGTTGTTCGGTTTACAGGTATAGTCAATAAATTCTTTAACGACTGTACTTGGACGAGTACTCCGGCATTTTGGATCACCTTTCAGGTCGTATTCGATTCTCAGTGATATGATGACTTACCAGACACTCACTCAACTCCGCAGAACAAAGCCACTTGCGCCTTAAGTCTTTTTGGACGTGAGAACAAGAAATGGAGGTGACATGTCACAGGACGCGCCAAGATGCAACACAATCAGCAACGCAATGTGCCGCTCATGGCACCGGGAGCTTTATACGGGGTTCTATACAGAGCCTCTCGTTGTCGCTAGACTAGCACTTTGTAGAAAGGAGAGGTTGCGACAACTGCCATCTGTGGATTCGATTAGCATCCCGATATCCAAAACCCCGCCTCAGTACTTCTATAGGGGTCAACTTCCTGCCTGCCAACTTCGGTAGTACTTGCGACGGGACTAAGTAAATTAACGAGGACTGCGAAGCTTTCATGTTGCCTAACTTCACTAAGTGTGGACTTGGACAGGGGGTGCTCCCCTTGGTGAGTAGCAGAAGGATCTGCTTATGCTTTGCTAGGATTTATTTCCATGCTCGGCTTTGCTCTGATGCGATAGATAGTGCTACCTACAAAACACCTTCCCGATTTGTGCGTGGGAGCGGGTATTATCCGCTAATTACCGCCCTCGTTTATGTCGTTATCACTCCGGCTTACTCCTACCCACCCGCCCTCCTTGTATTCTCTCACACCCAGCGGTGCCCTAACACTTGGATCTCGCTATAGCAGTATTTGGTAACAACGACATATCCAAAAAAAACCATATCATTGAACCAAAGGACACTTCAACACAAAACAAAGGACATCAATAATGGCCGCTCAAATCATCCAGCCGAGACCATAAAGATAAGAGCACGTTTGAGCGACCATTCCCATGCCCAGAATGCCAAAGCAAGGAACCAAGCCGGATACCACCATTGGTGGCTACTTCGAGTGGCCATCTCACTTATCCCGGATGCACAGCCAAGAAGGCATGGACAGGGAGGGACATGGAGCTAACAAACCTTGCTCATATCCTCGAAACGCACAGTAAAGACGGCCAGAAGTGCGACGAAGCTGAGTCTACCAGCCACTCTGATCGGGCTTTCAAGAGAGTAAAAATACCCCTAGTTCTGCAACCACGACGGCGCCCGAATTGATCCTCCCTGGAGGCTGCTCGTTGCTTTTTCTGTACCAGCATGTATATGCCCGGTCAAGGCTCTTCACTGCATATCAACAGAGAACACAGGGGCAGAGGTCAGTTCAAGCGTCCATTCTCATGCCCAGTTTGCGATGAGCAGGGGAGCGAGCCTGGTGTGATAATTAACCGCTACCCTCAGTGGCTATTACATGCGTCTACGGCTCACGGTTCGGAATGCTGAAGAGGCCAGGCACTTTACTACTGCGCAGGGTACAAGTTATGTTCAGATATTCGGATTTCTTGTTATGTTTCACAATGACTTGCGGCGGCTTCGTGGGATCGCAGTTGGACATTCATCACTTCTGCCTGCAGCTCAGCCTGAGCAAGTGGGGAGGAGATGGTTTTGGCAACTATTCCGCAGTTGAGATTCATAGGCCAATATCGTATGAAGCTAGGCCAATGGGCAAGCCGAGTTGCCCACCTTCCTTCTTAGCAAGCCACGTATCAGATGCAATATGCAAGGCAGCCGGCCCAGTTTTTCTTGCACAAGAGACCATTGCGCATCTGTTGAGCTAGCTGTTTATTCTGTTTCGTGCGAACGAGGGTGAACGCTCTAAATCTACACGCTGGCTTGACAGGAAAGAATCCATCATCGATTCTCCCCGTCCGGCTCCATCTAGGCAGCCACCATTGAGGGTATAAGAGATCATAAAGTCACTGGCTCAAAAGGGGGGACGGGCACCTACCTTGCCAGCAACTCCGGCGTCGAGACACTCATCATCAGTTGACTTTCCTTCCCCCCCCCCCCCCAGGCTCTCAAACGCGGTATCTCAGGCCCCGCCCCGGTCGGCCAATCAAGGACAGCAGATCTCGTCTCCACCATGGCAACCGTCCTGCCCACCCGACTCCTCAGGCGCATCGATGACGACTTCTCCGTCTTCAGCCCCGAGCTCTCTCCCCAGCGCGGTAGCATTAATTTTGACATTGTGTCCTACCGGTGGGGCACTCCAGTGGCTAAATATTTCTGTGAACGTTTCTGCGGAATCACGGGCGTCGAGTGGGAGGTGACCATTCCCCAGGAAAAGCTCAACGACATCAAGCGACTGATGCGCACCGCCACTATCGAGTATATGTGGGCCGACTGCGTATGCATCAAGAGCGGCGACGCCTCGGACGCCCCAGTGGAGATTGCCAAAATGTACGACTACTATCGGGAGGCGGAACGGTGCCATATCCTGCTCGACATGGAGCGGGCGTGGCGTCCTCAACAGATTGTCAAAGACCTCAAGGTCGTCGACCACGTGATAGTGAGCATGAGCGCCGCGGCGATTGTGACCGAGTCGATTTCACTTACCCACGACGTGGTTACAAAGTTGGCCGAGTGGGCGGACGAGACAGAAAAACCATGGGTGTTCCCCTTGCCCAGGGAGACGGTCGCGTCTGCCGCCGTCGACGCGGGCCTGCTGAACTGCTACGCGACATGCATCAACCACATCGCTTCTCTGTTCGATAATGAGTACTTTTCCCGGGTGTGGACCTTCCAGGAGATTCTCCTTGGCAAGCAAATCCGCATGTGGTCGGTCAACCCGTCGACCCTGGAGAGCATCGGCAGCCTCGAGGACTGGATCAATCTGGCGACCGACGCCAAGGACAAGGCTGAAAAGCTGCAGCGATGGATCGAGGCCTCGCGCGTGCACAAGACGGACGCCGTCTTGGCCGTCTTGGCCGTCATCGAGGTGCACAAGCTCTACCTCGAGGGCTTGCAGACACGGGTCCGGGGCATCCACAGCGCGCGAATCGACATCATCACAGGCGGGCCGTCGTGGTGGATGCACAACCACGGGGGCGTGAGCAACATCTTCTCGGCCATCTCGATCAAAAGCCGGGAGTGCGTGAAGCAGCAGGATGTCTTCCGGGGGCTTCTCGGCATTTTCAACGGCCTTTTTGACGCAAAGGAAATCGAGCAGTATATGAAGGGAGACATGAACGTCATGACGTTTCAGTTCTTTCGACGGCTGTCCAAGCGGACGAAACGGGCGTGGACTCCACTGGTGCTGAGCAGCAAGAGGCAGCAGGAGCCGGGCTGGGACTGGATCCCCGTCGTAGCGGCGGACGGCAGGTCAACGACCGACTGCTTTGCCGGGGTCGCCAACCTGGGAATGTTGGACGAGAGCGGGGGCGGAGCGCTGGTGGTTGCGAATGCCACCATGGCCTCCTGGGTCTACCCACGCGACTACGTCGATATCAAGGTGACGCGCGTCGGCAGGCGAGACGGGGGCGATAGAGACGGCGGTAGGGGCATTCGTTTTGAGTTCACGGGTTGCAACTGCGGAATGTCAATCGGGACGAGATCCAGATTCGGGAGCAGCACCAATATTCCCGTCAGCGAGCAGTGGGAGGACGTGACGACAGATGAGACGGGCAGGGCGCTGGTCAGGTGCGGAACCATTCTTGGCCACCTCTTGGATCCTGACCAGGAGATCGGCCAATACCGCGGAAGGCTGTTCCGCAACCTCCAGCCCGTCTGGAACACGACCGATACCAACGCGAAGCCGCCAGACTGGGTCAACCGTTGTGTCAGCGGCACATACCTGGCAACAGCCAGCCACTTTCGGGTCCACAACGAATCCGTCCGCTACAACATGGCCGCCATCACCAAGTGCAAATCGCGCCTCCACAACCCGGCCACGGCCAACCTCGAGTGCGAGATGAAGGTGAAGTGCGGCTGCGTGGTGACGGCTCCGTATTCCATGCTGTTCGAGGCTATCACGGCAGTGCAAGGGAGCTCCCTCGGGGCCACGTCGGCGTCCCTCGACGGCGATGGCAGGATCACCCTGACCGACGGGCTGGGCTTGATCCAGGTGGAAGATCTGGACGAGGGAAGGGAGCAGAAGTTCCGCTTGATCGCGTTCGAGGGCGAGGCGGACGCCCACCGCAAGCACGCGCGCCGGTGCATGAGCACCCCTTCAGGCATGCCCGTCGACAAGAACCTGCAGTGGCCCAAGGGGAGGGTTTTGGTGGATGGGGGCTTCAACCACGGGCCCATGGCCACGCTGCTGGGAGGCTATGGCTACGTCAGGACCGGCGGCGCGGGGAACCTACTGCTTTGTAGGAGCAACCCGCTTCACTACTACCGACTCATGGGGGTTTGCATTGACGATGACATTTCGAGCTGGACCAAGTGTTCCTACGTTACGATAAACGCAATGGGCCGCTCGTCTACCTGGCATGGCATTGCCGCACAAGCCATATATGAAGCTGGCCAGTCGTTCGCGATAGCCTGCTTTGGTATTGCTAAAAGCTTAGCACGCCAGGTGAGAGACACCTACGAGCGTGTGCGTTCGTTCGCCGTCACGGCCCTCGGGCATATCAAGACTTGGCTGCAGGCACGACGATAGGTGAAGCGTGACTCCGAAGGCGATAAAATCGCCGGTGATGGGTGGGAGATTGTGAAAGATTACGGAGTTGGTCATGTGACAGAAAGCTGAGGTGAGACTGTTTACCTCTATAGTTACCCCCCACAACATTTTCTGACCAAGTCTGGATTAGTCCCAAAGCGTGAGCAAGGGTTGAGGGACAGCGAGCACCTCCCTGAGCCAAGGTGAGTTTAGGGTTTGGCCCGGCTATAGTTACCGCGATTTAAAATCGGGTGTATGTGAGTTACAAAGATCCGCTCCTGGGCCCAGTTTTAGGACACCAGTCCACCACCAAGTACTACCGTTTTCCTTAACCCATACAAGCAACCACCGTTAACAGACCCACTGAAACTACTGCTTGTTCTCGGAGCATATCTCCAACGTACCTGGGTTGAATTTCAAATTCTCTAAACTACAGATATAATGTTTACTAATATATGTAGACTACCTGTGTTGTAGAAGCGGAGCATCGGAGAGTGTGACACAGTCCAAACAAAGTGGGGTATGACCACTATCCACAGCAGGTGAGAGGTCAAGAATGAACTTGCTAGGTTGCGCTTGTTTCAATCACACACTAAAGATGGGTTCAACTGGTAGGTCAGATGACTGAGGGAGGTCAAATGATTGATGGAACAATAAGGGGGTTATACAGATCAATTCTTGCCCCTTAGCTTCATCCAGAGATTCCACTGATAATATTTTTAGGGTCTGTGTATAAACAACAAGCTTAACAGAGGATAGGAGGAATCTTGTCAAGCTATTGTCAAAGGAGTCATGAGGAACATCTTTTCTTGCGGTCAGCACTCCACTTATGCTTCTCCTTTTATATGCTAGATACAAAGTGCTTGGGACATGCCCAGTGGTCCACTGAGAGCATCAGATGGAATGATCGGTCCTGGCTTCCTCCCTGGCACTTGCCTTGCATGCCTCGCTTCCTAGGGTTCTGTCCAGTGAATTCCACCATGCCTCTGTCATCCTGCAGTCGGGGATCAGTGTCAGCCAGGGATAGCGAACTATCGTCGATGTGCTCCCTCACAGTGACCATCCCTTCATGACTCACCAAGAGAGGTCATGTCCACTTGGCCCTAGTGATCCTAGACTCCAGAGAACTTCAGTCTTCAGGGAGCTTAGCAGTGTGACATAAGGAGGGTGAGCTATTTTCCTTGTATCATTTCCCTGTGTGACACTCTGGACATAGCTGTGGCCACTTGTCACCACTAAAGCTAGACTCTGGAGAGCATCAGCTCTGGGTCTTCCAACTACAACCATGTAATAACTGGGAGATCCATCATTTGAAAGACCAAAGCAACTGACTTATCTTAATTGTCAGCAGTCTTACTGACTTAACCATAATGCTGAGGTTGATTGGCATGTCTATAATAAATCTTAAGTCTTATGAAGTCCTTATTAAATCATCTTATATAATCTTGTGGTAGTGATGATAATATCCATTTTATCTTCCAGAGGAATGCCGGTGCACAATCACAGCAAAGGAATGGGCCAGAAGCCGCAATACTAGAAACATACCAGGCCCAATACCCACCAGAGCGGTTCTATATATAGAATAATTTTAGTAAATAGATTCTAAGTAGTTGGATATACTATCTTAAATTCCTAGCTGAGATATCAGGTAACGTGGATGATAAGCGAGCGCGCAAAACAAGCGAGCGCGCACTTTTCCCCCCTCAATTGAACTTTCGCGCGACATTGCGAATTTCTCCACGACACAACATGCCGGCCGCACGAAATGAAGCACAAGTGCAGCTTGCCGTTCAAGCTATGGAACGCAATAAGAAACTCCGCCTTGGAACCGCTGCACGACTGCATTCGGCCGACCGAAGAACACTTGAGCGACGACGGAACGGAATACTCCCGCGAGTAGAAACTACCCCTAAGAATCGGAATTTAGATCCCCTGGAGGAGCAGGTTATTGTACGAAGGATCCTTGACCTGTATGCAACGCTCCGAATAAGACAATCAAGTCAATCCAAGCGGTAAAATTGACTTGAATTGAGGGCAGTTGGTGAGAATTGGATTGAGCAAATGGTGGATTGAATTGTCTTGTCTAAATTGCCAAGGCGCCAAGCCCCCCTCCCGGAAAGGGTTATTCCCGCCCGGTCCCCATCCTCTTGGACCTGTAGACAGCCACCAGGTCCTCCAGAGGCAACGGCTGCTTCACAAACCCAGTAATAATAGCCAATATTTGATACAAAGCAGCATGTGAAAGGTCTCTGTACCTGTAGATTGTCGCTGTTGACTGAGGGTCAGGGATGACTGGCTAAAGACCCTCTCATACTCTGTTGAAGCAGGTGGAATAGAAAGGATCTCGAATGCCATAGTAGAAAGCCGAGGAAAACGGTAACTGTTGACTTTCCACCATAAGAAAGAGGTCTCTCCTTTTTCCAGAGCATAGATGGGGCCTCTGAAATACTCCGCCAGCTCATCTTGTAGTGGATCTGCCTCACGAGAGTCAAAGAAGTCATCGCCAAACCCCCCTAGTAGGGAGGGTTGGTCCCTGTGTGGTGGTTGTGGTTGCTGGGGCGCGGCTGGAAAGTGCTCTTTGAAGAACCTCTTGAATCTGGTGATAATGGAGGCAGCTTTACCTGGCCGGTCGGCGAAAAACCGCTCAATCCAACGAGCTCTGCAGTGGGGGGAGAGGATTAATGCGGCCCAGTAAGCCGGGCAGTCATCCATCAAATCGAGATACTTGTCTATTAATTTGATAGCCATTTGCAGGCTAAATTGGATGGTGCTGAAACCATCCTCTTGTATCTCTTCCCTGAGCTGAATCTGTGGCTCCTTGCCTTCAGCTAGTGGTGATGCCCTGGCTTCTTCCTGGGCTTGCTCCTCTTGCCGGCGAATTAGTCGTGGAACCTCAACCTTGTAGTTGGCAAAGTGGCGAGGCAGCACTGGTATTCTCAACGGTCTACCATTGCGTGGCGGTGGCGAAGGCGAGGGCGTGGGCGAAGGCGAGGGTGCAGGCGAAGGCGAGGGCGTGGGCGAAGGGGAGGCCGGTGTAGTAAGCGGTAAATCAGAGCTTTCGAACCCTGAATTCTTGAAAGTGGTGGTATATTGGCAATGGAGATGCTTTAGATCCTTCTGAAGAGAGTATATGTGTGGGATAACCTTGCCAAAGTTGGCCAACCTTCCTTTAAATTTCTTGGTTAATATCTTGAAAGGCTGCAAGATATCCATCATCTCTTTAAGGACCATCCAATCTGTATAGGAAAGAAGGGAGTCAACGTCAAGGTTAGCTTCGTGGCGATGCCGGGCGCAAAACACATTGAGGGGATCATGAAGCTTTAAAGCGTGCTTGATCATATAATACACCGAGTTCCAACGCATGGAATTATCAGGCCTGAGCTGTAAACTAGTGATGTTGTTATTAAGAAGAATATCATCGAATTTAGCTTGCTCCTCAGCAGTCAAAGTACCATGGACGATAGAGGAAAATGACTCGTGGCGTTGAGGGGTCTGGTGAGTAAAGTGAACCCAGAAGTGAAGCTTTCCGACTGGCCCACATTTCCTCCACTCTTCTAAGAGCTCTCTCTCTTCTACTGTAACTGGGCGTGACTGGGAATTTGGATTGGAGTCAGTTAAAACCTCACCAGAGGTCCCACTGAGGAAGGCATTGGTGATGAGGTTGAGAATATGGCAAACGTAACGGATTTGCTTTTCCACCTTCAGCTGGGTGACTTGCCGCTTAGAGATGGTGGGGTTATAGTGGCCAAGGAGGGTCTTAACGCATGTATCGTTGTTGCCTGTGTTGTCGGTTGTGGTGGCGCCTAAGTGACTGGCTAGATCGAATTGCTTGATTATTTCCTGGACTCCAAGAGCAATATTCTTGCCACTGTGGACCCCTTTGAGTAATTGAAGGCCAAGAAGATGCGTTTGGAAGGTCCCAGAGGTGTCAAAATAGTGGGTAACAACAGTGGTGAAGGAAACTGTGCCTGGCGATTGCCAGATGTCCTAGGAGAGGTGCTTCTTATATGGGGATTCGGCTAGCTTTTGGATGACTTGGGCGAATCGTACATTGAAAGCGTGTTTGACCCAGTTCTTGATAGTGTCGCCACCCTTGGGTAAAAGCTGGGTGGCCAAATCTGCGTTTAATATATTGAAAAGCTTGTGGAGGTGGTGGCTCTCAATCGCTGTGAAAGGAAGATTCGAATCTGTAATCCAGTTGACGAAGGTATCGTGAAAGTCTTTGGCCTGGCCTCTGAAAAGGGGTTCTTTGGCTTCCTTTCGCTTCTTAGTTGCTGCAGTAAAAAGCAACGGCAGTGTTGAAGTCCCAGCTCTTTTCCTTGAAACTATTCCCGTCGAGTCGGTTGTTGTATCGTCTGAATCTTGTGTTTGTGGCGGTTCGAGTTGATGTTGCTTTTCAAGATGATGGCTCGTGCCTGTGGTCGAGGTGGCTTTGAAGAAGGCGCCGCACTGCTTATAACACCAGGTTTGGCTCTTGGAAATCACTTTATCTGTAAATCCAGATGTCAGCTATTGCAATTGACTAAAAGGAAGCTGTATTTACCATCGCGATTGATCTGAACAAGCAGATAACCGTGGTTATTGATCCAAGATGTGTGCGGGCGCCTCGTCTCGAGCCATTCCTCCAGAATATATCTTATGCCCCGACTGCCGTGGATTACCGGGTGATGGTCTCGAGCGCCCACCGCCCGCGCTGTGGCCGGGGCATCTCTGGCGGCGCGAATCTGACTGAGGATATTGCCTGCACTGCGAAGTCGGGAAAACGTGTCGATTTGAGTGGGATTTTCGGGTTCAAGGATGACAGCTCTATCAGTGGCAATGGAGCCTGCGTTAGATAGAACGTTAGCCATGGTAGCAGCGATGGGCGGGTGGGCGGCACGGCACAGAAGTGGTAAAAACACAGGATTATCCCAGCGCTGCGGGCTGGGCGGTGAGCGCCGGCGAAAACCTTGCTCGGCGCGGATAAACGCGTTTTCCGGACATGTTGGCTGTGGAAAGCGGGATGTGGGCTGGAAAATGGGGCCTTTCCTCTCATATATAACCCTAACCCTGGTCGTTGAAAATCCAGGAAATGGATTGCAATTTAGTCAATCCGTGACCGAGGTGAATTGGATTGAATTGCGGCCAATTTTCGCTGGATTGAATTGACTTGATTGAATTGAATTGACTAATTGTCTTATTTAGATTGACTTATTCGGAGCATTGCCTGTATGAGCAAGGATTTTCGCCAGGATACGATATGGTTGAAGATATGGCCAATTTGCTACGCGTGTCGCGTAACGCGTCACGCGTCGGAAAACGCTGGGCTTCCAACTTCATACGACGACAACCAGAGCTCCGGACGCGTTGGTCGCGTCTGTACGACTACCAGAGGGCCAAATGCGAAGATCCAAAGATAATTGGCACGTGGTTTGACCTTGTTCGCAACACAATCACGGAGCATGGGATCCAGGAGTCGGATATCTGGAACTTTGACAAGACTGGTTTTTTGATGGGCCAGATCTCGTCTATGCTTGTCATTACCTCCTCTGACGGCCGTGGGAGGGCAAAGAAGGTCCAGCCTGGCAATCAGGAATGGGTTATGGTGATCCAGGCTATGCAGTCAGGCGGCTATGCCATTCCTCTGTATGTGGTGGTTGCAGGGAAAATGCACCTCGAAAGCTGGTATCGCAACAGCCCTTTCCTGCCCAGTTGGACAATCGATCTCTCAGAAACTGGTTGGACGAATAACCGGATTGGTCTTGATTGGATCAAGCATTTTGACAAGCATTCTCGCCCTCATATGACAGGTGGAAAGCGACTTCTCATCCTAGATGGGCATGAGAGCCACCATTCGCTTTAGTTTGAGGATTATTGCCGGTTTAACAACATTGTCATGCTTTGCATGCCTCCGCACTCATCTCACCTACTCCAGCCACTTGATGTTGGCTGTTTTAGCGTGTTAAAGCGGTCATATGGCAAGGAAATTGAAAAACTGATGTGTAACCATATCCACCACATCGCAAAACCAGACTTCTTTCTTGCCTTTTACAATGCATTTAACGTGACTTTTCTGCCTGAAAACGTACAAGGAGGATTTCGAGGAGCAGGGCTTGTTCCATTCAACCCAGAGAGGGTGATTTCCAAGCTGGATGTGAGGCTTTGTACACCAACACCTCCTGCAGCCCCTGAGATTGTATACAACACCTGGGTCTCTAAGACGCCACAGAATGCAACTGAAGCCTCCTTTCAATCAACACATATTAAGGATTGCATTACCAGGCATCAAGGAAGCTCTCCGACACCAATTCTTGGGGCCCTTGACCAAATTGTGAAGGGTACGATGAAGGTTATGCATGAGATGGTGTTGATGAAGGAGGAAGTCTGACAGCTGAAGGAGGCAAATACAGCACTGAGCAAACGCCGAAGGGCTAAAAAAAGCTATATCAGGGCAGGAGGACCACTGACTGTGCAGGATGCAAGCAATATTCTGTCGGAAAAGGATGCCCTGGCAGCGCAAAAGGAAGAAATGAAGGGGGAGGGTGGTCATGCAAAGAGGCGTGCAGGAGGTTTGCGACACTGTGGTAACTGCGGCAAAACCGGACACAATTCTCGAACGTGCCAAGAGGATGCAGAAATGGATGAGGAATTGGATTCTGAGTAGTTTTAATTGATCATTTCCTTTGTGGTGTTGCAATGTCGCGCGAAAGTTCAATTGAGGGGGGAAAAGTGCGCGCTCGCTTGTTTTGCGCGCTCGCTTATCATCCACGTTATCATATTAAAATCTAAGTTAGAATATTATGTATTATCCCAAAATATATACTAGTATGCTTTGAGATATTCTATTATATACTAATTTGCTGTAAGATGTCCCATTATATACTAGGCTTCTTATGTCTCATCCTAAATTCTGGACTGGGATATTATGTACCATCCCAAATTCTAAGCTAGGATATCATATACTGTCCTAAGGTATATACTAGTATATTCTGGAAGGGGGGGATCAGTGGCCTAGGAATGGGCATCACTAGCCCAGAAGTGGGTTTATTAGCCCAAAATTGGGCTCAGTGGCCAAGAAGTGGGTTCAGGGCCTGGAAGTGGCCCAAAGCCTAAGTTGGTGATAAAAAAATAGACTGTCACTGCCCTAGGGGTCAGAATAAATAGGTGGCTAGGTGAAGGCATAGGAGTGGCCTAAAATAAGGCTTATAATTGCTTAGGCTGGCTAAGGTTAAGGCAGCAACTGCTTAGTTCTGAAGAAAAGGGAAATTCATAGTGTTAATTTTAGGGTTATATACTGCCTATATCCCTGTAGCTATACATATACTTGGCCATAGTCTCAGTCTTCCTAATCCTGCCCATACTACATAATAGTTTAATGTAGATCTGGTTAGGTTATGTGTAATGCTATGGGGTGTCCAGGTAATAAGGATAGGGGTTGGCACTGTAAGGTAGTGGAATAGATTGTTAGTGTTAGGGGGTTGCAAGAAGATCAATTGAAGCCTGCCTATTCCTCTGAACAGAGGAGGGCTAGTTACTCTTTTCTATGTGCAAGGACCTTCTTGTATTTGGGAGGGTGTATTGTAGGTTCTTTATGGTCCACCTCTTAAATCCTCCCAGGCCCTGCATGTGACATAGGAAGGTGTTTCTTTATCTAGTGTTCTATATGCTCCTGGGGAAGTCCATAATGCCTATACTTATAGGTATATGTTATAACTATATTCAATCACTCTTATACTTCGCTCATCCGGAGGCCGTATCCAGGTCCAAAGTCCCTTATACCACAATGTTAGGACTGCTGCCCACCAAACCCCAAGTGGATCTGCAACTCTGCAACCGCCTGCACTACCCAACCGCGCTGCGCACCCAAAACATAAAACAACCAGAAAATCCAGATTAACTTAGACAAAAATACCCAGGCAAATTTAAATAATGCATTTTCGTTGTGGTTTGGCGAAACTCTGACTTTGTCAATAGGCTGCACGTCAACTGCGCAGGCTTCATCGTCTGTGCGCTTCGAAAAACACTAACACATACTCTTTTGCCCCCCCAGTAATTGGGTCCGTGCCAGCCCCGACTTTGGACCTGGATACGGCCTCCGCGTCCATCAACGGCATTATCCAAAGCAGCGCTCTGAGGGAGCCAAGCGAGCCAATACGGCCTTTTTGCTTAACTCGCGGCTTAGGTCAATAAAAAGTAGTCGGCTCGCCAAAAAAAAGGGTCGACTCGCTCAGATGCTTGGGTAATTCTAAGATCTTGGCGCCGGAAGGGGTTATTCTGAGCCGGCACAACATATGCTAAGGTACAAAAGACAAAAACACCATAATCTGACGGCCCTCGCGAGCGCGCGCGTAGTTAAACCGCGGCAAAAAGGCTGCTTTCGGCGTAACCGCGGATTGAAGACTGTTGATCTGACGGCCTTCGTGAGCTTTATGAGCGCGCGCGCGGTCAAACCACAGCGAAAACCGCTGTTTTCGGTATAGTTGTGGATTGAAGATTAGTAATCTGACGGCTTCCGCGACCGCGCGCGGCGAAAACGCGACGATTTCGCGTCGACAGGGCTGTCAGAATTAATTAAACGAATCAAAAAATCGATAAGTCGGTCGCCGCGCGCAAAGAAGAAAAGAAAGAAGAAAAAACCCAGGGGGGTAATTTTCTCGAGGAATGGTGGCGAGGAGCGTGATCTTGGAGAGGATTTTAGAGGATTCTTCGGTGTGATCCGGCCCTCTGGTGGCCAATCGGAAGGCCCCCTTAAGCCAAGAGATTACCCAATTCCTAAGCCGATTCCGGCCTTGGAATCGGCTGCCCTCCACGAGGGCTTGGGTAGTGGTTCGGTGGAATCGGTGGGCTTGCTTAACTCGCTTGGGCTTTACTTTGCTGGGCTTGATCAGAGCGCTGATCCAAAGCATCAATTCCTCTCCAACCAACAAGGCCACGATTGGCGGGCGGCTCGTCTGTTGCATGTGTGTCAACAATAAGCTTCTGGCGAAGTACATGGTACGTCACCTCGCCCATCCCGTTTGCTTCTGAAAGCTAATTCACGGCCGAGCAGGCAGCGCTCCGGCAAAAATAACGTCCGAACCAAAACTTTACGGCCGATTCGATCGTTTTCAAGGTTTGCGGAAGCCGTCAAGGTTTTGCGCCCTGTGTGTCATTCGCAGTATCAAGGTTTCGAGGCTTTTCATGGCGCCATTCGTGTGCGTCACGACATATGGCTCGGACTGGAGCAGCGGCTTATCAAACTTTTTGACGCCGTCAAGGTTTGCGATGCCGACACGGAGTGGAAGGCCAGAACTGTCACATGCGATTATAGGAATCAGTGCAGTGTAGAGCACTTCTTTTTTTTTTTTTTTTTGTGGATCAGACCCCGGCCTTCGGCCCGTCTGTCAACTCACACGACTCGGCCGTATCTCATCGCACACAGATGCGGTTTTGCCCGACTACAAATTGTTGGCATCCTCCACCACGGCATCGTTTTTCCCGACTACAAATTCTCGGCATCCTCCACCACGGCATTACATTATGGCCATATCCATGATCTATGCTTCATGGGAATCGATCCGGCTCAATATGCAGGGCATTTCGGCCTTCATACGCAGGCGTCTACGCGACGGCGAGCGGCAAGATGGTGGCTACATGCCCATGAAAATACCAGAATTTCAAGTTCCCCTTTGGCTGGAGCCAGCCCCTCTCCCGCGTTCTGCCCAGACAGGAGGCTGTCGACTACCCAAATTGGCATCCATCGCGGAGGCCTGGAGCGCGCATAAGTCTACCGACCGCACCGAGATCTACGAAGTAGACGCCCTCACCTCCCACAAACTGGCCGCCGACCTCGCAAGACCCTTTGGCCAATCGACCGGACGCGGCCTCTCTCTCATACGATTCAAGATCGATAACTTGTACCGAACGCTCTTGATGCGGCAGCAGGATGTTTTTGCACCCTGGATGGGGCCCGGCCACACTATGACGCCGCAGACACTCTATGAGATCGGCCATCTTATAACGAATGCTGACCCTATCTGCCGTCATCTTCAGTGGAGCGAGGAATATCCGTTTCTCGTCCCACAGATGGCTAGCGTTCGTCCCGTCGGGTATTGGACCGACGAAGAAGCTCGGCAGCTGGCCGAATTTTCACTTCCCATAACGGTACTGGACGGCCAGACCACTGCCATATCGGCGGAGACGTCTGGTATACACAAACGGCTCCGGTGTGCGCTGCTCCACAAAACGCCGTGCACCTGTCCCGACAGCGTACCGTTCAGCGCTGTTCGAAGCTGCCCGCGCTGCGATACCGACTTCGCCGTTAACATCGTACCCGATAAGGTTCCCGGTAGTCCCCAGGCACGGCTCCTGGTGTTTACTACATGGAAACTGTTGGGCGACGGCTCTGCAGGTTACAGACGCTCGTTTTGGGAGCCGCACACGACATCAGGGTCGCCAAACCGAAGCTACAGCCCTGGCCACGCACATTTCTTCTTTGAGTCACAACCCAGGGACAGTCATACGTACAGCATCGATAGAGGCGACATCCAAGCGCGCGTTTCCCTGGCCCGTTTTGCTCTAAGGGAAGCCCCGCCCCATTATACGGCTATTGTTGTGGCGTCGAGCGAGGCCAAAACACCATTTTACGACCTTCCTCGGCCTAATTGATCGTGAGGATACGTACATACTCACCGGCATGATATTTACAGTCTTGGGATGAGTTACGGTTGTAGGCTGAGACACGGCGGGGAATTAGATAGATTGGGTATGTTCTGGGTCGAAGCAGTTGCTGAAAGGTGTTTTCACGTTCGATGCGGCGCCGATCATGAGAGGGACATGATTGGTAAGAGCGGTTGTATCCAAGCTTGCATGGCAGTAGTCTGACATGAAATTGGAATGGGTTTGATCGAGTGGGCTCTTTCCTGTTGAAGTTGTTGATTTGTTGCAGGTGGAGAAGCAACGTGAATGCTTACCGAGGGTGTTTTTGAATCGGGCCATGGTGCCTAGTCGGGCAGGAGCTCTTTGGCGTACTCGCCCGGACAGATGCTCGGGGCCAGCTTTGTCCACATCGCTATGGTTGGGAGGGCCCAGCCTGAGTTGGAACAGCCACGCGAGGTGCACCGCGGGCGCAGCACTCCGAAATCGTGTTGTGAGAGATGGAGTTCCTTATCGGATTCACGTATTCACGCCCGGCCCGGGCTCAACAGCAACCCACTCCCCCTTGATCAACTCCCCATTCACCTCCTTTTCCTCCCTCGCCCTCACTGTTACCCCCGAGCTCTCTGCCACAGCCCTCATCCACTTCCCATCCACCGTCCCACACATCCTCACCTCCCTCAACCCCTTGAAACCCTTCAACACCTCCACCACCTCCCACCCAAAAAACCTCTTGTGGTCCTCAAACATAACCAACTTCTTCCACGCTTCCCTTCGATATCGCTCCGACGTCCTCATCTCCCCCTCCACCCTCCTCACTTCCTCCGCTCCACCAACCATCACCCCCTTCACATACTCCACCATCCCATCTAATTGCCCCTGCGTGATCCTATGCGGGAACTTCACGGCGCCATATCCCCCAAACGGCAATTCCACAGGTTCATCCACCCACGAATACTCACGGATTTCAAAAACAGGATGATATCTCACGCTATACACTTTGAACTGTCGGACAAATCCAATCTCGAGGACTTCCAAGTTTGGCGAGGCGGTAGAAAGTGCAGTGAGCATGGATATATCGAGAGACGATCGTTCGTAGCGCGGACCGTAATAATCGAAGAAGGGTTCGTAGTCGTATTGGATGCGGACGTTGCGGAGGTGGGAGGCTGAGAGGTAGAGGATGAAGGAGATGTTGAATTCGATTTCGGACTCGGACTCGGAGGTGAGGAAGATGTAGGTGGGTGGGTAGAGGAGGGATGTTGTTTCGTGGTGGATTTCTGGGTGGGGTTTGGTCAGTGTTTGGGGGTGTAGAAAGGGGGGATGGAAAGGGGGAGAAGAGGGTCAATAAATACGTACGACGACAAGTTCGCATTAGAGCAAGAAGGTGATGATACCCCGATGCCCCGTACGCAGGAATGATTTCGTCTCTCTCCTTATCCTCGGATCGCGGCTCGCAAAGACCATGGTAGATCTTGTTGCGGATCTCACCGGGCATACCCAAAAAGGACAAATGCCTTCTTTTGTTGCAGCCATGGCAAGAAATGGATCAGAAGAAGTCAACATGAACCCTCTCGGCTTCTGTTGAAGAGGCGATCAATGCACCTCGAAGCTGTCAAAGACTGTAGAAACGCGGTTCCAGAGGAAGAAAAGAAAGTAGAAGCGTTAACCCTCTCGATCTCGGAGGGCGGCAGCGGCACCGTCTCGAACTCTGTCAAGAAGGGGTTGGAGGGTGGTGGTGATGGCTCGCCCAACTACCGCCTCAATTTCGGTGGCCGAAAGACCGTCTCGGCCATCTCTGCCGTTGGCGGCGCCGGGGGCCCCGTTAGTACCATTCGTCCCGTTGGTACCATTGGTACCCTGCGGTCCAGGGGTGGGAGGGCGATAGGCTCTTTACTCCGCCATGGTCTGCCTCATTGGAGAAGGGTTCCCGGCCGAGGGTAACGACGGCAAAGACATCGACACCTCTCTGTCCAAGTTCACACTCAACACCGAAAATCTGCCAGACGACTCGCAGCTCGTGAGGAATCAACTCGTCATCACGTACATGGAGTTCATCGTCCCGGTCCTTGTCGACATGTATATAATGCCTGTTGTCGACCACGACAAGGTGGAGGTGAAGCGGAACAGCGGAGAAGTCAAGATGATGCTCGACTTTGACCTGTTCCACGTAATAACAATGGCGGCAACCGCCGCAGCGAATTGGGCAACGGACATGGAGCCCGCGGCCGACAGTCAGGCTGGGAAGTCCGTGGACATGATGGAGAATGGTGCGTGGGTGTCGACTTATAGTATCTTCAAACAACAACAGGGGCGGGGTTCAGATACGGTTCGAGACCAAAATGCCGTCCCGGCCACTGGTACCGTTGGCACAATTGTTGCCGTTGGCGCCGTTGTTGCCGTCGTC
Source organism: Lasiosphaeria hispida (assembly GCA_033439745.1). NCBI lineage: Eukaryota > Fungi > Ascomycota > Sordariomycetes > Sordariales > Lasiosphaeriaceae > Lasiosphaeria > Lasiosphaeria hispida. The sequence continues at coordinate 6,226,799 of JAUIQD010000003.1, forward strand.
TGTGAAACTTGTGGTCCTGCGGTGTAGCAGGATCGGCCACTCCGGGGGTGCCAGGGCGTTTGGGGATCCAGATGGAAACACCAACGGTGGCAAGCGCCGTAAGCCATTGAGCCAGGCCGCCCGCGGCCGCTACCTAGCTTGGAATGTCACCTAGCGGCAACCTCATGATGGAGAGTGGGTGGTGGGAGTCGACTTTTGAAATACTGCCCATGGGTCCCGTAGTCGATGGATGCCGCGCCTGGGTGTGCCCGTTACCTAATGAAGGATGTTGCTGAGACTGCTGCTGAAGATTGGGATGATGCCGCCGTGGATAATGCCCCTGAATGATACTACCGTTGATGGGTAGTGCCCCTGTTGGTTGGGATTGCGCTGCCTGTGAGTGATCCCGCCGATGAAAGATGTTGTTGAGACAGTGTTGCTGAAGGTTGATGCTGGTAGATGGTGCCATTGTTGGATGTGCCGCCCGTGAGTGATCCCGCTGATAGATTGTGCTCTGGGAGACAAACGCCGCCGGTAGTCGATGCCGCCTTTGGATGATGTGATAGGTTATACCCCTGATGTTTTGATACCGCCGATAGATGACGATGGCGATAACTGTGTGCCCCTGACAGCTGACAACGGTGATGACTGTGTGCCCCTGACAACAAGTGATGTCGTTGGTGGGTAGTGCCCCTGATTGTTTGGATGGTGCCGCCTCTGTGTGATACCGCTGATAGATGACGATGGTGATTGTGTGCCCCTGATAGATGATGCCGTTGATGGGGAGTGCCCCTGGTGGTTGGATTGCGCCGCCTGTGAGTGATTCCGCTGATAGATGACGATGTTGGTAGATCCCTCCCGCCGAGAGATGGTGCCGTTGATGGATTGTACATCTAGTCGTTGTGATGACGCCAATGATGGTTTGGATGAACCGCTGCCAGGATGGGATGCAGGATGGGATGCTGCTGATGGATGATGCCGCTGATGGATGAAACCGTTGATGGTTGGATGAACCGCTGCTTGAACTGGAACAGATGCCGCTGATGGATGAGATGTAGGATGGGATGAACCGTTGCTTGAAGGGATGCCGCTGATGGGTGAAACCGTTGACCAGAGGGGTTGCCGTGATGGTTGAGATTGCCGATGCCGCTGACGGTTGACAGGATGCCATTGATGCCATGGATAATTCCGTTGCGTCTCTACTTCGCTTCATCACATTGGATTGGATGTGATGAACCCAGACAGCCCCAACGCGGAGGGGTAGAGTACGACTTTGCTGTCCCCCGTACCTGACCTCCCGCTCTCCTCCTTGGCAGAGCCCCCACTGGGGTGCCGCGGATTCAAACGAGTCGGATTTCTTGCACTGGCCCGCCGGTCCGAAGACCAGTTTACCAGCCGGGAGCTCGAAGCGCAACGTGCCCTAGTACAATGGTCCGCGTGTGGGCGCGGCCAATAACCTTTGACAGTGCGTCGACGGCTGATCATCCGGCCCACCTGTTGCAACAACAGGTCCACACGGGCACTTCAGATCCAGGCAGGGTTTTCCCCGGGAAGGTAGGGGTCCGTTTTTATCGTGGTGACGTCCACGCCTTATTTTAATGTGGTCTGGTCCACGGAATTCCCATCCTTAGGCGGCGGGCGGGGGCGGGGGCGGCGGTGCGGCGTTGCGGGTGATGGGGAGGGGGATGCGGCTGGGACGGTTGGGGCGGGGGGCAAGGGCAGGGGAAGGGGGCAGGCGTGTGGCGGCGGCGAGGGTTTGTTCGGCGGCGGCCAGGACTCTCTCGGCTCTGGCGGCAGCGGCGGCGGCAGCACGCCTATCATCGGCGGCGGCGGCGAAGGTTTGTTCGGCGGCGGCCAGGAGTCTCTCGGCTCTGGCGGCAGCGGCGGCGGCAGCACGCCTATCATCGGCGGCGGCGGCCAGGAGTCTCTCGGCTCTGGCGGCGGCGGCGACGGCTGTCTCGGCAGCGGCGGCGGCAGCACGCCTATCATCGGCGGCGGCGGTGGCGGCGGCGTTGGTGGTGGTGGCGGCGGTGGTGGCGGTGGTGATGGCGGGTTCGAGGGCGGTGGTGATGGCCGTGGCCAACTCAGCGGCCGAAGCTGCATCTCGGCCAACAGGGCCGCGGTCTCCTCTTGGCCCCTTGAAACCCACGTAAAGGCCGACTATTGAAATTAGGACGATAAAAATCGTCAAAATCATGGTCCCGAGCGCCCAGTTGGCAGCTGACTAGGCTGCCTTATCGGCGGACGAGGGTTCGGTCGACATCTTGGTATCGTCAAAACAAACAGCCGTGGTTCAGATACGGTCCGCGACAAGGACAAGAAGAGAGATGACACGACACGAAGAGAGAGATGACACGACACGAAGAGAGAGGCGAAACGACACGACACGAGCGGGATGATAAAGCCCTCAGACCTGTTCCTAGCTCTTTCCTGTCTCAACTCAGAGTTGAGGAAAGCAGCCCTAGGTATCAAAAATCGAGAGCGGGGCCCTGCTCATCCAAGATCGCTCCCGGCGTCTGGACTGCGGAAGGTACCTGACTCACATCGCATCATGTTCTGGCAATACTGGGGGAAGGCAGAGACCTTTTCCGCTGGCGATGGAGTACCTGCTGCTCCTCAGCATGGGGTCGGCTGAGAGGAAGCTGAATTTGAACATGGAAGGTATGACACACCCCATCCACCCGTTTGAACGGGCAGTCATTGCGGGAGCTCAAAAGCGAGCATGCTGCAGCCCTGCAGCTTTGCCGAAAACGCAAAATTCCCAAAACGTGGCTGGCCAAACATAGTAAGGCGATCGTGCAGAAGGGTCGGGCGATTGAACGCTGTCTCGGTAGCCAGGTCTCGATTGTCGCGCGGCGGACGCGCTCCTCCAGGCTGGGCGGAGGTCGGTCAGTCGGCAGCGAGCTCTTGGAGGTGTTCGGGCTGGGCGGACGGCGGAGGACATTCTGACAAGCTGCTCTTTGCAGACAAGGGTGACGTTTTGTGGGGTGGGAAGTAGTGCTGCGTGTGTTACAGGGATATCTGCTTGGGCAGTGACGCCCGTACTGTAGAAGTCGGGTGGCCTGTAGATAGCGCTGTAGGTAAAACACGCTGCTGCCAAAGTCAAGGTCCAGGGGGCTTGGAGCGTTTTCCGTTCAAACCAGGCTCCCTGCTTCCCCTCACTCTCAATCAACGTCCTAGCAGCAGATTTCTTCCCACCGCCTACCGCAGGCCTACTGTCCGGCTTCTTTCTTATTACTTCTTATTTAAGACCGACATGGAGAGCGCATCTCGCAAACGAAGTCCATCGCCTCCGCGCGAGACGCCCAAGGAATGGCCTGAACTTCCGGAAGACGAACGCACGGGCTTTCTCGAGGAGGAGGGGTTCGCTTGGTTTCGCCTAGAGAAGTGGCACAGCGTTCGGATTGGTGATATCTTTGAGTCGCGCTATCAGGTTCTCTTGAAACTTGGCTTCGGCTCCGTCTCCACAGCCTGGCTTTGCCGCGACCTCCAGGAACACAAATATGTCACGTTGAAAGTCTACGAGACGGGACATCGCCAGGCGCTAAACGAAAACAAAGTGTTGCAACACCTTCGTGAGATCGAATCCGACCACCCCGGCAAAAAAACTTGTCCGTTTGGCACTCGACACTTTCGAGGTGCCAGGTGTCGTTGGTCCACATGTCTGCATCGTCCACGAGCCCCTCAGCCTGTCGCTGAAGGACATTCGCGAGCTTGCGGACGGAGCGCTCCCCGAGTCGATTCTGAAGCCTGTGGTGTCCCAGATTCTTCTGGCGATTGATTATCTGCATTCCGTTGCTCATGTGGTCCACACAGGTGGGTACTGCCCGACTTCATCTCATACCTTATTCATCGCGCTTACCAGACTGCAGATATTCAAGAGGGGAACGTCATGCTGTCAGTCACCGACCAGTCAATCTTCGACGATGCGGTAGATGAGGAGTGGGGCGAACCGATGCCACGGAAGACTGCCAACGACCACGTCGTGCATACATCAACACCTCTTGACATGCCGGATGACCCCGGCCCACCAGTCATCATAGACTTTGGAGACGCCCAGTTCGGACCTGGTCCATTTATCGGGGAAGTTATGCCGGATCTGTATCGCGCCCCAGAAATTATCTTGGCCATCCCGTGGGATGAAAAGATCGACATTTGGGCTCTAGGGCTTATGGTGAGCAACAGTTTTCAGCGCCGCACCACCCCCATGTTCTAACAGAACCAGATTTGGGACATGTTCGAAGGGAGACATTTGTTCAACAAGCGCCTGCCAAGCAGAGAAGCCTCCGCAGGCGCTCACCTTGCCAGAATCATCTCGTTGTTGGGGCCGCCTCCTGAGGACCTGCTTAAAAAAGGGGGCGCAACGGCCGAATTCTTCGATAGAGACGGTACGTGTATAGCCCAGACACTCTCAGCACGTATGCACTGAAGTGAACATGCGTACTGACGATTGGCTTCCGCAGGTGTGTTTAAGATTCAGGATCAAGTAATGGAGAGCTCGTTGGGGTCCGAAGAGCAGAAGTTGGACGGCGAGGAAAAGGTAGATTTCCTGGCTTTCCTTGGAAAGATGCTTCAATGGAGGCCTGAAGACAGGTTCTCGGCGCGAGAGCTGATGAAGGACCCTTGGTTACGGCGTCAGGACTAGATTTGCGTCGAGATGGGAAACAGCTTGTATAACCGGTGGGCTAATAGACAAGACGACCACCACCTAAACATCCACTTCCCTCCCGGCTGAGAGCGGAACAGCCGCTGAACAGTACCACTTACCGGAACAACGAAATGACGGTGTATCAGTTGGATCGCCAGTGCTGTGATGAAAGCAGAGCCACCTACGGATTCAAATCGTTGCGGGAGAATAGTTGGTGCTGGAGATTATGGAGACAGTCTCTATTCAGCCACATTTGGCCCAGGATGTTGTATGAGACGAATCTGGGCACACGAAATTTCCTTTTTTGTATCTCGCCCACGTAACACTGCTCACCCAAGCTCAGGCCCGGCTCAGTCTTTACTCAGGATTTGCTCAGGCTTGCTCACCTTTGCTCAGGCTAAGTACTATTTTTGGCACGCTGCGCCGCAGCATGCTGAATTGCTTTAACTCTAGCAGAGTGGGCCTAGAATTGGTCCTACACATAAAGATGGCCAAAATCGGTCCCCATTTTGGGAATCAACAGCCTCGCGTTTATAGCCGCTAGCGAAATCGGCTTCCGCTTTTCACTCTCAGCTACAAGTAGCTGCGGCAAGAAATAGCAGCCATTACGATAACTGCCGGTAAATTATAAGGCGAATCCAGCTCCATTGCAGTTTCTATCAGCGGTTAATAGTGTTACGGCCTGCTCCAGGGACACCAAGGTGATCCTGGTGAAGACAGAACGTAGACCAGGACGGTCAAAGACGGTAGGGGCAAGATGACTGAATGAGGGAATTTTTTGGGATGTGATCCCGAGATACTTTTCGACACGATGCGACAGACCCAGGCGATGCGCCTTCGACACCATCTTCCCTCCTGCAAGCTTTTTTACACCCCCCTTTAGTCCGACAGGTCAATTCGTCTCCTCGAGCTGCACCGGCCAATTGCAAACAGGTTATCTGCGTCACTAAGGGAGTTTCCCCTGAATAAATCACCGCCTTATCAAGCTCTATCCTACACCTGGGGCACCGCAGTCACTCCTTTCTCAATAACACGGCATCCGCCATCGTCAACATCCTCAAACTCAATATCCTGCAACGGGATGACCCTCCCCCTATCGCAAAACCTCCACGATGCCCTCCTGATGCTATCCAAAGATTCGAGTTCCTCATTCGGTTGGCCACAGCGGTCAAAATACCTATGGGTCGACGCCCTCTCCATCAATCAATCCGACATCCCCGAGCGAAATGCGCAGGTCAAGATGATGTCGGACATTTTTCAGCGAGCCGACAGCATCATTGCCTGGCTAGGCGTCGAAGACCAATTTACCGACGATGCTCTAGCCGTGATTAACGGGATATCAGCCATCATGGACGAAGCTTATGCTCAGGATTCCGCGCACTACACCAAATTCTTCTGCCCCGTCGCGTCTCTGGAGTTTTACAACTCACTTGGCATTGAGTCGTTGACGTTCAACCACTGGCTTGGCTTCCTATGCTTGCTCTCCCGCCCGTGGTTCAAGCGTGCGTGCTTGGATCGTTCAGGAGATTGTCCTAGCCAAAAGCGTCACTGTGATGGTCGGCTCCAAGCGATTCCCCTGGGAGCGCCTGGACAAGGTCCTCTCGTTTCTTCGGGCCACGAGATGGTACCGCCACCTCTCCACAAACAATTTCCTCGCGCTTCCGTACCTATGGGACGACACTCGGGAAAAATACTGCGACTTCCTCTGGTCTGACACCCACCTAGGCCGGGACGTCCTGTCGCTCGCTCGAACGAGGCGCGCGTTCTCCGTCTACTCGGCGCATCCCAACGCTCGGAAACCATCGTTAGGTGCGCTAATAGAGACGCACCGGTACACGCTAGCTACGGACGCACGCGACAAGGTGTATGCTTTTCTCGGGCTCGCTGACAAGCAACTCCCCCCGTTTTCAGAGTTCCCCAGCCTCGGGCAACCTAATTACGGCATGGCGACTCGTGTCAAACCGTCAGAATAGCTCAACCAATTAGATCATGCAAATGGGTGGTTCTGTGTGTTGTATTTCTTGGAGCAGAGCCTGCGTGCAGAGCCTTTTTGTGTGGCTGTTAGCGCCTTGGCTACGTGCTCAATCCAGCCTAGCGCTCCCAGGGCTCCACTACTGATGTGCCACTTTGACAACTCGTGATGTGTACGTCCAACTCTCGGCTTGCCTTTTGCTCTCGTATAAAACCCTCAATACCCTATCCCACGTGGAACCACGGGGGCGCACGCGTGTAAAGGGGCTGCCGTCCTGGGTGCCCGACTACAGCGTGCCGTGTGAGACGCTACCGCTCGCAGCTCGGGGTGGGTTCTGCTGGCCTGCGAGTGGTTATCTGCCCTGGACTCCCGACGCGGCCGCGCTTCGAGAAGGGTCATTACACGTGCAGGGATATCGCTTCGACGTGGTCGACGAAGTGGCCATGACGCGAGTAGAGGCTGGAGGTTCCAAAACGACGTGGGAGAGCGTCTATAACCTCGCGGCAGGTCTCGCTGCCCAGTACCCAGTCACCGATGGACGCGGTGAACGCCATTCTCCGCTCGAGGTCGTCTGGCGGACGCTCATGGCCGATACTTATAACGGGCACTGCCCCGCGCCGGACTTTTGCGGGGAGATTCTCCTCCGGCACTTGCTCAATCGGGGAGCACCGTACCAGTCGGCCCGATGGCAGTCGACAGCAGATGGATACATCCCTCCACCCTACTCTGTTCCCGTTGCCAGGCATGCAATCCTGGCTCAAACACTCGGACTTGGGGCTGACACGGAGCTGGCCTTAGACGAGTGGTTATCACGGCACAACCATGATACCCACCATGCACCACCCACCCTAAGCCAGACAACGCAGTTCTGGCACGAAATCCTCACCGTCTCAGCTACAAGACGTCTATTTAGAACCATGGGAGGGCTCTTCGGTATCGGGCCGGCCGCCTTAAAGAGCGGTGATGAAGTTTGGATTCTTGGGGGCGCTCAAGTCCCATTCATCTTGCGGCGAAACACGCAGAGCAGGCATCGGCTGGTTGGAGAGGCGTATGTGCATACACCTGTCGGATTTATTTCTTACCTCCGCCTCCTTGCTCCTTTCTTCGCCCCTTCTCCCCCTTTTAGTACGATAATAGTGCAGAAGATTTCCTCTATGTTTAGTAAATCTTGTAATTACGACCATCTACCTATGCTTTATCGTCCTCACATTCATGTTCGACCGAACAGGAGTCGTAGCAGGACCTAGCATACTTTGCAGTCCACCACGCAGCATGATATCCTCCAAAATCACCTTCCGAGAGCGTCTTGAAAGTATCATAGAAGACGGTGGTGTCATCCAGCTCTTCAAGAGTCTCTTTCACGTTGAGAACGGACCACGAGTAGGTCGTTTCCCCGAGCGCGCCTGACTTGGTCGTCCATACTGGGACAACACCCAGCTTATCCTCTAGCCCGCCCTTATTTTTCAGATAGTCCCACTTCTCCTTCTCGCGGAAGGCGACAATGGCCTCCGAAATGGACCTCGCCTCGCGGTACCAGTGCGAGAACACATCCCGCTCGCCCTGGGTAATCTCGCTGCTGTCGTGTTTCGTTTTCGTCTCCTCCATCGCCGAGACCGACGTGATGCCAAACCTGGACAGGGCCTCGCTGTAGCTCTGGGCGCCAGGGAGCAGCTTCTCCGTGTCGCAGTTTCCGTGGAATCCGTAGCCGCCGATTTTCGTTCCGTCCGCGTGCCTTGTCTTCACGATGGCGTTGAATATCTGCCCGTGCGTTGCCGAATTCGGGCCTTTTGCAGCAGCTGGCCACGCAACCTTGGTGACGTCGGGCTTGCTGTCGCCCTTGGTGGGTGCCCATACGTAGCTAAGAAACTCTGGCAAGGTGCAGCGCCCGGACTGCCCGAGAAGACCCTTGCGAGAGCCCGAGCAGTCCGGGGCCACCCTCATCTTGTCCGTCTCGCTTCCGTACACATCTTCTTGAAGGTACGTGAACCAGTATAGCGTCCTGATAGAGAAGAGAGTGTTGGTCAGCATTTGATGTGCTCTACCCGAGGAGGCACGCGCTGCGGTCGTTGAACAAAGAAGAGAGTTCTTGGATTCGTAAGTAGTCGGCTCCTTACTTCTCAGCTGCTCCACGAAGCTTCCATGCCCAGACCGAGGCAACAAGGCACGAAAGCACAAGAAAAGGCTGGTAGCACTTCATGGCTGCTGTACTGAACACGCTCCCGACGCAACGGGAAGCACTAGGATGACAAGCTGGAGGGTTGGGAAGTTGGGAGGGAAGGCGGCCGGCACGTTTCGTCTGTCGAAGTACCAGCAGCTGGCTTTTGGGTTTGACGGCTTGCGGTGGACAGTGAGTTGAGTTGCGTCTGCACTTGTCAAGTATCTTCGCATCGGGCGGCTGGACCCAATACTACATGTACTTACTGTACGATCCTCCAGGAAAAAGGAAGCGAGAGCCGACGTCAACATGACTGCATCGCCCGCTCGATTGACGGAACGATGATGGCTTTCCTGCGGCGGGCATCTTGGCAAGCGGGGAAGTTGGCGATGTGCAGCGCGTGCCAGACGCGAATCCTGCCATTCTAGGTAGGTAGGTTACGTCGACTGGACGACTCATAGCGAGTTTTGTCAGACTCTCACGTCATTGCGACTGCGGATTAGCGGCTTCATTTCAATTTCGTACCAATAACAGATAGTATCCTTCTGATGGGCAAAAGGCAAGACGGCATGTCGATACGGTAGCCATCTTTTTGATGTTATATACCTACGCCCCCACCGCCTGTGCACTGCATTGGCAGGAGTTGCGACATGGAGCTCGGCATGCGCTTACATGCCCTGCCCACTTGTTTAATTCCCACGACAAGTTCACAAGACGATGCGCTACCGCTTCTATTTTCACGTAGCTTCAGCGGCTGCCCTCTTGGCCAGGGCTGCTCAAGATGACGAGTCGCCAGCGGCTTTAGGCCTGGAGAGTTCCAAACATCCTCACTCGGCCATGACCGTCTGCCCGGTGGCCTGTGGTGACCGCCAACCGTCCAGCTGGACGGTGTACACCTCGCTCAGCCGCCTCAGGGCCTGCAGCAAGCCCGTCCTCTTCGACTTCTCCATCTATAACCCGGTAGAGGATCCCGACACTCCAGTCAAGCTCCGCGTCTGCACGACCGACGGGGCCAACACGATCAGAAACGCATACACGAATCGGAAGAGCTCCGGATCACCACAGCGCCAGGCAGCATGTACATCGCGGCCGACGGCCGTGGAGTCGATGGCCGCCCTGGCCGTGGTTCACGAAGGGCCAGACCTGCGCAAAGGCGCGGCTCTGATTTCAGCCTTGCAAAGCTTGGAGAAGTACTTCACCAGGTCGAGTCCCAGTTGCGAGAACGATGTCATGTTCGCTTATGACAAGGGCGTCGTAGCCGGGGCGTACGTCGGCGCCGCCTTTGGTGGCGCCACCGTCTCGTCCGTCGTGGCCAGACTCGTCGAGGAGGTGCGCCGGACGAGGCCGGGAACCAGAATGGCGGCCCAGCTGTGCGGACCGGAACGGAGCGGCAGACACACGCTTGGCATCTTCCTCGACAGCATGGGAAACTTGACGGCAGCGCAGGCCGCCGTCAGGGGGTGGAACGAGGCCGCGTGCGTCACTGCTTTCGACGCCAAGAGCGAGATCCCCGGCGTGCGCATCTGGGAAGAGCAGGACGACGGCGGTCCGTCCAAGAGTATTCCCATCTTCGCCCGCTCGGCGGCCCGCAATGTGTACCGCTCCGTCCGTGGCAGCCTGGCACCAAGGCAGACGACCGAACCTCCGGAGCAAGGAACTTGCAAGACGATCAGAGTGGGGAGGAATGAGCTCTGTGATGCGCTTGCCAAGCGGTGCGGTATCTCGACCGCCGATTTTGCCAAATACAACCCGGGCAAGGACTTCTGCTGGAACCTTCTCCCCGGCCAGCCGGTATGTTGTGGCCCAGGCCGCCTGCCGGACATCAGACCCAAACCGAGCGAAAACGGGACTTGTGCCACCCATCTCGTCACCGGTGTCGACGACTGTTCCTTCCTAGCCGCTAGCAATGGCCTGACGCGCAAAGAGATCGAGGAGTTTAACAATGGCACGACGTGGGGCTGGTACGGATGCAACAGGCTCCTTGCCGACTCCTACATCTGTCTATCCGAGGGCGACCCGCCCATGCCCTTTCCCATCCCCGATGCCTTGTGCGGACCGACCAAGCCCGGAACGAGCCCGCCCTCCGAAGGCCAGGAACTCAAAGACCTCAATCCCTGCCCGCTGAATGCTTGCTGCAACGTCTGGGGCCATTGCGGGATTTCGGGTGATTTTGTGAGTCACTTCCCCCTCCTCTCCTCTCCGGGTCGCCGGCCTCGGCGGGGTGATGTATAAAGGAAAACTCTCCCGAGCGCCCGAGGTGTGTCCGCTGACCGTCTCCCCTAAAGTGCAACGACAAGAAGCTCCCTGCGGGGAACCCTGGCACGTCAGCACACCCGAACGGCTGTGTTGCCAGCTGCGGAACATACATCGTCAAGGACGATACGAAGCCGTCATCCTTCGGCCGGATTGCATACTACGAGTCGTGGAACTTCAACCGCAGCTGTCTCTGGCAGCACGCAGAGAAGGCGAACACAGACGGCACGTATACGATCATCCATTGGGCCTTTGCCGACATCAACAGCGGCGACTGGACCGTTAACATCGTCGACGACTATGATCAGTGGGACAGGTTCGAGTCCATCACGGACATGCACAAGGTCATCTCCTTTGGCGGCTGGACCTTTTCGAACAACGACGAGACCTACGACGTCTTGCGGCAAGCAATGAGCCCCCAGAACCGGAATCAGTTCGCTACCAACGTGGCCCAGTTTGTCTTTGACAACGATCTCTCGGGGGTTGATTTTGACTGGGAATACCCGGGAGTAAGTCTATTCCATTACGCCCGGTTTCGACCCCTGTCGACGATGGACGCGCTGCGGGCTAATACACGACCATCGCTAGGCCACCGACATTCCCGGGACGCCAGGCGGGTTCCCGGACGACGGCGCGAACTACTTGGAGTTCCTCACGGTGATGAAACAGAAGCTGTCGACGGACGGCGTGACGTCAAAGTACACCATGTCCATAGCTGCACCGGCCTCGTTCTGGTACCTGAAGAACTTCCCCATCAAGAAGATGTCGGAGCAGCTCAGCTACATCGTCTACATGACCTACGATCTCCACGGTTTGTGTCCCAAGGCAGCCTGGCTCGCATGGGAGAAGCTCTACTCGTACTAATACACGCGGGCAGGCCAATGGGACGTGGGCAACGACTGGGCAATGGAAGGCTGTCCTGCTGGAAACTGTCTTCGAAGTCACGGTACGGACGAGAGAAAAGGGCGGAAAACAAAGCGCCTAGGTTCTGACTAGCTGACGCACTAACTACTTATCTACGTAGTCAATGTGACCGAAACTGAGATTGCTCTCTCCATGAGTACGGATACTTTTTTCCCCCGCCCCGTTCAGCTGACAGGTAAAAACTGACCTCGACCTCTTCACAGTCACCAAGGCGGGGGTACCTGCCAGCATGATCTATGTTGGCGAGTCAAGTTACGGCAGAAGCTTCAAGATGTCCCAGGCTGGCTGTGATGGCCCCATGTGCACATTTCTGGGCGACAAATTCAATTCTCAGGCCAAGAAGGGAGAATGCACCGGTAAGCCCCTGCAGTTCCGGCCACCGAGGTGGCTAAGACTGAGAGCATCAGCGCTGACGAGCACCGCACCCCCTTGGCCAAGATACTGCCGGCTACATCAGCAACGCGGAAATCTCCCGCATCATCGCCGAGCGCAACGAGAGCGCTATCGGATGGTGGCACGACTCGGACTCGGAGTCTGACATTCTAGTTTACGAGGGTCGGTCGCACCTAGGCCAAGCTGCCACGCTTGCCCGCCAACCCAGCACTAATACGTCTCGTCCCAGATACCGAGTGGGTAGCGTACATGAGCCACGATACCAAGGAGTCGCGCCGTGAGCAGTGGCGCAAGTATAATTTCGCCGGCACCATCGACTGGGCAGTGGATCTCCAGGCATTTACCGACGACGAGTTCACGAACCCCGACGACTGGCAGGAACTGGAGGACCAGCCTCCGCCCCCGCCGCTGAAGCCGTGCCCGAACAGTTATTCCATCATAGAAGCGGTCGAGGCCGAGCTGGGGCTCTCCAATTTGCCGTCCGAGCCGATATCGCAGCACTGCCTTGTACGCTATGCCCTCGGGGCTCTCCAGGAGACGCTGGATCTGGGCCTGGTCTGGTACGACGGGCTCATCGACGACGGCTACGACAAGAAGCACAAGACCTTTGCCGACGCCGTTGCCGGCACCTCGGGGAAGACGACGAGGGAATGGATGTACGAGCACGGCGACGACTACTTCACATGCGACGTTGTGGAGAGAAGCATCTGTTGCAAAGCGTGCGAGCCTGGCGATCCCGGCGGCGGCGAGGACGGTGAGTGTCGCTACTGCCATGACGACTGGTGCGACTGGTCCGACCACTGCAGTGGCGGCAGCGGCTGCGACGTCAACGAGAAGTACTTTAACGTTTCGGGCCCCTGTCCGCCCGACTACTCCGAGAGGGCGGGCGAGGAGCCCGAGACCGGGTACTACCAGACCATCTACTGGCAGATGGACAGCGACAAGGAAGAGCAGTTCTACCTCGACCTCTTCAACGACATCGGCATTCCCAAGGACTACATCGAGTTTCAGGACGAGGGCGACAACGTGTGGTGTTCCCCGGCCGACGACCTGGAGTACTGCCAGCTCCGAGGCTGGGACTTTGACTTCCCGACGCCCGTTGGCTACGATGCCGACGACGTGTTGAATCCCAAGGACGTGGTCGAGGATGTGCGGGCACTGCTGAGGGACAACGGCGTGGCGGAGCAGTTCGGAGACGTCATCAAGCAGATCGAGTACGGCATCTGGGCGGGCGAGGAAGGCGACCTGATCGACGCCTTGGCCCTGCCGTCGCTGCTGGTCTACGAGGCCGCGACGCAGATGGAGGCCATCGCCGACACGGTTGACGAGTGGGACGAGGACAAGCGCAAGAACACCATCATGGCATTCGTCACGGCCATCCTGTTCCTGGCTCCCTTCGTCGGCGAGTTCATCGGGGCCATCAGCTCGCTGGCTGGACTCGCCTTCATCCTGGGCGCAGTGGGCACCGTCGGCGGCATCGGCGCGGGCACCTTTGAGTTGCTCGACTCGGAGAACAGCGTCTTGACGGTGCTGACCATCATCCTCGCGCCCCTCGGCGTCCTCGACGTGGTCGGCGTTACCATGGCCGCGGACGCAGCGCTCGCCCTGTCGCCCGACGATCTAGGGAAGCTCGGGCCGGTGCTCAGCGCCAGAGTCAAGTCGGCCCACAACACCAACAAGCTGTGCGCGCTGCCGCTGGCGCTCGAGAGCGAAGACAGCAGCAGCCTCGGGTCCTCCCGGCTGCCCTAATTACTACCATTGAAGGGGCTATTCGACCCAAATCGCCAGTGGGGGGCCATGCAAAACGATGCTGCGCGCGAGCCACTTCTCAAGGACAAAAAGATTGACTTGGGGTTAACCTAGGGTTATGTCGGTTAGGGTTAGATTTATTGTCAGTTATGAACGTGTTGCAGATATGAGGTGAAAGAGACTCGTCCCGGGGTCAGAGTTGCGATATTTCTCGGCACCCGAGTACCATACATCATACGACAAAGCGATGTAGGCCGGCCTAGCTTGATTAGCGAGGCGTATGTTTAGGATCTGGTTCCAATGCGTGGTGAAACACTGCGGAACAACGCACTTCGCCAAAACAATACAACTACACATTGAATAACCTCTGCGGTCATTGGTTTTCAGGATTGGTCGGTCGTGCTGTTTGTTACGGAGCATGGTCGCCGCCTCACTGGATACATTAATATTACAAGATAGAGAATACCGTATGCTATCAGTACCTAATGCTACAAACAGGTTCGAGTCAAAATACAGAAACGAACAACCCGGACAACACCACCATCCACATGCCAACGCCCTTCAGCGTCACCTGAACTACGCCCGTACTATTAACCGTAGCGTTCAGCTTAATGACGATGACGCTCGGATTACTCGGGTCTCTCCCATTGTTTTTCATACACTCGGAAAAGTCGGTGTACTTTTTACCGTCCGACCCGGTCTTGATTTGGCTCTTTGGCAGCTCGCACTAGAAGTAACAGCCGTCGACGAAGCTTACGGGGTTCGGCGCGCAGCATTTGGTCATCTATGGCTCGGTACCGTTGCGTCCTTGGAGCAGGATGTAGTTAATGCCTTTGGGGATTGGGAGCGATACTAGGACCCCGCTGAGTGGCTGGTAGTTTGGTTGAGTAGACGTGAGGTTGAATATGACTTCTAGGCTCGGCGTAAGATTTGTCAAAGATTAAAAGAGGCGATTATAGTTGGTTGAAAGTAAACCCTACCAGGTATCGGAATGATTGACGGGAAACAGAGGCGGTACTGTAGTACTAATAAAACCCGCTGTACTGCTCGGTCTTGAGGGGTACTGGGAGGTATAGCGTCTATGATATACTTCTATAACGTAGTTACTCGCCGCTGAGTACAATCCAGATCATACGTGAATATATCAGGCTGTTGTACAATACCGCATGGGCTTGTTTGATGGTGTAGCTCGTTGGTACTGAGCTCCCTACGTAGTTTACCTAGCCTATACGACGTAGGTTGGTGGAAACTCGAAGCTAGAGCGGGTGTGACTGCATGGCTATCGCCATTATGAGGATAAAGGTACTTCTAGTAGTTAGCTGGTGCTTTGTTGCTGGCCTACAACCTAAGACCTGCACACTAAGGTCGCCTATTTCTATAATTACCGTAAACCTCCGACGTCTAACTTACCGGTCAAACTTAGGAAGAGGACACTAGCCAATAGAATCAAGATCCTGTAGGCTAATAAACTGTTCTATATTACAGTACCTTGCGGGGTACCCAACTCACGCAACCAATACTAGACGTGCCCAGGTGTCTTAATTACCTCCTAGCCACTTATCATCCTAGTAGTGTTCCCGACAGACTAGTTCCCGATATTACGAACTACCGTCGGGTGACTAACGCTATATCTAAACAAAGGTCTGTGTTGCAAAAAGGACTCGCGCAGCCCGTGGTCGAGGGTCAAGAATGTCTCGATGAGTTACATGACTGTTGTACGACCGGGAAGATCCAACGCCAGTACCAACAGCATCAACAGCCTGCAGGCTAATAATCTATAGGTACCTATACAGCCATTTTGAGCAGGTAGGTACGCTGGTACAATATAATGAAATCATGTAGCTAGTGTTAACAAACTGGTTCAGCAGGCGTCGAATCTCCCTCGCCTAGCTAACACTGTAAGAGCAGCCTGTTGGTTCCGGATCTATACTCAACTACAAGTTTAAGCCCTAGGAGGATTACTTTGCGATATAAAACCACTTTACTGGCACTGGAAGCTATAGAGCCTTTGCTATCGTTTTGTATATATAAGTTCTTATGACGGTCACGCTATCCACGAGACAGGGCTGCGCAGTAAGCTTACTGACTGATCTAGTATTTCAACGTAAGGAGGGAAAAGGAAGAGAGCCGAAGGCCCAATTTCCCATGCAGGGTTTTGTGCGTGCATGCAACCCCTCCTTGCCTATTCTAGTCTAGTGTGGCGCACGGGCCACCTGTTCCGTCGGGCCGTCGCTAGGTGCCACCAGCGGGTCAGGACCGGGTCCGTGACAGTTACCTTATCCGACAGTATGTTAATGCCTGAGTTTGGGACTAAGAGATAGCTATCGTAACGGGAGTCAATGTGCTGCACGTATCTGTTAACGGTGGTTGCTTATATAGGCAAAGGAAAACGGTAGTATTTAGTGGTGGTAGTGTCCCACACCCTATTTTTGATCACGGTAACTATAGCCGGGCCAAAAAAAAACCCCCTTCCCTGAACTCACCTCGGCTCAGGGAGCTGCTCGCTGCGCCTCACCCTCGGCTCAGGCTCCGCGACTAATCCGGACTTGGCCAGAAAATGTTGTGGGGGGTGACTAAAGAGGTAGTCTGCCACGGAAAATAAGTAGGTCCCGCTTAAAAATGGTTAGCCCAAAATCAGGCTCGCTTCACCCCCGGCTCAGCTTCGGCTTACCATTGCTCACCCTGCTATGAAAATTAGCAAGTTTACGCGATATAGAGACCGATTTTAGGCCACATCCGCAAAAAGGTACTAAGATAGGAGGTCCCAGATATAGGACCCCCTATCCCAACAAAACAAACGCAGCCTTCAAAATGTAGGTAAGAAATGGGTTTAGGGCTAACGTTTTCATTCTCCGTTTTAAGACTCTACGTTGTAGTAATCATGCCTACCTACCGTACGACTACCCCTGGCTATAAAAAGGTAGCTTAACCCGTCCTACTACCTACCGTACGACTGGTAGTCTCGTAACCATAAAGAGGCAGCTCGACCCGTCCTACTATCTACCGTACGACTGCTATTTATCAAGACCCAGGTTACGACATTAGGCCCCGGCTGCCGCCGGCAGCTAGGGTAGACCAATTAGGAGGATTCCGCCTATGGATCGGAAGGGACTAGTTAGGAGAGACTCGAGGAATCTTAGCATCGAGTCTCTAGACTCGAGGAGTCTTAGCATCAAGTTAAGACTATACTACTTTTACAGCACTTAGATAGTTTCCTATATAGATAGGTAGACCGCACCCCTTGAGTGAGGAACTGTTCTTGTTCCTTACGCAAGCAATATCATGTTCCCGTCTACAATCTTGCAAGCACCTCTTCAAGCTCTTTGTAGAACACCCTGTTGAGACGGTAACACACCCCGCCTGGACCTTACGTAACCTTCGTTCCCTACCGCCTCGCGAACCCCACAGCGTACTGCCTTGCAGTCTAACCCACCTTGGGCACAGGTTGTACCACTATTCTCCTAACCATAAAGAGGCAAATCGACCAGTCCTATTACTTACCGCACGACTTTCACCTTCTTGTCCCCGTATCATTACTCCTCGCACTATACTAGTCGCATCTCCCTTCTTCCTTACTTTTCTACATCGCATTCCCTTTTTCAATCTCCCTTTTAGTAGCCTCATACTATATGTCACGGCACATGCCATGATGGCTGATGGTTACTGGGCCTTATCGCCTTATCGGCTTTATCTGCCTTGTCGGCTCTGCCACCCCACTAGATAGATTCCGTTTGTTGCAGGACACAGGCTTCTCCTGCTTCCTGCAACTTCGTTATTTTCCACAATACAGGACAGGCCTCATCGCAGCCACTGCGCGCGTTAGTTTTCCTTCGCTCGTGACACTACACTCGCTTTCACGATGCCGAGAAAGAAAAGCCCTAAGGAGTTCTTTCGCCGGGGAAAAGAGAAGGGCTCGGAGAATTGCACGAAGGGGATAGACGGTGTAACGGGCTGAGCCCTGGTGCAGCCTCGGTAACCCTCGGCCATAGCGCCTAGGACCACGGAGGTGGGGCTCCGCCCCACCGGCGACCCCTGAACGAAGCCATTCCCAGAAACGACAAGCACCTACACGGACCACAACACTAGACCACAACCAGACCCATGGCGGCTCTGGAATCTTCTATCTCCCTCCGATCAGACCAACACAGACGTGTACATATGAGGGTCGTCTTCTCACGAGGTTCCCTTTTCCTTTTCCCTTTTTTCCTCATGTTCTGCGTATTCGTAGAGTAGGCCTAGTTAGTTGCAACACACTACCTTGCCCGTTACACCTACTAGTAAGAATTGGAAGAAAGCTTTGCAAGTGCGGGAGGTTAAGAGAGCGGGGGAAACGCCAGGTACGTCGCCGTCGTAGGTTCATGGCGTTGTAGGGGGTCTAAGGATGAGAGAACGTGTGGGTGGGAGGGAAGCAGATAAGGAGGAGGCCGGCAGGGCGAGGACGGAGGGTGTTATTCAGGGGGGAGTAAGCTAAGGGAAGTGAAGTCTATCAAGGGTATTTTTTCTTGGGTAATGGCCTTCGAGTAGGGTTATGTTAGGGGCCGAAGTAGATCTACCGCCGTAGATAAGGGAGGGAAAGATAGCTACGTAAAGGGGTTATTGTATTCTCTATCCACTAAGGCGAGTAAGCTCGCGGGCTCCTAGAGCACTCCATTATTTCTTAAATGCCTTAGTATCCTCCTTACCGGCGTTTGCCTAGCTCTACATTCTCGGCTACGGTCTCATACCCGGCACTGTGTTGTCGGAATATTAAGGCCCCTCCCCAGCCCACGGCTATCTCTGGTAGCCTTGGGAACGTGAGCGCCCGAGGTGGCTTGGAACCCTGAACCTGACCGAGAGCCCGTGGTTCGTCCTCTGAATCGGCTGACATATTACTGCCAACTAATAATGCCTCATCGTCATTGAGATTATGGCGACGAGAAGACGTCTTCAGGCAAGGCTTGCTAAAGTCTAGGGGGTAGTACAGGTTAGTCTTCTGCCTTGGAACAAATGAAAATGAAAGATAAAGACATACCTGGCTCGGCGGCATCCTCGGCCTCAGGGCCCTTCTTGAGCGTTAGTCCACGATAGAGGATGTATATCAGCGTCCCTAATCCGAAGAGAAACGGGATAAACTGGCTGGCTGAGTCGATGCTATAGACGCCCGAGATGTTGTTCCACCGAAGGGACAACTCTGTGGACAAGACTCCGAACAGAAGCACCCAAAGAGAGAATGGCAGAGTTGAAGCATATAGCTCAATTAATTCCAAAGAGAGCTCCGCAAGGTCTTTATAATGAAGGGAAATCTTGTTAGTCTCGGTGTCATGCGTCACGGAATACTGCTGTAGGGAGCCGAAAACTGGACTTACCCGCGTATGGTTTTAGGAGTCCTTTCTTAAACACCCCAAGGCTTAACAGTTGAATGAAGCCGACGAAAAAGGCATCAGCAGTCAGCACCACCCAAAGAACCTTAGAGAAGGTTCGGAAGCCGCCTCGTAAGCTGATTTTGGCAAAGAAGAAGCCCCATTCGTCATCGCACGGCACACGCGGCAGCGCATCCAACCCATGGAACCAGAACCAGCCGATGAAGATGTTGGCGGCGATCATGACGGCTTGCATGACGGCCGGCCGAACGCCGCGCAGTGTAGCCTGCGAGGCCGGCCGGAACTGCGGCCCCAGCAGCGAGGCGACGATGTAGACTTCGGAGGCGTGGACGGTCCCAAGACCGGCCTCCCGCGCGATGGCGATGAAGGTCGCCGCGCAGTAGGCGAGGATGGATCCTTGCTGGTATTTGAACTCTTGGTTGAGAAGGAATCGGGCCGTCAACGTGGAGAGGAAGTTGAAGTAGAGGCCAAGGCGCAGGCCGAGGCCGTAAAGGTCATTGTTGCCTTGGAACCCGCAAACGGGCTCCGGTTGTGTTGTGTTGGCGGCATCCATACCTTAGGTAGGTACCTAAGGTATGCTGTTGATGTCGGTTAGGAAAGGTGAATCTAAGAATTTGGAGGGTGTCGGATAGAGATGACGGAATGATCAAGAGTAAGGGGCTGGCAGGCAGCCTTTACAGAATTGGAATGTGTATTCATTCAGCCCCCCCCCCCCCCCCCCCCCCCCTCGGGATAGGCATCCCTCTGCTAAGCCGACTCGGTCTAGAACGCCGTTGCGCATCTTTACGAAACAACCAGCGATTAAAGCTGAGACAAATATTGCATTGTGGCTTGTTGGGCGGCAATTGTTGGCAATTAAACCCCCAAACCATCTTCAGCCGCATAACGCCTCGGGGTCCGAGAGCAACCGTGCACTTTCTCAAGCACGGTACTTTATACCAAGGTACTAGTAGCTGGTTTACCTCGGTTCGCAAATGAAATTTCCACTCCAAAAGTCCCAAAATACATCCGCAGACCAAAATGGACACAGCAACAACAGCGGGCTGCGAGCTGAACGGCAACGCCGACTTTTACGGTCTCGGCATCCGACTCGGGATCTACCTTCAGTGGGTCTCGACCCTTCTCGTCACGCTCTTCCTGCCCGAAGAGGAGGCGGTCTATTGCAGCATCAACATTATCCTCCAGGTGGCCATCGCGGCCACGGTCGCGCTGCTTACGACGCAGACGAAGCTGCTCGCTGTGGAGGCCGTCATCGCCTTCTGGCTGCAGTTTGGCGCCTTGTCCAGCCTGACCGGCGACGGCATCAGCCCCTTTGGTACCGCCACAGGCACAGCCCGAATGCTCATCTACACCGCCGTATGCGCCTACGGCTGCTGGTTCTGGTACGGCGGGGCTGCGCGCCTGCTGCAAACGGGGTGTGCAGCTGTGGCCTTCTTCGGCAGAGCAGCCTTGACGAGCTGGTTCCAACCTTTTTGTCGAACGGCATCCATCACCGGGCTCGTCGTCTGTTTTGCATTGCTCCTCGTGAGCGGTTGGCAGTACGTACATGGCCACGACATAGGCGACGACCAACGCCTTCGCCAGAGACCCACGACCGACGTGCTGTTTCTGCTGCTCTCCATCTTCATCATCGCCATGTCGGTTGTTTCTGTCGAGTACCTCATCCGCGCGAACAGCATGTCTGAGCTGGATGATTTCTTCGCCGTTGGCCAGCTTATCCCCTTTCTCATCGGCCTGTTCGGCCTTGTCAACACCCTGGTCTCTATCAGCCGCCAAGGAAGAATGCTGCGTCCCCGGTGCTGGGTTATTCTCTGGAAACACCTTTCATAAAGTCGTTGTTGTAACTGGCTGCGCAAACCAGCCGCCACAGCATCACCTCGATGGCAAACTCAGCCTAGTTTCAGCTACCAATGGCAAGCCGGATGCAAGTTTCCGATACAAGCGCGAAATATAACCCACTTTAATGACGAGGAAGATTGACACGGGCCGTTTTTTTTTTTGCCTCCAACAACACTGCCGAGCCCCAACAATCCTGTGCTCGTCTCAGACATCGATAGAAAGCCTTCCCACCTAGTGTCCTCCATAAATTCTCGCGTCTTCCACCATCTAAACCGGTGCTTTTTCCCCCTAGCTGATCTTAATTCCAAACGATACATCTCCCAACTCAATACCAGCAGAATTCTACTTTATTACAGCTAACGTCGCCGCTAATGAAGCCGCACCCTAAATGGCGCGGTTAGCATAAACCGAAGACCGCACCAGAATCTCCGGATAGCAACTTTAGTCGAGGGTTTAAAACTGGGCCATACGGCTATGTAGGCTAGGCTTACCCATAGCTCACCCTAGCTTAGGAGCGGCTTAAAGTTACGTATAAATATGGAAATGACTTAGGGCAACTTTGGTATAAAGTATGGTGCTGTTCTAGAGGACTCTTCTCTCTTTAATAAAGTAGATCCTTCCTAATTATCTGCGATCAAGATCCAGTATATGGCGCTTCCGACAGAGATCAAGACATACAATACAATCAAGTAGTTACAATACCTTCGATCCCACCAATTCCAGTATGCAGCGCTTCTGATAATTAAAAGTCTTATTTACTTAGTGCTCCAACCGCTTAATTGCACCACTTATTAGAAAGAAAGGGGTTCTAGGTATACGGTGCCAGAACACCAGCTTTCAAGCGTTGGAAAAAGAAGGCTCTGGAAAATACTAAAACTATGGTTTGCTAGAAGTGGCCGTAGAATCGGTCTGTTTTGGCTTTACTATCTTAAATATACCTTTGTAAGGACAAGAAGATAGAAGCTTAAGCTAGTAGATAACCCGCCCTTTTCCTACTTCTCCGGTTTCCATTAGTAACCGAGATCTTTACATCGCCTCTCGTAACTATATCCACCTTGGAGTTACACCTGCTTCGGTTTCTCGCCCGAGTGCTAGAAAGGACTATGGTAAACTATCTCGATATTATGTCCTAGCGGATCAAAGACGAAGGCGGCGTAGTAGTTGGCGTGGTACTGCTTCCGGATTCCCGGTTTTCCATTATCATTTGCGCCAATTACCAAGGCGGCCGCGTGAAAGGTATCAACTATAACGTAATCTAGAGAAGAAAACATTAAAATAAGCTGGGATCCCCCTTCTCTAACAAAGAGTACTGGAAAAAACTCGCCCTTGGTAAAAAATGCGTAATGTATCTTTAACTTCTCGGGAATATTCTATGCTTACAAGATTGTAGACGGGAATATAATATTGCTTACGTAAGGAACAAGAACAGTTCCTTATTTAAGGGGTGCGGTCTACCTATCTATATAGGAAACTATCTAAGTACTATAAAAGTAGTGTACCTAGACTCGGCGCCAAGACTCCTCGAGTCCAGAGGCTCGGCGTTAAGACTTATCGAGTCTCTCCTAACTGGTCCCTTTCGATCCATAAGTGGAATTCTTTTAATTGGTCTACCCTAGCTGCCTGCGGCAGCCAGGCCCAATGTCGTAGCCTGGGTTATAATACGTAGGGTAACTTCCTTACATAGTACTGATATTATATCTAGGTATACGAGTAGAAGCTGTAGTAGTGTAGCTATAATTGTAACGGGCTAAGCCCGTGAGGGCCTCGGTAACCCTCGGCCGTATGTGGGTCCAACCCCTGAAGCTATTCCCAGATTGTCAACGCCGACGCACGTACGCTTCGAGAAGCTTCTCTTTACAATACCAAGACTGTGTATATTAGGTTTACGTCCTTCCTTTCTTTCGCTCTCTTCTTTTCTCCTCATCCAAGGATTTTCGTAGAGCAGGTAGCACCAATTGCAACATATTGCTGCTGGACCGTTACACTTACATAGGTAGTCCGCGTAATTCTAAGTCCGTAATCCTTAATACAGCCTCGATGTAAGGATCAGTAGCTAGCCGTAAACCTAAACACCGGAGTGGTCCGGTGCGTAAAACTTTGCAGCTGCTCCGCCTTCTAATAATGGAAATTCCGCTACGCTAGAGACGAGGCCTCCTTAGAAAACGCCGACTTAAAGATACGTTATCCCTATGGCTCGTTAATAAGCGTCTTAGAAAGAAGCCCTATTGGTTGGCATATCCGCCTACAGGATTTGCCTAATACAACCTAATACGGAGATAGGTAGCATAACTATAAAACAAACTCTTTCCAGCCGAGATACGTATCGCCTCGTTTAAATGTACAGATGGCTTAAATAATTTACTTGTATAAGGGCTAATTAGCTTGATACTATTGCCATTAATAAGCTATAGCGACAGTTATACTGGATAGAACGCGTTAACAGAGTAAGTCGGCTCCGAGCGTCACTCTCACCGGCATGTACGTCTGGATCCAAGCCCAGGAGACACTATAAGGCCTCGAAAAGGGTGCTGGTCCAGGGGGCAGTTAGCCTGCGTAAAGGAGGACGTAATATTCCTAATTCTTTCGTCTTTCCGCACTGCTTACAACTTAATATACCCCGCTTGTGCATGGAGACGCTAACCCTAAAGAAACGGTGTAGTACATTTTAATGTTACTTCCGAGATTAGAACTCTCTACCCTCGTATATAACGAGATAGGGCTTCACCTATTCGAGCATAAGTCCTCTACGGCAAAGAACGCCATAGGTACTAAGATAATAGAGCGCATACAATTGGAGTTCCAATTAAGCGCAACGGTAAATTCACGGATGGAAAAGAGAAAACGGCAGTTAAACGGCGAAAGCGACCGTTACGTGCAGGGAGGCCGTTATCCCAAAATTGGGCCGAGGACGTTCTTGCAACCATGCCAGGCCCACTTATGGTCACGGCAAGTATAGCCGGGACTCACCTCGGCTCAGGCGACCCTCAGTGCGGCTCACCTCTTGCTCAGGATTTGCGACTAATACGGACTTGGCCAGAAAAAAGTATCGGGTGAGACTATTAAGGTAATCGGGCAGAGAGCTCCCGAATATGAAAATGTCGCTGGTATTGAGGGGCAATCTCAACATGGTTGCCGGCGCTGTCGTTGCCCACTTTCCTCATATAATATGCTCACCATCCCTTCCCGGACAGTAATTACATGAAGCACCTCCAATTGTGCCAGTGCCGAGAGCAAGAACCTTTTCTCAAGACCCACAGCTACATCTTCGAACTTATTGTAAACTCAAATTAGGTCAATCACGTAAAGGAAATGGTGAGAGTTGAGCTAGATAGAAGTACCTGCCGCGTAAACACTAGTAAAGCTGTTTACACCTTAATACCTAGGAAGGAGGAAAACGCCGTGATTTAATAAGGTAAACTCGCAGACAGGGGGATAGCAGTGTCACTTGAGATCGCTGTCACTATAATGTACAGAGGTGAGTCTAAATAATAGGACACAAATAAACTGTCATTACTAGCGTGAGGAGTCAGAACCCTTATGCCTCATCGTGGGCACGAGATGGTATCTATACTAGCTAACTAAGAGTACATTCCATTGTGCCTGCCTAAAGGCCTCTATCCCCTCCAGAGGCTTGTCACGTAGAGGCCTCTACTAAAACTACTGCTCGTTCTTAGGACATAGCTCTAACGGACCCAAGTTGAATTTCAATCCTCTAATCTAATAGACAACCTGCTATAGATGCTATGAGAATCTAAATTAATTATGGTAGTTGTATATAACTGACTGCCTAGCTGCATTCTCCTACTGTGTAAACGTTCTGATGCAGAAAAGAGAGAAAAAAGAATAAGTCTTCTATACTAGGGCTTGTCACATTGCTGAATCCACCGTGGTCAGGAACCAATGTCAAACACACACCTTAGACCACACCATGCAGTTGACCCGTGCAAAGGCCCGTGTGCGGCTAGGCCCACAGAACAGGTACACACCATCAAGACTAGCCCATCCACTAGCAAGGAGGCAAGCAAGTGCATCGCGGCCTAGCGGCACTGCTGCAGGAGTGATCAGACCTGATCGACCTACCAGGGACGTAGTAGCGTCCCCACTACGGTGCTTAGAACCATGAATAAGGAAGCTTAGGAAAGCATAACAGCTGATAGCTGACCGGCCAGGCAGCTGACCTTTGGAGTCTAACTCCATTGGGGGCAAGTAGTCATGACCCCCTTGGCCATATCTAAGGAGGCGAGCGAAGGAACCTAGTTGGCTGAACCTAAGGAAGCAGGGTAAGTGTAGCAGAAAGGCAGGAGAAAGCCAGGGCCTATAGATCTCCCTTGACATGATCATTAGAGCCACTTGAGCAATCTAGGTATCTTATACTTAGTACATAATAAGAATAACAGCCCCAACGAAAGAAGGGAGCTAGCCATGCTTTCTTCAACTGACTTCCCTGTGAAGCTAAGGGGCTAGAATTGACACTCAACCCTCCTATGGTTTCCTTGCCTCCATGGCTTACCTTCTTCTACATTTTCCATCTGCAAGATCAACTCTAGGCAGCTGTTTAGGAAGTTCTGTTTTTAACGTTGAGCGAACTGTGAAAAAGTGTAGATTGTATGTTATGCATGGGATTATGTTGTTCTTACCTCAGGTAAATCGAATTTGCGACCTTGTGTTGTCACACCTCATTGAGCTGTGTTACGGGGACTTTATATACTTCTTTTTCTTATAACGTACTATATAACAGATCATATTAGATTATTGACTTATTGTACGGTTGCTACAACCCAAGTCCACTCAAGACAAGCATGTGATGCGAAGTAATGAGGGATATAGCCGCCTCTGCACTTAAGGGCGCCTCTATAAAATATAGAGGCTGTCAAAAGCACTAAACTTTTTTCAGTAGTAGAATTGATAGAGTTGTAAATACATGATTATACTGCTTCTTTCTGTTTCTTCTTGCTCTCTGGCCTATGGCCAGAGCAGTGCTACTTATAGAACTTCCAATTATGCCTTATTGTGGTAGAAAAAGCCTAATAATGGCCTACCTAGCTACATATCTATTCTATATGCCGTGGTCAAGGTTGACTCCAAGTTGTATGTTCAGTTCCAACGTTAGACGGCTTTTTCTCCTAGCACCTATTTATCTAACACCCTCTAACTAAGTGTTTTACATCCCTTCTACAAGTACGTAAGGCCTTCAAGTTCCTAAGCTTACAGGGCCTTCACAGTGTTTCCCATTGCCAATAGATCACTCTCTCCTCCCTCTCGCTGCGGTAAATTAGCCTTTAGCGTAGGTTTCTACATTGTTTATCATGACACGACGGCCACGTCGTCACCCAACCCTGGTGCGCCTACATCTTTCAGTCCACGCCACACAAGAAGGGAATAGAAGCTTGTGAAAGTATAAGATTGCCCGTAGCTACCCCCCATACCCCTGAGCCAGTTGAGACTGAGCAGAATAGAAAAGCTAGCTATCGAAAACCCGCCAGAATGCATTCGACCCACTAACCTTGGGAACCCTCCAAACAACTACTTGCCAGCTACTCTGCCGTATTGACAACTACATGTCGCCTCGCTTGGTGCTTCGGCCATATATGACGCGAGGGTCGGGTAACCCGTCCTCGCACAACGTCGTGCGCTACCACCTGACTTCGAGGGCCCACAAGTTTGCACCCAAGTATCTTCGCGGGCGACTTTGCGGGCTCGCCATCGGACGGGCCGCGGGGAAAGTCGTATCGGAGATTAAAGCACAGTTCTAACGGAATATAAGAAGCGCTTGGCTTGGCTCGCTCGGATCCGCCCATTGGTCGATGCCGCATCGCTTCGGCTCGCCAGTAGTGATATGCAGCTGTTGCTGTCTCTGACGGCGGTCTTCTTAGGCTTCCAAGTTTGCTCCCGGTGGTGTCAGCTTGCCAACCTTGGTTTAGCCGCCGGAAGCCTTTGACCACGCCACACAACTCCTGCTTTTCTTCTCAACCACATGTAGCTCAACTGCAAGGTACGAGCCCGAGCCTCCGTTGCCCCCCGCAATATCTTGCTTGAAAGACTAGTCGGTGATATTCCTGTCTGACAAACGTGGTCAACTCTTCCCAGCGCATGCGCGCAGGGGATGGGGGCAACATTCCTCCATCCACCCAGTCTGCTTTTATTTCCGGCCTTCTTCCGAGCATGGATATCCCTCAAGTCGCTGCATGTACTAGGTGAAACGTTGCTGCATTGAGGTAAGCTCGTCCTTGAGCTCGCGGTTCTCGGCCAAGAGCGCGAGGACACACAGGTATAAGTGGCGTTCCTCGGCTGCTCGGTCGTCGTTGCTCTGCGGTCGAGCCTGCGGAGCCGCTACCTTGATGAAACTTCTCAATATTTCATCCACAGGGAGCGCCTCACGGGTCCGACTACTTTTCGGAGGTAGGTTGTCCTGGATGGCGACCAGAAAATCCCTCGGTGAGGATGCGGTCGGTCCCCTGTCCCGGCTCCGATCCCGCCCGTCATGGTTTGCCCTTGTTGAAGTGGACTGGGGCACATGGCGAGAACGGCGGTAAGACTGGCCAACGTTCTCTGCCAGCTCAAGGGCTGACGGCACGGCCATGTCGGCCTCATCACCAAATTCTGCGATGACTGAACTCGGCGTTGCCAGCTCGTGGCTAAGGGACAGCGGACGCTGGCCCAAGGGCGAAGTGGAGGTTTTTCTGGAGTTTGATGTTGGGCTGGATTCCATAGTGGCGCGGGGGTGGGTTCTCTGGTGTCCCGTTTTGTGGTGCAAAAACAGGAGATTTCCACAGTCAGGCCAAGATATAGATGTAAGGGATCCCTAGATGTAATACGACCCTCCCTCCTTCTCCCCGCCTCCCTGCATGCAATTTGTGGTGTCCTGGTTGTCGTTAGCGCATTCGACTCCAGACTTGTCGCGCAGCAGCGCCTCGAGCTTTTGGCTTCCACACTGTGCCATAGGCACTGAGGCCGGCCATCATGGAGGGACACGGCAGCAATCCCTGTCAGGTGCGGAGTCACGGGCAGAGCTCGAGCCTTCTGGCTTACACCGCAAGGTGTGGCCGAGCTCGGTGGACTCGAATTCCTGGCCAACACGGGGCAACCAGACGGGTAAGGACTAAAATTGAGGGCGAGAGCTGAGAAAACCTAGAATGTTTGCGCGCTAAAACAATCCGGGGTAGACATTCCGGTCACTAGCCCCGTCACATGGTAAAAAGGCTATGCGACCTTATCCTAGCTGCGGCGGAAGCTTCCCATTTTCATTCGCTACGTATGTGTCAGACAGCGGTGAGGCGCGACCCCTTGCAGGCAACATGTGATTCTACAGTGAATAAGATACTGTGGTGTTGACGGGTACTCTCGGTGTATTACATCACGCTAGAGGCCAGGCAATAAAGGAAAAAGCTTGCTAGGCTAGATGTTTGCTGCCCGCAAAACCTATCTTGCACAAAAAACCCATTGGTGGCCTTGCGCGGCGGTCTTGGTTGAGGGGGGCAACACATTGACGTAACAGCGTACTTTTAGCTGGCTGTACCCGTCGAATTGCTCGCAGCGCGTTATGTTGAGACACCAGCAATTCTGATGGAGAATCATGTCTGTTATTATCGTGGTGATGGCGGGTGAGGTTATTCAAGGCTCAATATGAGACAGGAAAATCTGAGGGAAGTTTGATGACCCTTGGTGCTATGGGGAAAGACATAACCTAGAAGCGTTACGTACAAGTAAGGGCCTGGCCAGCTCTGACTGGCAATTTGGCCAGGCTATCCCTGCCAATTAAAGACAATCAATTGCAAGGTGTGCGGCGATCGAAAAAGCTGGGCAGAAAGAGTGGTCTCTCGGCCGCTGGCCTGTCGGGAGTTCGAAAGGGATCCCATTCGAAATCCGGGGTTCGTTCTCTCCGTAGATCCGTACTCATAACACGGCGCTGGGTTGGGCCCAACCACAACCAGGGCTGGCCACTGTCCATCATGCCTTATTGCACGTTGGATGGCTGAAGGTGAGACATCTTCTAGCACCCCTAGAGCTCCCCACTACGACAGCCCGTTTCTTCTTTCCCGAGGTAAATTAAGAGCCCTACGAAACCGGAAATTGCGCCACATTTAATTGTTTGAGTGGTTTGACAGACTGTATGAGAAGGACATCTCCCGCCGCCAGCTGGCTTTAGGGACTACAGTAGCATTAAGGTTTAGAGCTCCTCCCTCTATTAATTCAACCGTCCTTCCACCTCGGCACCTAGGAGTGTAGCGGCCGGATGTGAGATGTGGGGAATAACGAGAGCTCGTAAATTTTTAGAGCCAATTTTAATAGCGAGTAGCCGGCTTGAGACCGCATATTCAAAACGTATACTAAAGTCGGAACTGAAAGTGGGTAGTAAGTAATACCCTATAGGCCTTAGCGAGTAGTAGGGCGGCGGCGTGTCAGCTAACAGGGGTACAAGTGGCGTTAACTCTAGAGCAATGCATCAATATGGACGTATCTTAGCCTATCTATGCCTTGCCAACCTTATCGCTAGACCTACAGCAGGCCGAAAGGGCAGGGATGGGACGAGGTTCAAATGTCAAAGAGTACTATCTTATTTGGCGAAGGCAGACCGTCCCCGTTCATAGAGCGGGAACAGTTATGGCTGCTGGCATATAAAGACTGATGACCATTCTCCGTCATCCTTTTTATGCTCTTGAGGAGGTCTGCCCTTGCTCCCCCTGCCATTCGGATATTGGATTCCGGATGTTGCTCGTTCCACTAAGAACTGAAACCCACTATGAGCCATTATCAAAACAATGCCCCTTGGCCGGTTGCCACCAACCGGCCTCCTCCCCACACGCCGTCCACTGTTACACATGCCCACAGGAGATCAGAATTGCTGCCTTAACCCTAGCCTTTCTCGTCATCTGCGGCATCTTAGCTCCCGAGTCTAAACTAGTGGGCTCCATCAGGGATACCACCTGCCATCTGGACTCCACTAACACCCAACCGAGGCCCACTTCCTCGCCAAATGCCCGGTCCGATGATACGTGAAACCGCTGGTACAAGGCCTGGCGCTACCTAGTCGATGCCCCCGCCATCATCCAAGAGGTATATAAGGGCTGTCATCACCCATCCCTCCATCATAACACCGCAACTACCGCCGAGGTAGTAGGTACTTGAGGCACCGATAAACATGCAACCAGGCTAACTCCCAACCCTTCGAGGTCCTCGCCCCGACGCCTGCTACGCCTTCGTCTCGCCCCCAAAGCACGTCAAGGATATTGAGTCGGCCGACACCAAGCTGTCGCTGTACATTCCCGGCAGATCCTCCTCAGTATACCATGCACCGTTTCGGGTGGCACGACAGGCTGCTCGAGGGTACGGGCTTTGTGCGCGCCCTGTGCGTGCAGCTGACCAATAGCCTAGCTAAGTCGTTGCCGGGGATGAAGGAGATTGTGAGGCGTCGGTTTGCTGAGTTGTAGGCGAAGAACCCCGTGGTTGATGGTAGGTTTCTGGTCTTCCGGTGCTAGAGCAGAATGACTCGGAGTTCCATGCTGATTAGTAACTCTCGGCTTGTCAATAGCTTCATTTTCCTGCCCTTTTCACTGCAACACTGCCCTTGCGCGCGCCCAAGATCGTCGAGACCATAGCTCCCTTGTCCAAGGGCCCCGCGCATGGCTTTCCAAGCGCCCAGCCCAGCAACGAACCCCATGGCGATTCCAGTGAATACGACGATATCCGACTAGCCGCAGCGCCTGAGTATGACCTCACAGGCGATTCGGTTGCAGGATACCATTATTATGAAGCCCGGCTTGTGATCTAACCGAAGCCCAGGGGTTGATACTGGCTGTTGTTTAACTGCGTGGGCACTTCAAGGAGTGCAGATTTGGCGTTTTCCTGGCCACCCTGGGTTTAGAGTTATACTATCCGGCACTCCAAAGAGTGTGGGAATTGGCATTTTCTAGCCTGGGGCCCTGTTTTGTTGGCTGCGCGTGTATGTTGAAGAGCGTGGATTTGTCTGCGCAGTCGTTGTGTAGTTCTGCAGAGTCAATTGATACATGCATCATTTGGTATGGAATTTTGCTGGCTCCTGATTTCTTCCCATACAAAACCCTAACCTTGCATGGGACGGGTGTTAGAATCAGCCTTTTTGGGGGGTGCTTGGTGAATCACTTGCCGACGGAATGGCCATTCTAGTCAAGACAAACTTGACAACACGCTGAAGCTCTCGGAGCGCATCCCAACACGCTAAACCCTGTGCAGGAACCACTGCACGAATTGCGAGAGAGGAAGAACTGTCAGCAATGTGGCAACAGCCGTGTGTGCTGGGAAGTGAGACATCAGCGGCGAATAGCGCAAAGGATGACAATGCGCGACCTGCCTTTGGAGCTTGCGATCCGGGCACCTGCGGCCAATCGAAGAGAGCAACATGCCCACAGCCCATGCGGCCAGAAGCACATTCCACTGAGAGGCCTCGTCCTGGAGGCCCGCTGAAGATTCCAGGCCGTTCATATGAACCGTCTATCACGTCTCGGGAGCGTGTTCTGGAGACTGCTGCGGAGGCGATCTACACAGTAATCGGGGAACTGCTTGCGGCGGAACGTACCGCACATCCCCGTTGAGATCCAACCTGGGAGTTGCCACCGTCCGTGCACCGCAAAGAGGCGCTTGGGCAGCCTGTTGTGGGGGAGATCGGCATTTGATCACTTCAAGCTGTTGTGGCTGCAGGACGACTGGCTAATCGGCAGCCGCCACAAAATGCAAAAGCCAATGGGGGATCTCTTCGAAAAGCCCAATCCAGGTAGCTTGATCGAGACTGTCTGGAAACCAGCGAATGGGTTTCTTTTTGCCTTTTACGGCTTGCAGTCAGTCTGGCAGAACCCCCCTCCCCGGACCCCCGAAACACGGCGGCCCCAAGGCCAAGTCGTCCAGAATGTTTTCGCTGTCACCAATGTCAGCTAACTATTGCTACGGGAGCATCCCCGAGCAGAGCATCCCCGATGATCGAAGCGAGACAAGAGGCAATCGATCGGAGTCTCTACCTAGTTTTCCAGCCTCGGCACGTTTACAATGGAACCGCTCGGGCTCCTTGTCGGAGCCTGCTTGGTCGCTTGCGTCGCCGCAGATGTCGGAGCCAATTTCCCCAACAACTTGTTCCCCGAAATATACCCACCTACTAACCCGTCTCTACCCAGATTGCTGACCCTCTTCGGGGAAAGGGTCACGACGCAGTTCATGGCCCAGTCTGTAGGCTGGGCCGACAACATCATCTTGGCAATGGCCCCGCTGGGCATAATCACTGCCATCGTCGGTGCCATCAGAGTGGGCGGCCCGTCGTGGCTCAAGACCATTACTGGGAGAGCGAGAGAGAGCCGTGCCGTTGCCGAGTCCGAGTTGATGTCGTCCACCTCGCATGAAGTGTGCGAGCTCTAGAATGGCCGGGAGGTTGTCAGAATGATAGGCGCAGGGCCTATTTGGGAGTTCGTTTTCGTGTCCAAGGAAGCCGACGAGAGCGAGGACCAGCCAAAGACGGCAACGTCCCGGCTGAGAGAGGCTAAGGAGCAGCGGTTCTTGAAACCATATCGTCAGTCTGCCTTACTCAGCTTCTCATGACCCAATCTCACCTTCTGGCCAGAACCCACGAATCAGAAGCACACCACTGATCGTTGGCATCATTCGAAAGCTGGGAAAGATGTTGCTGGTGAGAGCGCCGGCGATAGTCGTGCTTCCCGTCCAGAGCTGGCCACCTTCGGGGAAGAAATTACGCAGCCCCAAGACCTAGAAAAGGTTCTCGGCATGCAGGAAACGCCGGCCCCTAAAGCACAGGGAGTAGTGTTGGTGACACAGAAAAAGGTGATGAATCCTGTGTTGGTTCCGGCTCCAGGGAAAATCTCTGGCCCTTTTTGGTGGCAATCAGGAGGCGGCTACCATCTTCTGGAAGGGTCACCCCTTCCAACAAGTAGGCAGCATTTCCGCTTCTGGTAAACCCGGTGAAAGTCACAGTCGTCCTAAGTCACGGAAGCGCCTAGTGGCCATCGTGCGCAACACAGACGTGCACACGCCAAATCTCACGCTCAATATCCACAGCCAGGTAAACGGGAGAGAGCTTCATGCAGTTGCGGCGTTCGGTATCGCCCTCCAGTTTGGTGTCTTTGTCTACTCTGTAATCGCTGCTAAATATTTCACGCTTGTGTTGCTCAAGGACGGAAACCCCGTCGCCGACTATGCTCTCCCCTGCAGCGTAGTTGGTACGGTACTCTTGGTCGCCGGCATGTTTATATGTGCCCACGTTGTCGAGGGCAGCACGTCAGAGACGAGGTACCAGGCAGAAGACAAGATGGAAGCTCGAGTTGTCTGGCTGCAGAAATTCGGAACCGTCAACAACCAAGCTTTCCAGCCTTTTGCAGTTTTCTCCACCGACACGCAGGCCGTCATTACAACTTCCCAGCGAACCCCCCCCGAGGAAAAAGCTAACAATGCCCACATGGCTCAGGCACAAAAAAAGCGGAAAAGGCAACGCCAGAGAGCACCACAGGAACTGACGCTGAGGAACTTCTGACCGTCATTGGCACAATGATTGGCATCTGCGACTTTATCGTGCAGTTCATCGGTTTACGCGGCATGCACTGGTCAGCTTCAGCCGCCCAATTTGGCGCGACTGGCGTGATGACCATTAAGGCGTTCGTCCGCCGTGATCTCGCAAAAAGCCCAAAGTCCCAGTCCCTTCTTTCAGGTCACGAGTTGGATTGGTTGGCGATGACTGCTGTGGATTGCGCCAACGCCCCTTGGCTGGACCACTCCAAGATCAGCTAGGACCGAACCAGCAGGCCTTGTGAATGGAGGGTTGCCGCCGCCGAAGACCCGAAGAACTGTGAGAGTTGAAGCGACAGCCGGAGACTGCCGGTGCGGGTGTCTATGAATCCGTGGTGCGCAGGGTGGCAAGCATGAGAAGGGATCTTGGTGAGCTGGCCGGTTGGTATGGGCCTGCATCCGTGGAGGCCATTGCCTTGGCTCGCGCGATTGAGGTGACACTGAACGCTCTGGACGACCTGATTCTGAGCGGGGAAGTTCACCTGGTCTCTTCCGGCCCTCAAGCCTTCCGAACCGTTCAACCGCGAGGCGATACCCTTTCAGGTAGAGCGACGGGGCGACAGGCATTGGGCTGCCTCGCTGATGAGATCGAAGCAGCACTATCGCTATGGCTCGGTGCATAAGAAGGAAATCCGGAAGATTGTGGATCCTAGTGGATGCGCTTTCAAGATCACACCAAACATTCAGGATTGTGTATTGCTACAAGCTTTTGCCAAGTCCCAAGGCCTACATACGGCCGCCCACCGCTCATCCCCGTCACACGTCCGACCAGAAGCAAGTTCGCAAGTTGCCCATAGCAACGTATCCATCGGCGTAACCGCCTCAAGCCTAGCCTACTTCGACGCCATGATGTAATGTTGGAGGTAGCAATGTGATGATATTGCTTCCTTGCTAAGATGGTAAACCGTTGCAGGTTCTGGATCTGCAACTGGAGAGAGAGCTAAATAGGTGGTGGGCTGAAGCCCAGGGCGACTGGCCTGTGCGCCTGGGGCCCGCGCTCAGTGGGGCGGCCTGGGGCGGCCAGGTGCCCCAACATGTAACCCCCCCTCCCCCTACCTAAGTCAATTCTAACAGCCCCCCCCCCCCCAGGTCCATCACCCACATAATGGGCGCCGTCCTCGAGGACCTCTACGACCGAAACCTCGGGCTACGCGGCCCCATGCCCATGAGCGACGCCCTCGGTGTATGTGAGCAAGATTATTCTGGAGGCGTCGCAGGATGATCAGAATGTGCTTAGGGCGTGGTGGTTTTCATGTTACTATAGCATGATGCTCGTCTAGCGTTCAACTCCTCCCTCGCCATCCTTGGCGTTCTCGCAGTCAAGAGGAATCCCACTTACACGGCCGAGCTGTCATCTTTCTTGGTGGCTCAGCTGCGGGCGTTGCTGGATACAGCCATGGAGATCTTGAATGGGTTGGACAAGGGCAACACGACCATAATGCGGTGTCGCAACATTTTTACTCGACTCATCACGGCATATGATGATGTGGATGGTAGGTGTGAGCACAGGGTGTAACATTCTTGTCTTACTAACAACATCCTAGCAAATGGACATATCTCTTTTCCTCCAACAGCCCCCTCATCCCTCGAGCTGTCTCCGTCCACCAGCGCTTGGACGTTCCAGATCATGGAACCAGGGCCATTTGGCTCACAGATGTCCATGTGTCTTTCCGCCGAGGCATATGATGTCACGGGAAATGTGCCAATGGATTAGAATCAGTAACTTATCTTTGGCACTACACAATGTGAATCCCCTAGTCAAAAGTAACAAACTCCAAAGTCTGCCCAGCCTGGCCGACAGCCCCCTTCTTAACCACATCCGCCCCCCAACCATACCACTCATACGGATACGGCAGACCATCAGCCGTCAGCGTCCCGGCAGGGGCCGTGTTCGTACCGCCCCCCAACGAGACATCCCTGATGCTCGCAAAGCCCGTCTCACTGCTGCCCGCACTGAAAATCGCCTTCCCGACGCCCTCAAACACACTCGCCTCAACCAACAAATCAGCGCCCATGATCGTGTTGATCCCGCTCTCGACCCTTTCGTAGTACGAGCTGAAGACGTGGCCGACCCCGAAGCGGAAGGATATCCCGCTGCTCACATTCCGAAAGTAGTTGCGCGCCAGCGTCACATGGAACTTGCCGCGGTCCTCGGCCGCGTTGGCGTCCGAGTGGCCGACGGCCACCGCGTCGCCGTGGTCGTGGAACAGGTTGTTGGTGACGGTGAGGTAGTCGCTCCCGTGCGTGATGCTGACCAGGGTGCCGTAGACATCCCTGGGCTGGGTGGGGTCTGAGGAGAGGTCGCAGTGATCGACCCAGATGCTGCGCGAGCTTTCGATGGTGATAGCGGCGCCGTGGGCGGCGAGGACTTTTGCGATTTTGAGGTTGCGCAGGATGATGCCGCCGCTGGATTTGATGTGGAGGCCGATGCCCGTGAGGGCTGGGGTTCTAGGTTAGGGTCTGTTGTGAAGGGGTTGGGGAGGGCCGGGTGGCTTACAGCTGCCGGGGAGGCCGAGGATGCTTTTACTGGAGCCGACGCTCACCCTGACGTTTCCGGACAGTGCCCCTTTTACCAACACCACGGCGGGTTCGGCACCTGAGACGGCGGCGGCGAACTCCTCGAGTGTGGTGACTGTTGTGTAGTTGCCCCCCCAGCCTCCAATAGTGCTGTGACAAAAATATTAGATACCACATGGGTCACTTGGAATATCTAAGGCACTCACGCCCCATTCACCGAACAATAGCCAATGTTACACGCGTCATCATATGTGGCTGGGTCAAGTGGCTCCTGTCGTGTGAGTACCGACGCGCTGCCCAGGTTTTGTGCTGGGAATGCCGCAGCAAGTGCCTGAGAGAGGAGGCAGAGGGCCGATGTTAGGTGCGTGACGCGCATCGTGGCTGGATTAACCCACAAGTTTTGCAGGTATGACAACAATGAAGTCCAGGACCGCGGGTGAGGGATGAGGTGTTTGTATACCCCCGCTTGCCATCCGCAATATTATCCAGCGGTTATATCAGTGGTGATATCTTAGCCCCATAAGAGCCTCGAACGGGTAATTTGTCACCCGGCATGGCAGCGCACTTTCCCACGGATCTTGACGCCCTCCTCGGCCAGGGACATGATGGGCTGGTTCAGCACGAGGGATCCCGACTTGACACCCGGACAGACGCCGACATCGTTGCCTCTCTTCATCGCTACCTCCCCGTCAAGTCCGAGAGAAATGTGTGGGCTTTCTGGAACGGCAGTCAAGCAGTCTTCAGCATCCGGGTCGCGAAGGAGTCCAGTCATTGAAACAAGACATGCGCAACAAATGCTCATCTGCGCATCTGCGGATAACGGGCGGGGGTTGCCTGCAGGACGGGCGTCTTCGAGATGGACGAATGCGGCATCGGGCCAGGTAGGGGCTGAAGGCGTCGTTGACGGGCCGCGTTGTTGCGGGTGGCGCAGAGAGGATGTTAGGAACTTGAAATCGGGTGTGGACGTTAAGGGGGGTAGTGAGCATGGCCTGGAACGCCCTCTAAAGTTTGATCTGTTCGGCTTGGTTCATATAGATTCGCTTCTCGACGCCTGCCGCCACGACGGTGACCGTGTTTTTGCCTGCGCCCGCCTTCCCGCCCCCGAGCGTCTGCCCGGCCCATGCCACCCGAACAGAGACCGACTCGGCCCCTCCCTCTTGCGGCGACTACAGCCGCAATTGCTCGCCGAAAATCGTCCCCACGCCAGATATCGGTAGGGGCTGTGTTATGGAGAAACCCGGGCGGCCATAGATGCGGCCGTCGTGGCGCTCCTGGAGAAGTTAGGCGGCCTAGTTGATGTTGTCGCGACGTGGACTTCCTCATCTCAGACAACGTGTGCATCAGGGCTAAAATTGTAGTGTTGCTCAGCTTATGAAGACCGGTCTTTGGAGGTCTAAGATTCGGGACAGTGTTAAATCAAAACTTGTAGGACCTACGTCGAGGTCGCGTCGCTCAAGGTTATATTCGAAGGCCTGACATTTCTCAACCGAGATGATCACAAGGAGAGCGCGGTGCTCAAAGCACTCCAATGCGAAGAGAGCCCTTTATCAGCTCGCCGACTGAAGAAAGAGTAGCTCCGGATGGCCGTGGCTGGCCTTGCGTGGCCCCACTGCGAAACGCCTGTTGGAGGAGATAATACAGTATAAAACCACCATCTCAGTGGCTTTGCAGGGACAGCTCTTGTGAGTATCGTCTTTGGGCATGATTGGTTGATTCCCGGGCCTAACTGAGCCTACCCCAAGGTCCGACGTACGACAAATGAGACAACAGATTGATACTATATCCGTCACCTTGAATGGTAAAGAACTCATACAAGCCGTCTACTTAGATTACCACTTTGTTAACTTTAGGCAGCATCAGAAAAGCGGAAGCTCGTTGAATGGATCCGGGGTCCTGTGCCACAGGGCACGAGTTCCTGGCGTCTCCACGAGGCCGCCAAGAGACTCTACGAAACGTGCTATCTAGCTCCGTGGCATTCCCGGTGCAGGGAAGACCGTCCTTGCATCTCATGTGATCGAAAAAATCCAAGACATTTGCGAGCAGGGCAAGAAGCAACTATGCAGCTATTACTACTGCTACCACGGCCATAGCCAGGACGAGTCCGATCCGTTTCTTCAATCTATCGTTAGTGAACTGCTAGCCGGGCAGACTGGGGGGATCAAGTTCCTGAGGGGGTTTGGAACTTATTCGAAAGGAACATCTCACTAGACCAACAACGTTTACTCTATGCTCTTGAGGAACTACTCAGGCCATACTCAGAAAGGCTTTGTATCGCTATCGACGCGCTGGACGAAAGCCAGGACAGAAGCAGTCTTTTATCCCTCCTGAAAATACTCGCAACCGACGACAGATTTTCCAGCGTTCAACTTTTTGCCACGAGTCGGCAACACGAAGACATTAGGGGCATTATGTGCCAAATATGTCAACCCTTGCCAAGTCAAATCCGTTTATCGAACATGGGAAGGGGAATGAAAAGGAGGCGAGGAACAGACATAGCAGCACTACTAGATACTTGCCACATCTTTTCGCGGACTCATGACAAGATAACAGCAGTCTTGGACGGAGTCTCTGATTATGCGACCCATAGGATACGGGGACCCGGCCTTTGACGGAATGTTTGACTGACAAATTCATTTTGAGCCACATCGTCCACCAAGCCTCTGAAACCACACCTCCTCCCAAGAACACCCCTTACCTACCGCCGATATCCCCTTAACCCAAAAACAAAACAACCCTGCGCTTTTCAACTTCCACGGTTCCCCCGGCCATACTCAGATTTACCCGAAACTTGTAGTTGTCCAGCACACGCAAGTTGGCCCCCGTCTGAGCCCCGGCATCCTCCGAAGCGCGGATCCATCATGGTCCTCTAGCGGGGCTAAAATTGCAGTGCAGTCGGGTGAGTGTCAGTGTGTCTTCAGTTGCCAAGCTTCACGGCAGTCCTCTGTCGCACCCACTATAACCCGACTGCACCTGCATTGTGACAGCCCTGCTGAGGCTAAAATTGAGTGCTCGCGGGGATTCAAATTACTAGTGTCACTCGGCAAGCCCCTGTAGGCAGAGCTGTCATGGTCCCTGGCGGGGCTGAAATTGCAGTACAGTGGGGCTAAAATTCAGTGCGGTGGGCTAATATCCAGCGATTTCCTGGGCACACGGGCCACCTGTGATCGCTCACAAAATGGCTCTGCGCGCATATTTTGCATGACCCAATTGGTTGAGCTATTATGACGGCTTGACAGAGGCACGGTCAGGACAAAAATGGCATGCTGCTAACCTTCTATATGCACAATGCGATTTCGCCGTATGTACAACTCAAATGCGTCCTAAATTCCTCTAGCCTCCTGAAGACAGCGTATTCGGGCAGCGGGTAGTTTCGCAGCAAAACCACCCGGCTATGGTGCAACTTCCATTGATGACGAAGGTCCAACCCATTGCCCGTCGGCCAAACAGGGACCCGCTTTGAAGCGCTAAACTTGGGCCTCTCCCCACCATCACGCGCCTGTTTCATGATGCAACGCAAGATGGAGAACAGTCCAAACATCAATTGAAGCATCAAATTCGACTTTTACCTCAACCTCACACCACTAAACTACTCCGTACATTTCATCATCAACCACACCTCCCACCCGCCAAAAGCAAACACCAAAAGAAAGCATCTCACAAAACCAGCAAAAATGACAACCCTCCCCCCAACAATGAAAGCCTGGACCGTGCAATCCAACGGCGCCCCGTCAGCCAGCACCCTGGCCCTGACAACCCAGCCGACCCCGGCCCCCCCAACCGGCAGCAACATCCTCCTCAAAGTGACCCACGCCGCCCTCAACCCGGTCGACCTGCACCTCCTCAACGTCTTGCCCACCTGGCTGCCGTTCCGACGCGTCGCGACCCCCGGCCTCGACTTCGCCGGCTCCGTCCTCGCCGTCGGGCCCGGCGTGCCCGCCGACTCGCCCCTCGCGGTCCCCGGCACGCGCGTTGCCGGCTCCCTCGGCGTCGCGCAGATTGCGCTTGGCACCGGCAGCCTGGCCGAGTACCTTGTCGTGCCGGCGGCGCTGGTGGCCCTGCAGCCGGCGGGCATCACGGCGAGCGCGGCCGCGGGCTTGATGGGGGTTGCGGGGCAGACGGCGACGCTGATGCTGCGCGAGGCGGGGGTGAAGAGCGGGATGCGCGTGTTGGTCAACGGGGCGAGCGGCGGGGTTGGGTCGCTTGTGGTGCAGGTGGCCCAGGCCAAGGGGGCGGTGGTTGTGGCCGTCTGCTCGGGCGCCAACGAGGGCATGGTCAGGGGGCTGGGGGCGGAGGAGG
This sequence comes from Lasiosphaeria hispida, assembly GCA_033439745.1. Classification (NCBI taxonomy): domain Eukaryota; kingdom Fungi; phylum Ascomycota; class Sordariomycetes; order Sordariales; family Lasiosphaeriaceae; genus Lasiosphaeria; species Lasiosphaeria hispida. Next base: position 6,267,421 of record JAUIQD010000003.1, read on the forward strand.
TCGTCGATTATACCGCGCGCGAGCCGGTCGAGGAGTACCTTGCCGAGAGGTTTGCGGTCGAGCCGTTTGACTTTATCTTTGACACGGCGGGCAGCCAGGCCATCTACCGGCGGTCGCCGGCGTACCTAAAGAAGGAGGGCAAGTTTATTAGCATCGTCGGCGGCAAGTCGCAGGGCGTGGTTCCCTTCGTCAGGAACAAGCTGCTGCCGGTGTTCCTGGGCGGCACGCCGAGGCCGTTTCGTCTCTTGGGGCTCGCGCCGAATGGGGACAGTGCCAAGGAGGTGGCCAAGTGGGTCAACGAGGGCTTGCTGAAGCAGGCCCCGATTGACCAGGAGTATGCCATGGAAGATGTGGTGCAGGTGAGTTATCCGGGCCGAAATGGTGCTGTGAGATGAGTTGCTAACCAAGATGTCTAGGCGCTTGAGAAGCTTGCGAGCAAGAGGGCCAAGGGCAAGATTGTTGTTCGGGTTGCGGGAGATGCGGGAGATGCGGCTTGAGGTTGTTTGTTATGATACCATTTTATTGTTGCGGTCTTGTCTGCATTGTGGGTGGGCTTCAAGTTGTTTCAAAGGAGTGGCGGTGTTTGATATTGACGGCGTGCTCTACGTGGTCCCAAAAGACTGTCATCGCGACCTATGCTGAATTCAATGGAGGAAGAATGGGAGGCGTGAAAACCATCATCAAATATCAATTGATAGTTTCAATTCGTCCACGATGCCTGTGTACACTGTAGAGTTACTATCTGATCGAGTAATGACCTCAAAGTCTATTGTTACCTGAAAGTCCCCATCCCATGTACATGACCCGCCAACCGTTTCACCGCCGTGCCAGCCGCCGGACATCGAAGTAATCCCCCCTGTGGCCCCGAAGATCTTGTTGCCCCAGTTGTCTAAAAGCGCCGCGAGTGCCTAGACATCACCATATGTGGAAGGCTGGGACCCCTCGGGTTGGACACGGATGAGATACTCGGCGAAAAAGGCCAGGGCGAGGAACATGACCGCCAATGTGAGGGCTGGCAGCGTGATGAAGCAGATGTTCCGGTTGGAAGAGATGGCGGAGCTGGAAACCCATGGCACAATAGACCTGTAGCCGAAGACGGCCCACGTCGGCTAGTCCAGGCACCTTCGAGGCTCGAACTCGACTCGGGGTTGATGCCGACCGTCCCCTCCATGGGTCCAGGCTACCTTATACACGGCCTCCTCCATGCCGAAGAACTGCCACATGTACCAAGAGTCAGTGCTGCCAACCATTATCCACAGATTCGATCGAAGTCGAACCCACTCTGCTAGAATGAGTCGAACCCGGTCTGCTGGCAAGAATGGCCCCGATAAGACGGCAAAGACAGCCCATTCGGCTACAATACTCATTGGGCCACTCTTATCCAGGCGTATAAAAGGAGCGCTCTATACTAGTAGTAGTAACCATACTTTGATGTTTACTGCAAAGTGAAAATGATAGTTCTCATTCCAGAGTTAAGCCCCAACTCTCACTTATATCATGTTGGAAGAGCAGCCAATCGGCCAGCTCGGCTTCTACCTTTCAGACTTTCTCGGTGCCCAAGGTCTACCGACTGCCTTCTGCCGTCCCTCGGCTGCCGAGCTCGCCGCCGAGATATCACGGTTCGTCTTTACCTGCTCTTACCCATTGGCGATAACTAATAGTTTTAGTGTTCCCCAAATTATCATGTCGTTCAACCAATGTCTTGGGCATTCCGTCATTGGGATATTGAAGGTAATTGGCTGCATGCAAGTTGGCCGAATCGGTGCCGGTTGGCCAAATCGCTTCCGTGTTTCCCGGGTTGGCTAGTTTGGTTCCCCGAACGGAGACTCTCGGGACTGTGACTGGCTGGACGCGGTCGAGTTGATATTCGTCATCCCCGAGGTGCGTTGCGAATGATACCAGCCAAGTCTCAGTATCAGAGTGGTGAGTATATATAAATGGCTGGTTTCTACCTGTGATGTCCAAGAACACTTGTACGGAATAGTTTGACTTGGAAGCACTTGAGTTGCTCCTGGCAATACACATCTCCAACTCATCAACATGACATCAAAGACCGAATTCGGCGGGCACGTCAAATACCAACATGAACTCCCGGAAAAGGCCTTTTACGAAAAGGCGTGGCACCTGCTGAACAAATACAGCGGAATCCCCGAGGCCGACATCGAGCCTCACGTTCGCGCGGTGGTAGGCCACGCCCTTCCCTCGACCCCACCGTGAAAAACTCACAATTCCCAGCGCGACAGGGCCTTCGCCGTCTTCAACTACCCCTGCCTTGGCCGGTGGCGCTTCCTCGACCTCTACATCACGACGCACCCGCAGTACCAAGAACTCCTCGACCGCACCAAGGCAGGCGCCACGCTTCTCGACGCCGGGTGCTGCGTCGGCCAGGCCCTCCGCCAACTCGCCTTTGACGGTGCCCCGCAGGAGAACCTCGCCGGCACCGATCTGCGCCCGGAATTCATTGACCTTGGCTATGAGCTGTTCCGGGACAGGGACACGTTCAAGGCCAAGTTTGTGGCGGGCAGTGTTCTTGATGCAGAGGATGAGGCGTTGAAGGGGCTTGACGGGACGGTGGATATCATCCATGCGGCGTCCTTTTTCCATCTGTTTGGCTGGGACGATCAGGTCACGGTTGGGGTGAGGTTTGCCAAGTTTTTTAAGAAGGGAATCACGAATGCGACGGTGTTGGGGAGGCAGGTGGGGACGGACCAGCCGTTGGATGTGGAGGAGCATCTGAGGTCGGGGACGGGGAGGCAGGGGAGGTATCACCACAACGAGGCGTCGATGCAAAAGTTGTGGAATGCCATTGGAGAGAGGACGGGGACCAAGTGGAAGGTGCAAGCTGAGTTGAGTTATGAGACGGATTTGTTGGTCGAGGGCGGTGAGGTTGAGAGGACTCTCATTCGCTATCTTGTTCGCAGCGTGTAACTAAGCTACTCCCATTCACTCTCATCATGCTGTTGACATCCTACTCCTCCCTTCCACAATACTCCCCATAAGCAAGTCGACACTCGCCTTAACCGTGCCGGTCACCGCTACCCGAAGGCCTGACAGCCAAGGGCCACTTGTGTGTTTTTGCATGTTGGTAATGGTTGCCGTGTCTTTGGCTGTGTTCCTTTGCTGCCAAGATGGCCCTGGAAGGAACTCAGGGTGGTGGTGAACCCTCTCGAGCCTCTCGAGGTCATCAAGCATCATGTGATAGTACTCTTCGTCTTCCATCGCGGGTGGTGAGGTTGTCTAGCGAGCCCAGTTAGCATGAATTGTCGCATGGTACAGATAGTAAGGGGATTACACACAGCACAAGATTTGGTGGTGATTGTGATTGACGTGTTGCTGGCGGAATGTTTTTGATTTGCCGGGTAATTGGTCAAGACTTTCGCTGGCAGTTGAAGCTTTTCCCTTCGAACATCTCAATCAAGTTGAATGCCGGCCTCGCCCCATTTGTAGAGAGGGTCGAACACAGGTCCGGGAACTCCCGCACGCTATATCTCACCACCATTAGCTGATTTGCACCTTGGGGCCAACAACCATTCGACAGGTGGTACGCCAAGAAAAACTCAAGCGAAACCTCACATGATGCAAATGGGCCAGCCCAGATCATACGATACTCCTTTATATCCCCTTTACGTTCTTTTACTGCAATCAGCCCCATCAGGATCAAAAATTCACTGCCTCTCTTTGTTATCTCAAATATTTCCGATTAATTCCTTTTCCAAAATATGACTGCCTATACGTTTCATATACTGCGGATTTTTGACTCGTTGAGTGGTATGACGGTGAATCGGATTATAGAGCCTGAGTGCCACGTAAGAGAACTTTCAGCCCTTGTATAGACGAAGAAAGCTGGCGTGTGGCTCATTACCTTAGGTGCCCTGCTCTCACAATCGCAGATCTTTGACAATCATTCAAGTGTGATACCCTCTAGTTTGCTCACCACTTCCTGCTTGTCCTCTCCCCTTTCACTCCTTCTCCCGCTTCTCCTCGAACAGCTCGATGGTGAATTTCTTGATGCTGGTGGGCGGCGCGCCGAGGAATTCGGGGATAGTGGGGTCGGCGGCGACGGAGTCAATCAGGCGCGTGAAGACGTCGTTTGAGGTGGCATCCTGTGTCGGTGGTTGTTGCTGCGCTTCAACGAGTACGCCGCTTTCGTTTTCAAGGGGTGCGTCTCACTGATAGCAACCTCGTTGGAAGCCATGGTCTTTGGATGGCGGTGAGGGCTAGACACTTAGTTTCTGCAAGTGGGTTGTTGCCGTCATTTATGGTTAAAGAACAATGGTAGTTACCTCCTCCGTCAGCAGCATTTGATAAAGTGCTAATGAGTATACCCTATACCCGCTTCGTCACCGCAGCGCAGCGACAGGTACTAATCAACATTTGCCTGGCAGCGGGGCAAAGTCTTAACATTATTTAGGCGCTGCCATCATATGCCGTTTCACGACACTCCATAATACCAGCGTACCGATCTGCTCTAACGACATGCCCCAAGTTTTCCATCTCTTTGAGCCACGAGAGTAGGTCAGTCCTCGGACAAGATGCACCCAGGCCATTCTCACCCGGCTCTCTAGAGATTTCCACCAAATTCTCAAGCATCTCCCTCTTCCACTGGTGGTTGAAATCCGAGCGTCTACCGCACTGAAAGCGCCCATCCAGCACCCAGGGCACAATAAGGTGCAAAACCCTCTCAATTTGACAAGGGTCATCAGGCATAAAGAACCCGTGGGCGCCATCATCACTCTTCAGCCAGGCCTGTCCCACCCCAAACATAACCAGCCCACATCTTTTACTCTTGCTATCCTCGTCCCGGGTCCGCGGAAAGTCGGGATGCATCCGAGTCTTTGGGGTGTTTGAGAGTGGGATCGAATATTCGTACTGTAAGCAACCTTCCAACATCTCAACTAAGAAGCCTGGACTCATGTCTAGCGCAATGCACCATTGGTACTCCCTGGGGTGGTAGGCTTCGTCGGTAATTTCAAAGTCCGATTGACGCAAAGAAAATGGTACCGGTCGCGGATTTTCGCCACTACCCAGTTGGCTTCGTACCACGGCCACTGTCCGGTCCTCGATAATAGCATCGTAATGTGCGAGAACTTGGGCCGTCTCCCAGATTTTCGTTCGCAATCCTGTATATTCTAGGTGCCCGGCGCCGTCACCAAGTAGACGGAGAAGGTTCAAGCAGAACAACGCCAGGGGTGAATGGAGTGCGAGATGTTGTGACCGGGTCGGTGAGTCAAGACCCAACTCGCTAGGGGATTTGAACCCCCACAACTCCCACGGATCGGCATCTCGGCCGTTTGTAGGCGCCCCCCACGTGACAAGCTTTTGGATCAAGTCGCAATTTAGTTGTGGGTTTCTCGGAAGGAGCCCTAGAGGCGAGCAAGCGCCAAGAAGGGCTTGACGAAGAAGGCCTGAGTCATACCCAGCTAACGTCCGGGCCCGCTTTTCAACGGCATCTGTGAAAACCCATGACGACAGAATGGTAATGAAAGGAAGCCCCCAAGGCCTCTCCCCCCTAGCATTTGGGGCTAGGCAGCACTTGTGATACCAGCTCTCCAAGATATCCAATGCTTGCATGACCGTGTCGTGGGGAATCAATGCCTGGGCCTTGTAAATAACATGCACCTCGTGGCCCATGTGTGGGCCAAGTCCCATCAATCTGCATAGCGGCTGCCAAGACCGGGCAATTCGTTCCCAGTGAAGGGTTGCATTATAAAGTCGTAGGAATCTTGAACCAAGATCGTGAGTGTCGTAGCTGAGAATCTCTAGGCCAGAGTCTGTGTCGAGGAAGTCCCGTGCGGTGCGGTGGATGAATCGGACCGCAGTGCACACGTATGGTAAAAGGGACTCGGATTTGTAGCCGTTTTGATAGAGGCCGTCCGTTGCCAGCCAGAGGCTACTCTCGATCTTGCCCGTGCTCATGGTAACCACTTCCAATAAACCCGCACAACGAACATCAACCTGCTTCCTTGTTACTTCACACATCTCCCTCAGGCCTTCGACAGCTATCTCTTCATCCCATGGAACATTGTGGTAAGCCAAGGCGAGCTCGAAGACGCTTACATCATCATTCCGGATTCTAGAAGCGCTCGACTTAGTGTTGGCATAGGGCACAGCTTGCGCAGCCATGACGAGATTGAAGAATAGACCGGCTGATTGGCGGTATATGATGCGGTCATCATTCAGCCGTCGCCACATATCCTGGTACAAGCTATCCATCTCGGAGGGAAGAGCGTCAATGCGGGCCATGATCTCCTCGAGTGTGTCCTCGTTGTCAATGCCTGACTGGACGCTCCGCAACGCCAGTCGGGCCCAAAGGAACACACCCTGCGACTTGAGGGCAAGGTGTTGAATGGCGTAGGCATAGCTATGGTCTGATGGAACTTTGAGCGAAGCTTTGATATAGTTATGTATATCTTCAGCTGTTAGGTCTTGCAACTTCAATGTTGGTTGCTTTGCGAGGCGCCGAAAGAGGTGGGGTTCGGGTCGGCTCGAGACACAGAGCTTGGTGTTGGGCAGTGAGTTCAGGCGGTCCACAAAGTCAAGAAGACTCGAGACTCCGTCCTTCATTGAGACTTCGTCGAGGCCATCGAGAAATACATATACGACACCAGGAAGAGAGGGCAGAATCTGGAAGAGGGCATTCCGGAGTTCCTGAACCGACCAGTCCGAGTTGGAGTCTTTAGCAGATGATGTATTGGCTACCACGTCAAGGAGCTCAAGGTTGCTGGGTTCACTTAGAATCTGATGAAGAAGTGCGCAGAGCAACCCCTTGATACTCTGCTGCATCTCACTCCCAGCACGCCACATATAATGGCTGAGGATCGTCTTCGGTTGGCTGTTGGCCTGAGATGGCTCCAGCAGAGCTGTCTGCTCGACTGATGACACGATGAATTTAAAGAGTGTGCTTTTCCCGGAACCGGGTTTCCCACTGATCCAGTACAGAGGCGCTTCCGCCTCTGGCTTCGCCTCCAGCCATTGAGAGAAACTGGGCCACGGGGGACGTTCTGCCAGTGAGAATAACGGTGTAGAGGTTTCGAAAATCCAACGGAAAGTGTCATGGTCGGTATCTGAGACGTGGTTTCGGCGCTCGTTCATGGAGCTGAACTTGAGGCTTGCCAGCAGGCATCGGCGTTTGTCGTCACGCGTTGTTTCCATTTGGAGTAGCTTGAGTTTACTGGCCAGAGCCTCGTCGGCACTTGATCTAACACTGAGGATGTGGTCCTTGATCACGTTTTGTATTGTCAGAGACTCGGCTTGGACTAGGTCGTAGAGCCTCGAATGGCCGGCGGCATATGCAGATATGAGCCTCTGCTGCCCTTGGGTGAGATTTTTGAAAGCCCCTTCGGCCAGCCTTTGGTTTGCCTCGGCCCTCGAGCTGGGAAGTTCGGTGGTGTTAGATAGAGGAAGGCAAGGAATGGTATCAATGCATTGTAGAGCCCAGCTCTTATTTCCTTGTCAAGGTATCGAGAAGCAGGGGCAAGAGCTACCTAACTCACCAGATTTCTGCCAAGAAGGTTGTGTCCAGAGTCTTTTGGGAGTCAACAAAGACCTTCTCCAGCCGTTCAAGTTTTCGCCTCCGCCAGACCGTCTTGACTGTTGCGCGCAGGGTTGATGCCAGGCCATTTCCCTGGGCGGTGCAACGCCTGACTTCGTCCTTGAGCTCGACTGCAGCCTTGGAACAGCGCTTCGCTACATCGTGCAGCTCTTTCTCCTTCGGCGAGCATGGAGAGGCGCATTGGGCAACGGCGGTGTCGGCAAGTGAAGCGATTGAAGCGGCATTTTCGGCCAGCTCGGGCTCAGACGAGCCGCTCTCGTAGATGCGTTTGCATGAAGAAATGATCTGCTGTGCCGAGCCAGTCAGCTGCAAAATGTTGCATGCCACTCCAAGAGCAGCGAAGGGCTCCATGGCCACTTGGCGTACCAATTTGTGGGACTAGGGTCTGACTGACTGATGACGGGAAGTCCAGATTGAAGGCGGAGAGATGGGCTGCGACCTGCAGACAACAGCTGAGCGGCGCAACTTGAGGTGCAGTCACCTGCTGGTGTGCCTAGAATACCAGGTCCAAATCATGCACGGGATGGAAAGGCACGGGTCTAAGTGGAGCGCCAGCCCTGTCACAGCTGCACAGGATGCCAATTCCCAGAGGCAACGCCATCCCGCCATGCAGACGCCGAGGGCGGCAACACCTCATCCCAGATTGCACACAAGTCGTGCACTGAATGCCGCCGGCAAAAGCAAAGAGTGGGCCATTTCAACATTTTTTCGACTTCAATCTCGTCTAATCCGACAAAACAGTGCCTCCCTACTCCCGTCGGGCCCCAGTGCGCAAACTGTTCGAAAAGATGGCCCAAGGTCCTCTGTATTTACGAAGCTACGCCCACAGAGATTGCAGCAGCAAAACTCAGGTCCCAACTGCAACACCATGCAACCCTAGACTCTGTCTACATCTTCCCGAAAGAGACACAGGCTGTACCCACTCGGGACACTCCTTCTAAAACAGCCCCCAGGACACCAAAAGGTAACCGCGCGGGATCACCCCAGCCTCTAGGGGGAATCCTGAGTGCTATCAACTGCCTCAACGGCTGTGCTGTTGACGGCCAGGAGTGCCGAGTCGATGTACTTCTGTGAGCCTTCTCATTGAATCTTTGCATGACATGCTTGCTCCTGCCCCCTTTCTGACCCTCTAGTTCTGAATTATGTTGGTCCACATCTGGTCTCCATCGACGGTGACTCTAACAACTTGCCCACTATTTTCCGCCAGATGATGCTCCCCTGGATGCTTCAGTCCCCGATATTCCCCAGCATTACCGTATTGATGGCCTCCGTCACGGAATTAGACGGCCCAACAATGACACCGAGCCCCTAGCCATCAAGGTCAAAGTCCTGGCCTTGATCAACCGAGTCCTTGGGGGTCCTGCGCTCCGCCATCCACCTTGTTATCGTTGAAGTGACCCCCCAACCCTCACCCTCAACCGAAACAGCCCTGATATCCACCACGATCCACCTCGCCGCCCTGGCCTACACCCACGCAATAACAACCAGCCACCCCCTCTCCCGCACCAAACCACGCCACGACATCGACACATACCTCGCGAGAAACATCAAAGCCATGAGTCCGAAGCGGTGGAAAGTGGTGCCGGGGGTGTATCTGTGGGTGACCCTGGTGGCGGTGGCGCAGGAGTCGGACGGTACTGGAAATAATAACGACGGCGGTGAGCCCCGGGGAGAGGGACCTGCGGACCAAGTATCTGCGGAGACGAATGGCGTCGGCGGCGCAGGCAGTTGGGCAGGAGGAGTTTGGGCTGGCGATTGGGTATCTGAGGGCGTTTTGGGAGGTCCAGAGGTGGCTGGCTCGAGGGGTAGCAGAGAAAAGGGGTTGAATGACGCCGAGAGGTAGCATGTGTTTGCTGTTTGTTGACAACGCCTACCTTAGCTGATCTTGAATGGTGCTAATTCTGCACTTCAAGCTGTGGCCCACCGGTTCGCAATTGCAACCTCTTGGAGCGCGTAAAGCACCCACAGCTGGCATGGTTTGACACGCATATCCACGGTGCATTACACACTGCCCAATCTTGAAAGATAGAACAGAGTATCTCTCATTCTATGAACACCATACCCTTCTGGTGCTGTCGAGTATATCTATTTTGACCACTGAGTCTTGCCCTTCCTCGCACTCCCATCCGGGTGAACATGCGATGTTTCAAAACCCAACACAACTGGAACCCAGCCAATTTTCTTGTAACATCAACCTGCCATGCAGGCGGCTAACAACCCAGAACAAAATGCTTGAAAAATACAACCTCCCAAAACGCCGTCAATCATCAAACACCAGCGCTCAGAGCGCCTACAACATTGCGGTTCCAGCTAGCACCATGGCAATAGTGACAAGGAGGCTGCCGAGAGGGAAGCCATTGGCGGCAAGGGCTGCGGCAGAATTGCCTGCCGGAGAAGACGGAGACGGTGAGCTCGAGGGGATGGCCGAGGTTGTGCTCGCAGGGTTACCCACGAGGGCAGCAAGCGCAGGGTCGGACGAGAAACTACCGGTGACGGAACTTCCATTCTTGCACGAGTCGCCGCCCGGGGTGTTGGTACCCGCGACAAAGTTGACAACGGCACACTAGAAAGCACGGCGTGTCAGCGCTGTCCTCTGGTATGCAACCTGAGAAGGCGCAAAAACACGGTAGGGAGGTGTGCACAAACCTGGTACAAGATGCCGTCTGGGGCCTTCACGGCGACACCAATGACACCCGTCTTGCCGACCCACTCCTTGGGAGCTGTGACGATAGGCTCGCAGAAGTTGCCGAGCCCGCTCTGGGTGACGATGGGGAAAAGCTGTGACCAGTTGCCGCTGGCCTTTCCATCCAGCGTGGCGCGAATCAACCAATTGCCTTGGGGATGCCCCAGTTGGACGGACACGAAGTCGCCATCCACGTGGAAGTCGTTGGTCGTGTTCTTGGACAGGTCGGGCAAGTCGGCGCCGCAGGGAGCATTGCCCTCCTTGTCCTCGTTAATCGTCTCGCCCTCAAGGGACGTGGGGCTGTTGAGGACGAAATGCGCGTTGGCGGCTGACAGTAGGAGGAGCGTCGCGGTGACGAGAGAGCGGAGGGGCGCCATTATGGGGAGTGGTGAAGATAGATTGGGCTGGCTGATCGTGGTTGGAGTCTGGCGACGAAAGTGCGGAATTGGGGGCCAATTGATGAGTTGGGAGAAGAGGAGTCTTTAAATGGAGGGAAGGGAGATGGGACAAGTAAGAGGATTAGAAGTGACGAAAGTGGAGCTCAAGGGAAGCTGGAGCTCTTGCTTAGATATATTGCAAATGGTGCGTGCCAAGCCGGGAGATGGGGAAGGAACGAGACAACGAACGGGTTGTGCTGGAGGCTGGGGTTGGGCATGCAAACAACTGGGGGTGGAACCGACTAGCTGGTGGCATCTACGTCGTGGCGCTCTTCACTGCAGTCCCACGGTCTGCGACCCAGAGTCTTATCCCGGAACTCGGCAACAAATTGTATGGCGGTGACTTGCCTTGTGCCCGCCATGTCAAGCATATCTGCATGCGGGAGGTAGGAATGGGGAAGCAGATGCTACCTTGGGCAGGCCCGATAAAGAGCTCGCCGCGAGCTGTGACAGGTTGACGGTACGCCAGCACCCCGAGCCATGGAACCATAGACTCATCTCATTACGCATAGGAACCGAATCTGGAGGCGTGAAACAAGCTCAGTTTCCCGTCGGCTTGCCAATATCCCGGAGGTCGGATGGGTCAGCCTCGGGGTCAGCTTCCCGCCATCTCGGTTGTCGTAGTAGGGGAGGGTTTGATGAGGATCTTGCTCACAGAGCACATTGTCGGGGAATGCGCCTCAGAATGCTCGCAAGGAGGCCATGCGGCCGCAAAGGTGAGCATAACGCGCCTCACTCGGAGATATATCTTTTTCGAGAGCTCGAAGAGAGCCAAGATGTTTGTCACAGCAAAAACATGCGATGCAGAGCGATCTGCGATGGTGCTCCAAAACTGCGGGGATGGAGGGGTACCGCTGCCCCTCTCTGCAAATGCGCTGTCGAATCACTGGCAGCGATACCGGGAATAGCAACTGACAGGGCCCCAAGATGTGGGCGCACCTTCCCATATCCAGGATAGCGCTCTAGTGCGAGGGCATTTGAGCAAATTGTGGCTTGACTAGCGCCCACTGTTTCGGCGCCCACCAACCAGTAACAACTTGCTCTCGCCGCCCCTTCCCCTCGCCCCCCAGATCGATCACGCTTTGTGCTTCGTCCCGCCTCCTGCCAACCCAACGAGGAAAACGAAAAGAGAGAATTTGAACAATCCCGATGGGGGAGTCGAGGCGCCCAGGGCGTGGTAACACACAGATTTGCCCGTTGCGAACACCTTGGCTGCATCTGGGCATTTCTGCAAGCCTGCTGCACTTCTGCGAAGCGTGAGATCTCGTCATTTAGCCTCGAGGCAAAGCTGAACAAGGCACTGTCAATATATTGTCAGACTCTCTGTTCTTTGTCTTCACTCGCCGTCTGCTTTAACCGCCACAGCCCTTTGCGCGAACCGTCTTTGTCGATTCCTTCGGCTATCTGGACTCTCCTGGAGGGCAATCAAGACAGGGGACATCGCTGTGTTGGAACCGGATCAGTGGAGGCGAGCGCAGCTTGCTCAACCTGGCCACCGCACCCCCGACGGGACGCACAAGACATTCTGTCGTCGTCTTGTGACGCTGACGTCGCCTGCACTTGCGCTGCTTCTTTTACCTCCAACGGTGCCGTTATTTCAGTTGAGCAACATTCTTGCACTCTTGTAAGACTTGAACGTGCTCTCGACGACGGCGGCATCCGGTTCGTGGACTTGGCCAGCTTCATGGTTACGAAACCCGATTCTTGCGACCAGCAGCCGACGCCATCGAGTATGAGCTGAATTCCAACGCCGCAGCCTTTAACACTGTTGGAGCGCGACGCCAGAACCTGACCGACGATTGAACTGACATCAACCACCGCCAAAATGGACATGAACATGGATATGGATGGGGGGCACACCATGGCGGCTAACAGTTTCCAACCGGGGAACATGGCCCTGGCTCGCGACTTTTGGTATATCATCGTCGGCGTCATGGGGCTTTTGGCTGCATGTCGCGCCATCAACCTTTATGTGTCGCAAAGCCGGTTGGTCCCCTGATCCCACCTGGACCTGCTGGGTTCCGAACTGACAAACACCGCTCTGTAGACTGCGTCGATGCGCCGCTCAGTCGATCGAGTTTCCGACGAGGCCTAACAGCCGCTTCCTCGAGATCTGGGCGACCTTGACCGCTATCGTTCGCGAGACGAGCTACCCCCAGCTGTATTTTCCGGTCCGGTGGCTATCGTGGATGACCCCTCCGCCGTTGGGCCGCGTCATTGTGCTTCTTATCTATTGGGCCATCATCATCTACATGATGGTCGATGGTGCCGTTGTGAAGGATGCCTTTTTCTGGGAGCGCATTGGATACCGCAACGCATGGGTTACCATCATGCAGATACCACTTATGTATCTGCTCGCCTCTAAGTGCAACGTCCTGGGATTCATCGCGGGCACAAGCCATGAGCGACTGAATTGGCTACATCGCTGGGTTGCTCGCACCATTTTTGTGTCTGCCACTGTCCATGGATGGCACTTTTACACCGAGTGGGTGCTTGCCGACTTTGTCGACTACCAGCTCAAGATGATGCCCATGATCAAGTATGGACTTGCCGCCTGGGGTGTTTTGCTTTGGTCCCTCATCAGCTCGTTTGCCCCCCTCAGGCGGATAAGCTACGAGTTTTTCGTTATCCAGCACATCATCACCGCTGTTGTATTTTTATGGCTGATATATGAGCATGTCCCGCCTGCTGCCCAGTACAATGTGTGGTTTGCGATTGCCGCCATTTGCTTCGACCGAGTTTGTCGCACAGTGTTGTTGGTATGGCAGAACATCAAATTCTTCCCCAACAAGGCGAATTGCGAGGGAGGGCAGCGAATTGGGCACCAGGCGCAAATTCGAGCAGTCGGGGACTCGATTACCGTGGTGACGATCAAGGATGTACACTTCAAGTGGCGGGCAGGCCAGCACCTCTATCTCTGGATGCCCAAGATTGGGCCACTCGAAGCACACCCATACACGATTGCTTGTGCGCATCAGTTGCCCGATACTTGCATCTGCAATAGCATTCAGCTGGTTGTGCGCAAACACAAGGGGTTTTCTCGGCGGCTCTACGACGCAGCAGCCAAGGCGCAAGCCGCGGGGAAGCAGACACTCACGGCCGTCGTGTCTGGGCCGTATGGCATGCCGCCTCGATGGGATATCTATGAGACGATTGTTCTCATCTCGGCCTCAACCGGCGCATCATTTACGCTACCGATTCTGGAGAGTGTGCTGCACACCGAAAAGGCGAACTGCACGAAACGCATCGACTTTCTGCTGACGGCAAAGCAAGGGGAGGAGATCGACTTTTATGTGCGGCGATTGCACGAGTTTATCGACCGTGCAAAGACTGTTGGCATTGAGCTCCTAGTTCACATCGCCGTGACAAGTAGTGGTTCTGTAGCCGTCGACGCCCGGGACCACACGAATTTTCAGACGGTGGCGGGCGGTTCGGATAGCAATTCGACCAGGGAGATTGATGAGAAGGCAACAGGAAGGTTGCCGGTTGATGTAGAACGGTCGGCCGCTTCAACGCCGCGGAAGAGACTGAGTACCGCTAGTACCGATTCTCACGTCCATTACGCGTCGGTACGGCCCGATGTTGAGGCATTCATCCGTGCTCCCGTGGAGGCCAGCGGTGGAGAGACGAGTGTTGTGGTGTGTGGCGGCCCATCGTTGGTTGCTCGGGTCAGGAACTGCGTCGCCAGTGTGTCGGACGAGAGAGCTGTCCACAAAGGAACAGGGGCGCAAGGGATCCAGTTGCATGTTGAAGAGTACAGCTTCTGATCGCAGGAAGGACACCACCGGGGCAGCTGTGGGACAGAGAAAGCAGGGCATCGTGTTATTTTGTTGGGATAATGGTTGACGCATGGCGTTTGGGCTGCATTGGGACCTGATGGAGCATGGCGTTGGAAGGAGATCTTGAAGGGGTTGCTTACATTATGCGTATATTGTACTTTTTGAGCCTGCAAAGCATTTTGAGCATTAGCAGTGTGGATCTGAATCGAAACAGTGGGTGACCATTGAACATTTAATTGAAGGCACCTGCGGCTTGTTCCGCTTCCAGTTGTTCCTGGTGTCAAGGACGCGTCGCGAACGATCAGCTCAGCGCTCTGGCTCACCTCGGTAAAGCCCCTGCGTCCAATTGCGCCCTCATGATTTGCCAGGTTAAGTGGGTTCCCGAACCTGTTGATAGGGTTCGACTTTTCCAATTGCTGCAACACGAAATTTTTGGTTGGGCAGAATTCTGAGTCACTAGCAAAGTTGATCGCAGTGAGTCTTTCTGGATGGCCTGCGCCCGAGAAGAAGCCCAGCCATTACAGTAATCCACTGTGGCAGGCCTCTCAATGATGGTCTGTCATGCCGTACCGTCCTTTTCTCTTCTCCGCGCAACTTTTTCGATTCGACAGACAGCAACCAAGACCTTGAGTCGCCCTCTTTCCACTGTTCCACTTGCCTCAGCCTCTGCCCACAGTAATAACCCCGCCTTTTCGAGTTTCGCCAGACCCCCCAGACACAACCACGGCCGCGCCGTTGCCCCTCCAAACCCCTCCTTTTCCACCAACAATTTCAGCCTTTTTTGTCGCCAGCCCCAGACACGCGCACTCAGAGCCATGGGTTCCAACGCCGGCATGGAGCAGCTCGCCAAGCAGGTCGATGGCCTGACCCTCGAGGCCGTCACTGCCAAGTACCCCAACTGCCACCCCGAGATCAACCCCTTCGATCTCTACCGCGCCCACGTCGCCGATGTCCTGGCCAACATCACCGGCGTCGACAACCAGCTCATCTACCCCAACCTCCAATGGACTTCGGGGCTCGAAAAGGGCGACATGGTCCTCGCTGTCCCCTCCCTGCGCGTTAAGGGGAAAAAGTTCGACGAGCTCGCGGTCGAGTGGGCTGACAAGGTGAGCTTGCATTGCCCGCCCCCCGTGTTGCGCCGCACATAGTCCTGACAATCGTGCCTCGCAGTTCCCCGAGAATGATCCCCTCTTCGAGAAGCCCAAGGTCACCAACTACTTCCTGAGCTTCTTCGTCCGACCTGTCCCCCTGATCCAGTCCGTCCTCCCCATGATCCAAGAGCTCGGCGCCGAGTTTGGTCGCAACAGGTTTCTTGGTCTCAAAGACCCCCAAAACACGGAATCGGAGAGGAAGAAGATGATTGTCGAGTTCTCCTCGCCCAACATCGCCAAGCCCTTCCACGCCGGCCATCTGCGGAGTACCATCATTGGTGGCTTCCTCGCCAATCTGTACGAGGGCGCCGGCTGGGACGTCACCAGGATAAACTACCTCGGTGACTGGGGAAAGCAATACGGTCTTCTAGCTCTGGGATACGAAAAATACGGCAACGAGGAGGCTCTCAAGGCGGACCCCATCAACCACTTGTTCCATCTCTATGTGCGCATCAACGCCGATATGGCAGTCGAGAAGGAGGAAATCGATAAGAAGAAGGCGGCCGGCGAGGACACCACCGCGCTCGAGGCAGACAGTTTGGACGAGCAGGCCCGTCGCTACTTCAAGAAGATGACGGAGCAGGACCCGGCAGGTCTGGCCCAGTGGAAGCGATTCCGGGACCTGAGCATCGCCCGCTACAAGGAAACCTACGCCCGCTTAAACATCCACTTTGACGAGTACAGCGGCGAGAGCCAAGTTTCCGAGGAGTCGATGGAGAAGGTTGCAAAGGAGATGGAGGACAAGGGAATTTCCAAGGAGGACAAGGGCGCCATGCTCGTCGACTTTTCCGAACTCGTCCCTGGAAAGGAGGGCAAGCGTCTGGAAAAGCCGCTCGTGAGGAAGCGCGACGGCACAGCGCTCTACCTCACTCGCGACATCAGCGAGCTTCTGCATCGCAGCGAGAAGTACAGCTTTGACCACATGATCTACGTGGTAGCGTCACAACAAGACCTGCATCTCAAGCAGCTCTTCAAGATTATCGAACTGTTGGGACACAAGGAGATTGCCGCCAAGTGCCAGCACATCAACTTTGGTATGGTCCTGGGTATGAGCACCCGCAAGGGCACAGTCAAGTTCCTCGATGACATCCTGAGGGATGTCGGCGAAAAGATGCACGAGACCATGAAGAAAAATGAGACCAAGTACTCACAGGTCGAGAACCCTGAGGCGACAGCCGACATCCTCGGCATCAGCAGTGTTATGGTCCAGGACATGAGCGGCAAGAGGTAAGGGCGACATTTTTATCGAGTTTTGGCTTTCCGGGTTGGCTAACACTGCGTCCCTTGACAGAATCAACAGTTATCACTTTAACATGGAGGCCATGACTTCGTTTGAAGGCGATACCGGGCCGTATCTACAATATGCACATGCTCGCGTTAGCTCTATCAGACGCCGGGCTGGCCTCAGTGACCAAGACCTCGCCAGCGCGGACTTGTCACTGCTGACCGAGGCGCATGCCGCCAACATTGTTCGGCTGCTCGCCCTATGGCCCGACACAGTTTCGAACACACTCAGGACGCTGGAGCCGACGACGGTGCTCACGTACCTGTTCAAGATGACACACGCCTTGAGCAGCAGTTATGATCACCTTCAAGTGGTGGGCAGCGAGCGAGAGTTGATGAAGGCTCGCATGGCGCTGTACAATGCAGCACACATTGTTCTTGGAAATGGCATGCGCCTGTTGGGTTTGAGCCCGGTTGATCGGTGAGTCCAGCTTCCGCGAATCTTGCCATGGGCACGTACGCTAACAGCGAATAGGATGTAAATGTCGACCTTTTTACAGCAGATGCTCCCTGTCTGGTTCCTGCGAAAGGTGTAAAAGGCGTGAAAGATATCTTTTGGCGGTATAGGGGCCGCGAAATGTCGACTCAGCAGTGATGTTTACTTGCAGGCCCTTCATCCCGGCCAGGCAGACCAGCAGACTAGCTATGGTCTGCTCACAGGTCTGTCGCCCCGCACACGCGCCGGCTCACTCGAGATTCGGCAGTTGGTGTTGCGCCAGGTACCCAAAACTCAGCCACCGGACTGCACATCGTGATATTTCGGCCACGGCTACGACAAAACTCGATAGTTTCTAGAGAAGAAGAAAAAAGAAAAGTCTTACTAGAGGCTGCTGACATGGCAATCTTGTATCTCACCCGCGTCGAAATGCTATATCAGCGTCCAGGGGCTGGGGTGACAGCTGTAGCACTACCGACAGCTCGTAACGCCAGGGTCGTAACTTGGAACGTCAGGTCGTCTCCATTGTGGTTTGGCCACGGAGAGACAGCCTTTCCCGTGACGCGTAGGTGATGTATGTCATGGCGCATACGAAGCGCGAGGCAATGAGGCCCAAACTCTAACAGCGATCGTCTTCCAGATAGCTCTCCCAAACTTATGAGAGTGCCGAACCGCGCATTTCCACAACTAAGCCAGTTGCTAGCCACGCTGCCAAGTTTTTCACAACGTTGCTGCCCTCTTACAATTGTACGGGGCTGCTGACGTTATGCTGAGTGGCCAGAATGAACATCGCAACGGTCTTTTGGCAAGCGCCCGATCCGACTTGCTTGGCAAGCCGATGGCCGGCAGTATGTCTGCGAGTCACCATGGAGAGACTCTGTCGCTAGATCTGGTACGAGTGGCTCACACGGTGCGCAGCTTGTTGCGGTTTCCCACGGCTGACTCCCAAGAGTGCAACCCGCTGTCCTGCTCGCATCATCATTGCATGCCAACCCCCAGATGATCATCTCTTGTTCCCAACTTCCTCACCCCTATCCGCCCCTGCCAAGACATCTCAGCACTGGTCGATTGGACGCCATGTTGGCCCAACAGAACAACAGCGGACTTGTTTTATTATCCTTTTTTAACGGGGCCTTGCACAATCCCATTTAGGTTTACGACTGCCCGCGACTGCTCTGATGGAGGCTGCAGTCTCATAGGGCGGGGGCGCCAAGGCGACGTATGGACGGGACGTTGGTCTGGGGGATGAGTAAGATGGCGAACTTGCCAGCGTTTCGCTGTAACGAGCAAGACATATGAGACGCTGGTTCGTACAGGTACAGCTTCAGGCTATAGCAGATGCTGCTAAGATTGGCGGCTTGCATCGTTATCTTCTGAGCGTTTATATCAGATAAGCCCTCTTTTTCCTATTGAGCTTCTCACATATCACCATGCCCCCGCAAATGCAGCTCAGATGGGCCAAGACGGGACTTATGCCCGTAGGGTGCTTGTGTGTTTGTTGTTGATGCCTTGGCACCGAGTCTCTGCACACGCCAGCCAATGCTCGCAGCTCGCAGCTCACATCTCGCATATCTCGGCAAATGGCTCTGTCAACAACCAAAAAGTGTTTTGTGCTTTTATGTACAGCCATGTACACTGAGTTCAGCACTACCATGACACCGAAACTTCCATGGGCCTTTGCCCACAGCGAGCCCAGTGATATATCGTTTTTTTTTTTGTTTTTTTTGGCTCTGGCCTCACCAGGCATTCCTGCGCTGCAGTCCCACAGCCCTTCCATATCAGCAAATTGGGACGGCCAAGGCTGAGGACCATTGACAAGCGCATCCGGGGCGCATCTGGAGTTTCACTCGAGGGTGCGCTGTCCACAGTCCAGACCGCTCAGCGTCTTCCAAGATTTCCAAGAAAGTGCCAAGTCCCGAATTGTCGTATAAGTGGGCAGGTAGATGAGGTATATGTGGGGAGCCAAAGAATCGGACGGCGCCATGTGTTTGGCAAGGGCCGAGGTGATTGGGTGTCGGCTCTTACACCGCCAACCAAAGCAGGACAGGTTCGATTCTCGCCGGTCTCTCAGCCCAGCCAGTCGGGCCTTGGGACCCGCCGATAGGGCCAGACACTTGCCCGACTCCCGACGACCCGCGACACTCACACAACCCCGTACCTCCCTCTTTGCTTCTTGGCTTATGGCTTGATGCCTTTGGCTTGGTGCCTAATACCGGTCCCCGCCGGAACGAGCATTGGCGCAGCGTGCCCAGCTGCAACCGCCGAATCTGGACCATGGACCATGGACCACAGACCACACAGACCCGGGATCCTCAGAGGTGAGCTGGCAGGCCCAGGGTTGGCTGCCATCTCCTTAACTTATGAACGGGCCCCGTTCTCTCGACTGCTTTCTTGATATGACGAATATCGACTTTATGGTTCTCTCTTCTCTTCGGTGCTCATGAAGGTCACTGCGCACCCGCTGGCAGGTCCTGTTTAACACCAAACCCCACTATCCCTCCCCATCGATAGACACCATCTTGGTGAGCTGGGTCACTCTCGTGCCCTCAAGATGGCCGTCCCCTTTCTGCTTCTTATTCTCGCCGGCGCCGTGCTGTCGGCAGCATATCGATATGTCAACAGGAAAAAGCTGCCACCGGGCGTGCAACCACTTCCTGGGCCATGGGGTAGGTCACCTACACCACAACGACGGACGAGAGAACTGACAACCACCACCGCAGGCATTCCCTACATCGGCCGTGTGCACGACATCCCAGCCAAGGCCTCATGGCTCAAGTTCTACGAATGGGCCCAGCTCCACGGCCCCATCTACCAAACCACCATCTTCGGCGAGGTGCACGTCTGGATCTCATCCGAGCAGATCGCCCATGACCTGCTCTCCAAGCGGGCTCTGATCTACTCGGACCGGCCGACCATCCCCAACCTGCCCGACAACCGCACCAGCGGCGACTACCTTGCCCTCCTAGGCCGGACAGGTTTGTCTCCCCCCCTTCCCCCCCCCTTGAGCAAGTAACAATCTGACAAGCTCCCAGACACATGGAAACGCCAACGCCGCCTCTGCGGCCACCTGATGCACACCTCCGCCCTCGACTCGCTGCACTCGTACCCCGCCCTCGAGCGCGACCGCTTCCTCTACCTGATGGCCCGCTCGCCCGCGCACTACCGCGAGTGGATCGAGCAATTCACGTCCCGCACCGTCTCCCGGCTGTCCTGGGGGACGGCGCACCCGGCGCAGGTGCTGCGGCACACGACCTTTGGCCTGCTCGAGACCATCAGCCCGTCGGGGGCGCTGCCCAACATCATCAGCTTCCTGCGGTACGTGCCCGAGTGGGCGTCGCCGTGGAAGCAGAAGGAGCGGCGGCGGCACGAGCTAGAGGATCAGGTGTTCCGGGCGAACGTGGGGTTCGTGGGGGAGATGAGGGGGAGAGAGGCGGCGCAGCCGAGTTTTATCGGCACGTTTATGGCGGAGATGGGCGAGGGCGAGGGCACCGAGGAGGCCATGCGCGTGGTGGGGTTGATGGCGATTGCGGGCGCGTTGACGATTGGGAGTCCGATCCAGAGTTATTTGCTGGCCATGTGCCACTACCCCGAGTGGCAGCGCAAGCTGCAGGAGGAGATTGATACCGTCCTGGAGGGGAGGTGTCCGCAGTGGGAGGATCGGGAGAAGCTGCCGATGTTGAGGGCGGTGATGAAGGAGGTGATCCGGTGGAGGCCGCCGGTGCCGACTGGTATGTTTCCTCTCTCTCTCTCTCTCTCTCTCTTGCTTGAGTTGGGATTGAGGTGCTGACACGGGACAGGTATCCCCCACGCGGTTGAGAAGGACGACATCTACAATGGCTACTTCATCCCCGCCGGTGCGACAATCCACGCATTGGAATGGTAAGCCAGCCAGCCCCCCCTTGTCCGACATGCACGTTGCAACCACTGACAGCCAATAGGGGCATCACCCGGGAGGAGGCCATGTACCCGGAGCCCGAGGCCTTCAACCCCAAGCGCTGGCTGGACCCGGCCTTCCCGACCTACCGGGAGCCGCTGACGCAGTACCCCAACCTCAACGGCTTCTCGCAGTTCGGCTTCGGCCGCCGCACGTGCCAGGGCATCCCCATTGTCGAGCAGGACCTCTTCCTGACCATGGGCGGCATGGCCTGGGCCTTTGACATCCTCAAGAAGCGCGACGCCGCCGGCAACGAGGTGCCCGTGCACTGGCTCGACTACACACCGCTGCTCATCGCCAAGCCCGAAGAGTTCCCCTTTGACGCGACCCCGCGCTCCGAGGCCAAGATGGAGCTGATGCGCGAGATGTACGAGTCGGCCAAGGCCAAGGAGGAGGAGGAGAAGGCGACCGCCAAGGACTTCGCGTTCCCCGACCTCGGCCTGATCAACCAGGGCAAGGGCATTGAGGACCTCGTGGCCAAGGAGGGCCGCGCGGCCAGCATCGACGACAGCCACCCTGTCTCGACTGACGTCCGCGACTGCAGTCCCGAGCCCGGCCTGTCCTCTCGGGGCGACTCGGGCTCGGAGCCCGACGAGCCACAATCCGAAACCGAGGGCGAAGCCAAGCACCTGCTGCAGGTGGACGAGAAGAGGCATCCGCGCAAGGGGAAGAAGGAGCCAATCATAACAGGGCAGGCTGTGCCGGGGGCGTGGAAATGGTCCTGATTTCCTTGTGTCACTCTTGTTTGCTGTCGCCATAGCCGGGATAGGATTGGATCCCAGGGAATGGTAATTGGGCTAGACCTGAGAAGCTAATTGTACCTACTCTCTCATCGGGTCGAGTTGGAGTTGTTTGCTTGGAACTTGAAGTTGGGTGGGGGGAATACCCTGAGGCATCGGGAAGGATCCTAATTCCTATCAAAATTGAACTTCATGACGAAGCATTGCACTTTTGCTTTCTCATCCATGGAAACCGGCCCTTGGCTGCTTGTGCTGTCGCCGAGCTGAGCGCGTGTTCGTTACACGCAGTCCACGTCAGCATAGTCTTGGCCAAAGATTAGCAGAATCCTTTACGATACGGCCCCTGTTTGGTTGCCCTGATGGCGTTCAAATACCGATTGGTGGCTTGGTCCCGCGGGGCCCATAAAACCCTTCGTGCACATCGGATGAAGACCAAGCCCTCGGGCTCACAAACACAATTTCCACGACATGTCTTCATTGCCTTGCGCTGATTGTGAAAACAGGAAGTGCAGCCCGCAATCCAACTTGACATCTCCGTCATCTCCAGGCTCGCCGCCCTACGAATAACAGGTTAGTCTATTAATACAAGAGGTACAAAAAGTTACACGCCGTAACTTGATGCTCAAAGTCTGCAACTCGACTTGCGGAAACAAGTGGGACCGGACTTGGCGCTAGCAGGGCACTTCATAGGCTCGGCTGTTGGAGAAGTGCCTAACAAATCGGGTGTGGTGTAACGGTAACATTTCTGACTCTCATCATCTCTCGGGATTGAGCACTCAGGGGCCCGGGGTTCGATTCCCCGCATCCGAGTTACATTTTTAATTTTCATTGCGAATTTTATTTTTTTGGCAAAAATTCGCTTTTTAACCCTCATCTCAACATTTTGCTCCATGCAACAAGCAGCCTTTCATTTGGAGGAAGTTCTGATCCCATTGAGTTTTTTGAGGTTGTATTATTCATTAGGTCGGATACCTAGTAATAACATGCCAACTCCGTTAATGACCGTGTTGTAAATCGCCCTCGCCAAAACGCAGGTTAATATGCACCCCTATCCCAGAATCCCAGCGCCCGCATCCCGCTATTATCAAGCAAAATGGAAAACAGAACTAAATTCATTACTCCCCCGACCTCGTCACCATCCCCAGTACGGTCTTGTCCTACCCTTACTTTTCGTAATACGTAGCAGTCTGCTCGTACCCTCCCTGTAATTCTGCTTGCTGCGGCTGTTGTTGGACCGGAGGCTGATGAACTTGATAGCCCTGCTGCTGGACCGGCTGCGGATAGCCCTGTTGCTGATACTCGTGCTGTTGGGGATATCCACCTGCATGTTGCTGCTGATACTCGTGCTGCTGATACTGGTGGTGGTGGTGGTGGTGCTGCTGCTGCTGCTGCTGCTGCTGCTGCTGCTGCTGCTGCTGCTGCTGCTGCTGCTGCTGCTGCTGCTGCTGCTGCTGCTGCTGCTGCTGCTGCTGCTGTTGCGGGGAATACCCATACCCATCCTGGCTCTCCCCCCACTGTCCCGGCGACGTCGACGGCGTGGGCACATACGTCATATCCGGCGACCCGGCACTCCGCGGCGGCGGGCTATGCGGCGGCACGTTGGTGTACCCCGCCGGATACGCCACCCCCCCGGCCACCACCGCCGGACTCGGCTCGGGCTGTGCCCCTCCGAACCCCTGGCCCTGCTGCGCCTGCGCCTGCGCCTGGATCTGCGCGGCCTGGTCCTCCTCGAGCGCCTTGCGCTTGCTCCTGCGCACGCGCACAAAGACAAGGGCCGTGACCACGCCCAGCGCCACCGCAAAGATGCCCGCGCCCACGCCGACCCCGATGGCCGCGCCCTGGGACAGCGCCGGCCCGCCCTCGGACTTGACGTCGTAGCTCATGGCCCAGGCGACGTTGATGACCGCCGACGTCGGGATCGACGTGTCGGTCGGGTTGGCCGCCAGGCCGGCCGTCAGCGCGGGCGGCGTGACCTTGGAATTGAACGAGCTGAAGCACGGCGTCTGGTGGGCCAGCTCGGCCGTGTACTTGTAGAAGCCGTTGGGACAGCACTTTTCCGACACCGAGTAGTAGTCCTCCGGGCACCGGTCGAGCACGGCCTGCACGCCGTTGGCGGGGACGGGGAACACCCCGGGCCCCCCGGCGATGCGGGTCCCCGAGCCGTCGGCCGTGGTGCCGCCGGCGGCGCCTTCGACGGCGACCGTCCATGGGCAGCATTCGGGGCGGTCGGCCATGCAGCCGACAAAGGCCGCGTAGTAGACTTGGGTGCCGGCGCTCACGAGCGTGTACGAGGTGCTGGCGCAGCTGGCTTGTTGCAGGAGCTGGCCCGTGCCGCTGAAGGTCGGCTGGGCCAGTTTTTCGGTTGGGTTTGGGACTGGGCCTGGAGGGGTTACCGTCTTGACGGTGCTGGGAGGGGGGTTAGGTTGGAGGGAAGGATGGGGAGGAGGGGGAGCCTACGTTAGGTCTATTTGCACGGTTGTTCTGTAGTAGTGTCAGTCAAGTTGGCCATTTTTTTGCCAGGTTGTCAGCTAACTTACGGTTGCGGCAGTTGTGACATGACGCTCGAGGGCGGTGTTGGGCAGGCATCTTGGTACCAGGTTCGCTCGTAGCCATCCCAGTCTGACGATACATGTTAGGGTGTCTGCATGTCTCTGGAAGATCGGTTTGCGTACCCGCTATCCCCACTGCGCCCCAGCAGCTCGATGTCGCGATTGCGGCCGAAAGACAGTCGAGGTAGTTGACACCGTTGTTGCAGTTGCAGACCGAGGCCGCAGCGGTTCCCAAGCAGTCCCCGTAGGCACCATTCTTGCTGCACCTCTGGAAGCCGTTGAAGCTCTGTGCCCGTCAAATCGTGTTAGTAAAGATCTTCTTTGCTACACGGAGTGTATAAGCGAGGGCTTACGCCGCAGTCAGGGCCCGCAACTTCTGTCGTGGCAATGGTGCTGTTGGAGAATTGCCGCCGACCGAAGGCTCGGAACGGGGGGGCGAAGGCCGTTGAAAATGCCGACGGGGCGGGTGGAGCTGCCCCCGCCCGGAATATGGACGCCGCCATCTGGAATGGGTCGATCTTGACGTCGTCTCAGGCTCGCAATGCTTCCCTCGGAACTCGAGTTGACAGCGGGCTACAGCTCAGCTTTGTAGATAAAAATGCCGCAGGTTCTGGAAACACCCCAAGCAGATCTCTGCAGGCGCTGGCACTGCGGGAGGTGACATCTTTTTGTTCTATTCCATGGGCTCTCATGGGTAGGCAGGCGCCACTACCGAAGAGCTCAAGCTGCTTTCGGGCTGCGGCGATCTGTTTGGCTGAGCGGTCCTCATCAAAGCAATGTTTCGGGGCGGCCAGAGGCGTTCTGGACCCCACCATTCACGATTCGCCAGCGGCTGAGGGCCCTTGCGGCCGCTTGTGGTGGCGGAGCCAAGGCGCTGGGCCGCAACCAGCAGCCTGTCTCGACCATTCTTTTGGCGGTTCTTTGTCGGTGTGCATCGCAGGCACTGGTCTTCACTGCCTGCCTCCACGTCCATTTTGACTCGCCTGTACCTATCGTCAAGACAGCGGCAGCAACCTTTTGGAGTCTTGTCCGCTAACATGTCAGCTAGTGCCCGAGTGGCTGCGGGACAAACACAAAGATCACCGCGAGATCTCGCTTGCACGGCCAAGATGTCTAATTGCCAACTAGCGATTGTTAGCACGCACAGCAACCATTGTCTTGGCTCACCCTCGTGCCAGAGCTGAAGAGCAAGCAACATCAGCCCCTCGGCATGCTTAGCGACAGCGGCCGCCAAGTCAGATGGCCACCATTTGAGCACTGAATTCCGCACTCTTTTACACAGCAACACTTCAAAATAGACTGGACTTCCTGTGTCCGTTACGCGGCGTCCCGGAGGAGTGGAATCGGCCTTGGAGACAAAACTGGGTCGGATTAGGGCTGAACGCTAAGAAAGCCTGGACTTCTTGGCTGCCGTGCAGGGACTTTCGCGCCTTGCCTCAGTGGGCGACGGTAGCACCAACGAAGCGAACAGGGTCAAAGGGCGACTTCCTGCTCTCAAAAGCACGGTACTTGGGATCAGGGTGGTCACAACTCATGATTGCATTTCTAGCCAAAGACTCGTCTCTAAACAGTAATATAGATGGCCTTGGCCGTGCCATGCTGTGTCCAGTGATGGGGGCACGTCTCGGCGTAGACGTCGTTGGCCGACCCGATTCCGATGCTGAACTTGACGTTCGCCTGCGCCTTCCACAGAATGTTGTCGCTCTCGTCAATGGTCCAGCCCTTGGAGCTCCCGCTCGCCGAGGGAGAGAGCTTGAGCATGTCGCCCGACTTGAAGTCGGAGAAGCCCTTTCCGCCGCACTTGAGCACGTCGGCGCTCAGCTCACACACGAGCGCCTTGGCTTCATCCGCGGTGGCGAGGCCGGCCTCGGCAAGGAACACCTTGCCCTTGGTGGGGTCGTTGACCTGGAACTTGAAGCTTTTGCCGGCGGCTGCGATGGCGGCGGCGTTGACGCTGCGGAGCAGTTAGTGGCTGTGTTTCCAGAGTTTCGGAGGGCAGCAATTCTCATACCCGAATGCCAAGAAGGCGGCGGAGACGATAGCGTTGAGAAGCATCTTGACTTGTCGTTTGCCCGGATGGTCGCGGGAAAATACAGGGGCGGGATTGCGGGCATGCATCTCTTTAAATATTCTGTTTTAGTACCATGAGAGTACCGAGTACGGATTTGCATCCTATCGCTGGTAATAAGGGATATATATTGCTGCCAGTCAACCGCGCCCGTGCCTTTGCCGGCATCGATATACCCGGCCGTCCAACTTAACGTCGGCCCCAGTCGCTGCCGTGTATTCTTCTCGGCAGTTCAAACTTAATCTCTTCCTAGCACCCCCGATTTGATCCAAAGGTTCGATATCACCGTTCAATGTAAGCTCGCCCGGTACTGGTTATACCGCCAACCAACACACCCCTCCACATTAGGGTTAGCCCCCTTGTGTGTTTGCAGAAAGACAATGGAACCATGAGCTACCACGGCAGGCCGGCTGCTGTGAGCCTGTCTTGGGTTTTCTGCATATTCAACTATTTGTCACTGAGCTTGAAGGAATTGATATTGCCATGCATTGATATTTGGTTGTATATATCCAACTGCCAATCAGTCAGCCGGCCTTCAACCTGTAACATGCACCATTGCACCATGTCTGTTGATAGAGGGTTAGGGCGAGGGACCTGGGTCTCTTTGAACAGCGTGTTTGCACGTTTGTAAAACATTGTTCATTGGCAATGACATGGAAGGCACACACATCGCCGTGGTATTTTGTCGACAAGAACTGGCAAGTGCTTCCACTACTAGCGCACCGCCTCAGGGCTGAACGACAGCGTCCCATGTCCGACGGGCTGCATAAGCTGCTACCTCCACAGCGCGGACTAGTAGCCGTCTGCCCTACGTAGTCGCCCAATAATCTCAAAGAAATCGGGAGGGCCTCTGCAATCGTGGCAAATGTGGCTGGCTGGCTGCTGCAGCTCCTGCCTCAAGGTGGCTACAAAAGATACCATAACCCTCACTCCAGCACGCCCGTGATCTATCATCAGCACCTTGTGTTTTGTCTCCCTGTTTTTGTCCACTAGAGAGTAGGCGCCAACGGCGGTTTATGGGTGAATTCGGGAACGAAATTACCTATGGACCGGGATTGCTAAGAAAACAACCATGCTGGGAAGCGACGATGCCTATGTCGGATTGTGGAGGAACTGGGGTAAGTTGGAGGAGGTCTTTGCTTCAGCCATCTCAGAGCCGCTTCTCACTCTCCTCCGGCAGAAAAGGGGCCCTGGTCGGCATACATGATCACGATATCGCTAGCTCAAGGCGCCATCCTCATCTCCTTCATCACCCTTTTTGTGCGGTGGGTCGGCGGCCGCCTCTGGAACATCTTGGCCTTCATCCTCCACCAGTACCGCTGGACAGCTCAGGCTCGCGATGGCCTCTACTACCAGCAGCAGGTCCTCCTCCGCAACAGCGAGAGCGCCTCGCACACCTTGTGGACTGCGCTCAAACTCGCCTGGCGCTGGAGGACCGAGACAAACGGGGTTCTGGGCCGCTGTCTCCTTCTCGCCCTCCCAGCGGCCGTCAACGTCGCCGGTTTCGCTGCCGCCGGCTTGTTGGCATCCAAGCTGCTAGATACCAACGATGAAGTGCTCGTGAGGAGCGGGACGTGCGGCTGGCTTGCCGACGGTGAGCTCGCCGCCGACCGGATTTACGCTGATGACGAGAAAAACAAGCAGCTGGACAGTCTCTGGGTCGCGGGACTCTGGACCATGAAGAAAAGTGTGGAATACACGTCGGCCTGCTACGAGGGCCAATCGACCGGGTACTCGTCGCTCTGCAGCACATATGTCCAGCCCCAGATGCTATCGAGCGTCAACACAAGCTACACATGCCCCTTTGACCAGCAAACATGCTCGGGGCCTGCTGTGCATATCGACTCGGGCCTCATCGACTCGTCGGCACACCTCGGCATCAACAGCCCACCGGAGCAGAGAGTGTCGCTCAGGAAAGTGGCCACCTGTTGCCCGTTTGACATGGACAAGTACCAGAACGGCTGGGAACGCTACCAATTTCCATCCGATCCGAATGCTTCAGAGATGCTCAGGAATAGCTCGTGGAAGTACTATCGGCTGTCCGACAGCAGTGCTCCCTACGACCAGGTATCCGCCCCTAGGGATGTGCTTTTTTGGTCCGGAACCAGTGGCTACGAGCTATCGTAAGTTGGGCGAGCCCATCATGTCCCCACAGCAGGCAGGGCTCCGGGATGAGACTGACTTCGAGACTGCCCCTCCCAGATCCGTTCCCCAGTTCGATGGCAACCAAAACCTCGTAGCAACCTCGCCGCTCAAGGCCGAGCTCAAGGCACCTCATGCGGACCACCTCGTGCTCCTTCTCGGCAACCTAGCCAAGTACACAGAAGCCGTGACCGATCCGTGGTTCAGAGCCAGCTCGCAGAACGACTCGCGGGGGTACGACAGCCTGTACGAGTCCGCGGGCGCCTGGTACCCCGACTCGGTGCTGACGGGGCTCGACTGCACCGAGCAGTACCAGTTCTGCGCCAACGGCCGCTGCACCGACTTGTCGGGGCTGTACACACAGGACCCGGCCCCGCTCAACCTCGGTGCCAACCAAAGAGCCGTCTACGACGTCGTGTGGAAGTCGGCGTGGGCGGCCAACTGGTTCTTCATCACCTACTTCCTCCGGGGCGATTTCCTGCTGGCAGCGCGGCTCTTGCATCCCACGTCCATCTCGGCCCCGGTAGCTCCCGACCAATGGATCCAGGAGATCGAGAACCTCCACAACATCAGCATGGCCGTGCTCCAGCGCAGGGTTGTCGAGTACAGCCGGCCGCCCGATGTCTACATCCGGCCGGGCGTCGGAACCCGCCGGTTCATCGTGCCGCCTGCGACCGCCGAGGAGCAGAAGCTGTGTGACAACATCAAGGTGCGAGAGCCCAACTATCGGTCTTTTAGTCTGGCGAGCTTGGTCTTTATCCTCCTCTGCGGCCTTGCCATTGCGGCCATCGAGCTTTCGCTGCCGCCCCTGGTCTTTAGGATCCGCCACTGGAAAGGGTCCACGGAGAAGAGCCAGGCTTGGGTGGGGGCACATGTGTTTCAGCTGCACAAGGCGGTTTTGGAGAGTCGGGGGGTTGGGCCGTGGCAGCCGACTGAGCATGAAATTCCTGTCCTCCTTCACGAGCCGGTGATGATGGGGCAAGGCATTACCGGTAGTGACGGGCCAGTGAATGTTGGGGATGACAAGTCTAGGGTTCCTTCTCCCGTACGTGCGTACTAGAGTCTCGTTGGTTCTTATAGTAGCACCTGCGCCATTCTTCGCCGAAGAATGCAGATGTTTGCCTGGTACATAGCAGAAAGCTACATTCGGTACCTCAGCTCCCCAGGCAGTTGTTGGGGCTTTTGATTGTTATTTCGTTTTCATCCGCCGCCAGGGGCAAGGGTTGACTGCCCTGGGCAGTGACATGCTGCGCTTCCCCAGGGAATGTAACATGATATAAACAACCCTGCTCTTCTGCCTCGATACGAAACTTTGGACGGGGATCATCACATACTGCAAAGCAACTAATACGCCGGTACTTACGCCCCCTGCTACCGTACGCCCTCTACTGGACCCGAAGATTGTGGGTCATGGCAAGGTCGACTTGGAAGCGGGTGCTTCTGTCGACTGTGGTGGCGGTCTATCAGTATGCTAGAGTCTTTTTAGTTCTTGACAACTCGAATTGGTGTGAGAGAAGTATGGACATGTTATGTTACACAATACAAGCATCCACTTTGCCACTCAACCAAGAATCCACACAATCAGACTAGCGATCCTCAGTGTGTCCTCAGTGTGCTAAACCGAACGAGCCAGTGAGGTTAGCCATACTCCTGCACAACCAGGTCTCTAAAACTGGTTGATATTCGCGAACAGCCGCATTTTCCACGGCCATCAAAACCAACATCGACAATCCAACTCCAAGTCCCGCTTTGTTTGTCGAGCAGGGGTGTGGCCTCGCTCTTCTGCTCCAGTCGGGCATGGGAGGGTCGTTGGAACGCGATGTCGTCGTGGGTTCCGGCAAGAGACCCTCACTGCTACAATGAGATGACCTCTGAGCTGCTGACTACTTGTACATCTAGAACTGGGCTGACCCCATCCCACGCACCAACACAATACATTCAACCTCGACCAACAGCCCAGAGCCGCCTTGCCCAGCAACCTTCGGGTCGTTGATGGCTACAAGCTCGTTGCGCGCGGGGACTCCAACACTAAGGAGTTCTGGCTGCTCGTCAACAAGGCCTGTAGAGCATCTGGGGGGTTATCTTGGGCTTGTGCCTGACCAGGCTCAGATCGGTGATCAAGTTGCCGTGTTTGATGGCAGTCATGCACCCTTTGTTCTCCGGCAGAGCGGTGAGGCGGGCGGGAGTTATGGGTATTTCCACGGGGCTGGCTGATGATGAAGACCTGAATTCTGAGGAAGGACAGTCGCGAGGTATTGTCCTTACTTAAGCCTGGGACTATGCTCTATGCCTTACCCGCCCTATAACACTGAATCTTATATTCAACTTACACAGAAGAGAGACAGTATGGCCGTCAGGCGCGATGTGGTTGAACGCTGAACCAAAGACACATGTGTAGTATCATTCGTTCACCGCGACAGCATATGAATAGAATTCGACAGACATATTCATTCTAGAGCCTTGCAATCGCATCTACCCATTAGTATAGTTATCTTTCCAAACTCGGCTCACTTTCCCCCAAGAAATAGTTCCGAGTCAAAACAGATGTCTTGACCACATCACCACAGCTCAAGTGAGGTGTACAACCCCCACCTATCACGGGCTGTGGTTCTTTCTCGTTTGTCGACGTGCATCTCGCAGTTCCCAATGTCACCCCTTTCGGCGCCTTGACAGCTCTGCCACTACATGTACGTCATAGTCATGAGAGGACATGCCATGAGAGGCACACACCCGATGGACGACCTACCAGATCTACCCAAGCGACACTCAAACACGCAGGATATTGTCTAGGCCATGGGAGAGTATGATAGCTCATCTAAATTGCCTGGCCCTGGTGCAATCCAACACCCAGCTTATCCACCACCTTGACGACGTCGACAGAATTCTGCATGTACCCCCCCCCGTTAATGACGGAAGTAATGAGCAATGACACCTCTGGGCATCACAGAATGGCAACCCCCAAGAACCTCATTATTAGACAGGTAGTGATAGCTCGAGATCATCACAAATGCGGCCCCGACGAGTCTAAAACACATACCCGGAGTGCCACCAACACGTCAGGGAGCCCCTCAATTTCGGGTTTTCCGCCGAACCCGTTGTTTTTTATGATCTCGATGATTTCCCGACATCGCAGTGTACGTGCAGCGTCCTGTACCTGGAATTCAGCTAGCCGCTTGATTTACCGAGCTATGATGTGATTCCAGGGGATCAGCGCTGCGGCGTTCAATCACGGAGCATGTCGAGAACCCTGGAAGCGAGGTCGGCTGTGGCAAAGATGTCAACAAGGGAGGGAGCGGCCGTTTCCAGGTGGAATTTAGGCAGTCTACGCCCATGTCGGATCGAGTGCGCCTCCCGCAAGCTCTGAGGTCTAGCTTGGAGAACGACCGGAACTGATGAATCCTCGGAGAGGCAAAAAAAAACGCTTCGCCCCTACAGAACAGACATGAGCATGGAACCTACATGCATAGCTCTTGTCACCCTGGGCTGAGTGTATCACAAGTTCCCCGTCGGCCGAGCTGCTGCCAGTCGTGGGAGATGGCGACACGACAATACTTACGTGAGATGCGTGCTACGGCGACGCCTTGGGACATGGCTGCACGCCCTCGGCCGTCGCCCTCATTCAACATTGCGCCGTCGCATCTCGTGTGTCAACAAAATGACTCCTGGCGATGGCCTCGATCAAAAAGCGCCCACCCCGGCGCCGTCTGGAGCGGGAGCGACTCGAGGCCTGCAAAACTCCCACGCGAAATCCGGGGTACCCTGCATGTGCTTCGGTGTTGACGAGCATTAGTTTACAGGAACGACAACTGTTTTGGACGCTGTGCAGGACGTGGCATCGCCATCGATCGATCCTCATAACAAAGGCCGATGAAGCCAAGCGACTGCAGACGACCTCCTGTGAAATTGTCAAATGCGCTCACCAGTCCCCGGCCGACAAATGCGACACACTGTGCTCGCTCGCTCGCCGGGGCCACACAGCATCACGTCGAACAGCAGTGGTGCCTGTCTTGGCGACCTGGGGCCCCATCGCCATCCCCAGCTTCAAGTTTTTGTTTGACCTTTCCAGACGCCCGAGGAATGCACCCCCATAGTGTACACGCAGATGTGTATCCGCAGTCCCCTTGGGGCACGGAGATGCAAAGACGGGGGGGGGGGGGTTCAACCCCAGGCGAGAAGAAGGCCCAGGGTGGACGCCGTTGGAAGCGGCTGGAACGACCCTGGAGACAACAAGATTTGGGGTCAAGACGGGGGTGAAAAGAAGGTGTGGGGGCACTGGGGGACAGGCCTTTGCGCGACCACACCGGTGAGGTGGTTCAAGCCACATCTGCCGGTGAGACTTTTTGCTGCCCTATGATTCCCTGGACCAAGGTGTCAACAGATCCAGATGCAGCCAAAATCCTGTTTCGCAAGAGGAAAGAGAGAGAGAGACGGTTACCTCCATCCACCCCTTCGTGTAATTGCCACAACACCACAAAACACACCTCTGTGGACATCACGAACCCTCGGGCCCCGCCGGCTGGCGCCGTGACGGACAAGGGTTCGATGCCTGCCGGCGGCCCTGCCAGCTGGTCAACCCCCGCCGAGGCAATAAGCAGGAGCGAGACATACAGACAGACACACAGAGACATGTCCGAGAGACTAACGCGGCATCTGTTGCGGGGATAGCAGGGAAACAGCAGCAGCGCATTCATTACATCCATTGCAAAAAGACAAAAAGAGGAAAAAAAGAGAAGAGGGTAGGTCTCGACGCATGGTCGCCTCTCAACCAAGAAAAAGCAGGGAGGGCCACGAACCGGTTCGAAACGAGTTCGTCCTACCCCAGGTGCTTGACATTGCAAATAGAAGAACCAACAACGGTCGACAGAAACTGACAAGTCAGGACCCAGGCATGACATCCACCCCCCACCCCCATATATCTGAGATAGTTCGGGCTTTCGCTGCCAATCTGAGCCGCGAGGAGATAGCTCGCTGTTAGGCCCGCGATGTTCGAGTCCACCCAACACGACAAAGTCTCACTCTGGTGAGCGTGCGCGGGGGTCACGGCCACGGCCTTTGCGGGCTGGACCGGGGGCGGGGGCGGGTACGGAGGGGGGGGGCACCCGGCTGAGTTGGAGATGTGCAAGCCTGAATACATACTCGGACCTGGCTAGTATACCTCGTACTGTCGATTGACCCCAGCCAGGTCACTGGCGCCGGCCGTGGCTGGAAAGAGAAAAAGATACTTTGAGGGCTTCAGCCCGCATTGCGCCCGTAGGCTGGCACAGCTTGTTGGGAAAAGGAAAAAGCCACGCACATATACATCGCAGCTATTAAACGCCCGCCGCGGCCTGATGTAAGTGGCCGTTTTTGTCCCGCATCCCGCGTCCCGGCAGGCAACAAGTCTGCCGAAACGGCTGTCGGTGGGATGACGGAAACGGCTCACTTTCTCAGGCAGCCTTGCCTGCCTGCCTGGACAAGATACCAGGGTGGCCTGACACTGACACTGTGACCCTTGCATTGGGTATTGGGTGTGCGAGGCACAAAGCACGAAGCAATACAGACAAAAAATTTTCACGAGGCGTGTTTCCGTTCCCGAATGCCGGCAACATGTCGAGTGCCCGACGAGGCAATCCGGACGATCCGGGTAATATAAGTAATGTTTTCAGAGGGCCGCGTCTGCCCGCGGTATTCCGCCAGCCTGAGTTGTGAGTTGGGCTGAGGCCGGCAAGGTCAGGACAGATCCGTTCCTCGGCCATGACCACAGCTTGTGGCAACCTCGATATTGACTAATACTTGCTCACGCAACCGCCATTAGTGATCGGGGCGGATATGGGGCCGGGATACCCTCCACGACAAATCCGCAACGACTTGCGTCTTGTTGAGGGGGACCATCATCATGCTGCGCACCCACCGGCTGCAACATACAGCCGCCTAATCCTCTCCTCCCTTGGCAAAAAGACCGGTGAATGGCCTCAAGAGAAGACAAGAAGAAAAAATTTGCGTTGGACGGCACTCGGCGGCACTCATCGGCACCGGACAGACCACGGCACCCACCACCACAGCCCACAGCCTCCGCAACCCTTCGCCATCGGCGCGCGGGGTTGAGTTGTTATGAGACAGGCAGGCCAGCCTCCACTTCCCCTAACGTTGCGCACTACTGCGCATACATACCTGCCCGAGGCTACGCCTGCTTCGTGCAGCATCGAACCAACAAAAACAAACAAATCAGAGTGGCGAGGACGGAGGGTCGGAGGACGGATGCCCAATGTGCCCTCCACCACACACCCGCCGCCCGGAGGAAGTAGGAAGAAAACCCCCCAAGCGACCAATCTATCGAGGCCATTCCTATTTTGCCTTCTGACGTGCTGCAGCCACCCACAGACAAGGTAGGGTTCCTTGCCTCGAAGCTCGCAGCCAAGGGCCGGCAGGCAAGTCTTCTTCCAGGGCTGCGGAGGGATATGGACAAAGGAGGAAAAGCCCCAACCACGCCCAGCCAATCCCCCCTC
Source organism: Lasiosphaeria hispida (assembly GCA_033439745.1). NCBI lineage: Eukaryota > Fungi > Ascomycota > Sordariomycetes > Sordariales > Lasiosphaeriaceae > Lasiosphaeria > Lasiosphaeria hispida. The sequence continues at coordinate 6,302,661 of JAUIQD010000003.1, forward strand.
CCCCCCTACGGCTCACCCAAAAAGAGGCTTCTCAATCCGGTCCGGCCTGCCTGGGGGGTGGTCTGCACCACCACCAAATGCTCTGCATATCGCCAACCTTGTGCATCGCAACCGCACCGCAACCGCTGCAGTGCAACAGCCGTCCCTGTCTCAAGTAGGGTCTCGGCCTGCGAATCCCTATGGGCTACGCAATATCCAATATCTAGCCTGCCAGCTGCGTGGCCCCTGAGAGGCTAATTGAAGAGGTAGTATTGATAATGCCCTCCGTCTTTGCATGTGAGAAAAAAAAAAAAAAAAAAACCCACTGGAGCGCAATGCGAGATTGCCTCCCCTCCCTTTTCACCTTCCCTTTCCCTCCTGTCTCGGGGTAGGGCGGGCATGAAGGGACGACGGCCGAGCATAAGCGAGATGCAACTCCGAGATGGCATCTCGCGGGCGGTTGGCAGCCCGCTTTAGCAAATCCTGGAGCTGCCGCGCTGCGTGTCGGGCTGTCAAGGGAAGGTGGGGGAGTCCTGTCGATAGTAGTTTTATGGTGGAGGTTGTGGTGTTGTCGGATCCGCGCCCGGGGCCGGCTCCCGATCGCGATAAGGACCGTGGCCAGGACCCCTTTGTTTCCGAGGCATCGCCCCGGGCAGAATGCTGAAGCGCAAACCCGAAACTCCAAGATGGAGAGGATCCCGGTTGGGCCCGGTTGCGACGGCCAGCCAGCGGACGGACCCCCTCGACAGAATTTGCAGTCGACAATTTGCGTGCGTCCTGGTCTCGACGGTAGCGATTCCGCTAGTTTCCCTCGGACGCCTACTTATTGTCTGTAGTGCCTGTGCTAGTCCGTAATCCCACCTCATCATACGATGTTGGTAGTAGGCAGGTTGGGATAGCCTGTCTTGGTGTTGCTGCTAATGTTTGTATTGCTAACGCTGCCGTGGCCTATGGCCTGTAGCTTAGGGTATCCCCCCCGACGCCCGCTGCCCGCTGCCCGCTGCAACGCCCCAGTGCTGGAACCCATTTTCCGTCCCCCGCCTCTGGAAACACTAGGCGGGCTCCACCACGACGCAGCGAATATCAGACCACGCAAACCTTACCATGCCTCAGGAATGGCTGCGTCGTCCCTCTTGCTAGCGCCTTGGTTAGATAAGGCAGAGTAGTGTGTGTGTGCGTGAATGTGTGAGTGTGTGAGTGTATGAGTGCGAGTGTGTCTCAGTGCTATCCCGTCGGCTGCGGTCTTGGAGTGGTCTTGCTGTTGCCTGCGCGCACTCTGGTAACACGGATGCGGGTGCATCCAGCTCCTCAGACAAGTTGTCGCTAGAGGGGGAGGAGGAGGGGGCCATGGAGGGGGGGGGCCGATGGAGGGGCAGCGGATATCGGCCCTGGCCCCTCCTCGGACGAGGTGGTCTCGGTGAAAGGCCAATGCAGCACTCATGGCGGTTGCCCAGCCTCGACTGCGTCTTAGCCTTGCTCCTCATATGCTCCTCACATGCAACTAACTCTTCTCGCCGCCAGCGACACGCGCAGCCCATGCAGGTCGTGGCCATGTCCGAGACGATCGACGCCTCCTTGGGATGTTGCTCTCAACCCGGTGCGAGGTGAGGTCGTCAGGACATCATCTTCCCTGAGGCACGGTAGTGCCCTCGCGCTTAGATCTAGGTGCACCGTTACCGTCGATGGGTGCAGCGAAAATTTCGCCGTCCTTTGCATCTCGTATCCCACATCTCGAGCAGTCCAGGTTGTTTTGTTGAACAAGTCGCCACCAATCACGAAGACCTTGGCTGCCGAAATAGACAACTTGCATCCATGTCAAGAATGATGGCTTCTAGGACCCCCAGGCCATACCAGTGGCGTCTGCGCCTGCATTGACAGGTGGGCTCTTGCCCACCCTGCCTGGATACATGGATACAGTAGTCGCTCGCACAGTCAACAGACGGTGCGGTGCCTCTCTACAGGTGGGCCAATGCAAGAACCCCTCCCTAATGGTGTACTTCACCGCAAGGAGCATGCCATGGCTGGGTGCTCTAATTGGCGTCAACAGAGCTGGCCGACACGGGGTCCCAAGGGTCCCGAGCTCGCCCGGCTTTCCAGCACTGGACGAGGTATCACGCCGGCGGCAGTGCGGCCCACTAGACTGCCTGGCGGGCAGCCCTGCGCATCAATACCCGTTGACTCTTCCTTCTGTCAAGCGGGGGCAACACCTGTCTGAGGCGATCCAGTGCTGCAGCCTAGAGGAAGAGGGTGTCCTGCCATGATGGCCGGTGATGGAGCCTCTTTCTTGGCTATGAGCAAGCCTAGGGGGGCGTGTAACGACACCCTGATAGACAGCTCGCAAGTTGGTAGGGCACCCTGTTAGGCCTCATATGTGACGACGATTAGGCCACCGCGCCGCCCAGAAGCACCAAGACCCTGATTCCAGCAGTACCCCAGAGCATGAATGCACGAAGGGTTGCCCCAGACTCCAGCTTTCCAGTAACAGGGGCGGCAGGCAGGGTCCCCGCCTGCTCAGGCAGGAGATAAGAGATGGGATCATGGATGCCCAACAGCCGCGAGAAAACAAGATAACTGCGTCTCACCGCGCCGCTGTGCAGCATATCCCCGCGGCAGCCCCTTTGCGGGGCGTAAGCGGTGGCGCCCCTATTCTGCTTTGCACGATCCCCCCGTTATGCCAACTGACGGTGATGGTCTGGGCCCTCGGGGGTGGAAGCCTGACTCCACGACCACAGCAACATTCCCCCTACTACGTAGTAGAAGGTAACCCAAGTGCCATAGGCCGCAGACCCCGTGTCTTCCTGCCGCGATAACCTAAGCCCATGATGAACCACCCAACACGTCGGTGACTGCCCTCACTGGAGGACCAGACCACACCCGCTCTGCAAGGCTCGCGTGTTGAAGCGGGCCTGCTTTCCATACCCAGGGCTCAACGACGGGGAGTGTCTGCACAGCGGTATTGTATCTTCCCGGCCCGACTCTACCCGCGAGGCGATCCTCCATGGTGTTGGGCTACGGGCTTGGGTCAACTAGAAAGGATTCAGTCTCATGACGATGGGAGAGGCGGGGAACGCAAGCTCCCATGAGACGCCATCCAAATCGGCACAGTGCACTCCCTCTCCCAAGAAACAGACTGGGTTCTGGGCCCGTGGAGTCTCGCAGGATCGTGCTTCGTTCGAAACGACATGCCGTGGCCGCTTGGTATCCCCTCGGGTGCCCGGGCTGCTTTGTGCTGGTCTTGTCGTACATAGAGGGTTGGAGGTGAGGACACCTGCAACCGTCTGGGCACCGCATGCCGAGATAGCCACGAGAATCCCGTTATCTTGAGCCAAGTTATATAGCCAGTTGGCCTCTTCAACGCCTCTCAGCGCCCCTGACAGTCGCACTCGCGATGCTGTCCTACCGTCCTCGCAAGCGATAACGGATCAGCGTTCCCGACGTGACACCGTGACCGCGGGTGTGAGTGAGCACCGCGATACTCCCAAGTCACCCCCGAAGAGTGCTATAAGCACACACGGCAGTGGGATCCAGTCGCTTGACAGAAACTGGGGCGACAGCGACATGCTTCTCAACTTTTGATCCGAACTTTCGGAAATTTGTATAGTGCTTCTGGCTTACACATAACAAGAGCTTGCGCGGCGTAGTGTAGCACAATGAGCTCACTTTTCTGTAAGCGCTCACAGGAGACGGGTAGCCGCCGGCGGGCCCCAATGCTGTGGCTCCGGCGTTGTTGCACTCGGGCCGGGAGAACGGCGGATAAAATGGGTCGGATCGACGTGGTCATCGAGACAATTCGGCCCCCTAGACGTAGCGCACAGGAATAATAGTCCACAGCTGCTCCAAAACCAAATAAAGGAGCGCTGTGTCGATTTCCAGGTGCATGGCCGGAAAGGTCATGTCAGACCACATCTGACAAGCCGTGACAGCATGACTTGCCAGACCGATCCGGACCCGGCAGCGTGGAGAAGCTGCATGCAGAGCCGCCAGCTCGCTCCAACTCAGCCAGGCCCTGGTCCTGGGCCTTGATTCGGTATCGATGCAGTGCGGCAGACACCAGGCCCAGAGGGGCCTAGAAGGGGCAAAACCTCTTCGCCAATTGATGTTTGATCGCTGGGCACAATGTGATGAGACCTGGAATAACCTGCACACCGCCATTTAGACAGTCCCATTTGTCACCTGAGGTTGGCTGCTTCAATTCCATTGTTGGTGAGTCCGAGTCCAGGAAGACCGTAAGCGGGCAAAACCTGGAACCAAGCCGTTCGCAATGCGGTACCGACCATGATGCAATATCAGCTCTCCAGGCCTGCTCTTGTCAGGTCAGCGCGGGTGCCGGGCTCTGTCCGGATTGAGCAACGACTCGGAGTCCTGGTCTTTCAGTTTTGCGGCCTTGAACTCTGCAGGAGAGATGAAAAGTCGCAAGCTGCCCCCGACAAGGTGAATTCCTTGCGCACACCGAGGCGCCCACGCTTGAAGCGACGCTAGTTCCTCGCAGGATGCGCTCGTCCTCTGGCTTTGGTGAAAACGTGGGGTGAGCAACGGTGAACCTTGGAAAAAAGAAACTGAGGATTTTAGGATTTTCTAGCGCCGCTGCGCCCCATTATGGATTTTCAGAGAATTCCTGTTGGTCGGCGAACGGTGAGCAAGGTGAGCAAGTGCGCTATGCCTCTTCATAGCTAGTGCCTTCCTCTTCGTCCCCAACCAATGTCAGCGCTGGTTTGGGAGCAGGTCACCTGCCCTGGAGCAGCTGCGAGCGAACGGCACGGAATGTCTGAGTCAGCCAGTCCAGGTTCGCATTATCCATGCCCAGTCTAGTCAGGTGCTGCAAGCCACGTTCTCGAGGGCAATTCAGCGACATGATTTGCCTGATGGAAAGACCGAAAACTCTTGTGCAAAGGTCGAAAAACAGTAAGAAACAGTGCGCAGACAATCGGGGTTATCCCTGGTTCGGCGCGCGCAAGAGATAGCAATAATTTTTACCTGAGCTTGTGACAAGCGCCAACACGCGCCTAGAAGAATTGGGAAATTCTCGCAGCTTCACCTTGCGGGCTCATGCTGGCGATCGAGATTCACGCGGGCAGTTGCGAGAGCAAAGGCTCGGCATCTTCCACCTTGAGAGCTTCATCGCGATCCCCAAGCTCATCCCACTTTTGTTTGGCTTGGGGTGGGGCTAGTCCCAGTCTGCCACTGACCCATGCTCGAGCCATTGGGCTTGACCGGGTTAAATATGGTCAGTGCTTTGGATGCGATCCTCGGAAGTTTTGAGGTGAGCGCGGGATGGCACCCCACGGTGTACCTAGGTCTAGCACGAAAGCAAGGAATCTCCCGTCAGACGGGTTTATTACTGTCTCAGGCGATCTGGAGCCTCGTAATTCTTCTCGTACTGTATAGATAGGTCTTATCCCTTTGTCAAAAAGAGAAGTGGAGAAGGAAGCTTAGTGGAAATAGAGGAATCAATGGGAGGGGAGGCAAGACCCACGATGGGAAGCTGGGAATAGTTTCACGTTGCGCCTTAACACGGCATCAGTTCTAGTCCGAGCATCTCACAGGATACAGTGCGCTAATTTCATCTCTTCGTGTCGGGCGTACCGGATACCACCGCTCGAGCTGTGTTGACGCGATGCGCTGACGAGGGAGCCACGGCGTAATTTCCACGGTGCGCTCGCTGAGTTGAGATCCCTCGGAAGTCGCGGCCCTGAATGAAAGGGAACCTGACCACGAGAGCGTTGCGGCGGGGTTTACAGGGGCACGAGACCTGTTTGATATGTCGCAAAGGACGCCCTTGGGACTGGCAGACCGCTAATTTTACACAATTTTGCAGCGCCTGGTTTGCGACTCGGAACGACAGAACGGGTTCGATGTTGGGCCTAGAAGCCCGATTGCTGAAACGCAGTTCTACGTCATCGACTTGGGCTAAAGCAAAGCGCGGACCTGCCGCTAGACCCAATTCGGGCTGATTAAGCGTTTTTTTGCTCCATCGCCGCCCCCGCACCCGGGACTTGGAATCTCATGGCTCGCGCTACCTGTGCATCATCTATCGCTGTTTACGCAACTCCTCGCGAGGCCGAATCCGTACGTATACACGACGCAGCATGCGCGGGATCGCGGCCAGGGGCACTTGCCATGAAACCACCAAACCAAGGCCATCCTGGCCACGAGACCCCGACTCGCATGGAATGCGGGGAGCATGGACGGCTTTGGCTGGGGAGGGAGGGGAGCTGGGAAGCTGGCGAGCTGGGAAAAGCTGGGGAACCAACTCCTCGTCGTCGACTCGCGCCTCCCGCTGGTCCCGAACCTTGTTTCACCGCCTGTAATACTTGGATGGAGGTCAAAGAGAAGAGGCGCGAGGCAACAAGGCAACACGGAAAGGACCTCGCTTCCTTCCCTCTCGCTGTTCTTTGCCTTCTATCCGGCCAGTCGGGACAGCTGGGATGAAAGGTCTCGTTCACTGAGCACTCGTTTCTCCACATATGTCCCGTTTTGCGGGGAAGGACAACACACAAAGACACATTTCCTGACCGTGCCGCTCTCCCGAATGCGATTCACGATCTGGTCGGAGCTTCCCAGCCTTCCCGTCCCCCTTGATGCCTGTTCGGCCTGGTTGTCTGCACTGCAGCAGGCGTATGTGGATTCCACGGCGCACGGCTCCGACAGGCAAACGAGGCAAGCGGAATATGACTGCGAATATGAGATGAGGAGTCGTCTTTTGCCGGCTTGTTGTTGCTAGTTCGGAATACCATCATGGTGGGGGCCGGTAGGCGGAAAAGCCCCCCACCTAACCGACCGACCCCCCCTTCCCTTCAATTTCGCTGTCGTTGGTAGTACCTCCGCCATCTTACAGCTATCGCGCAGCATTCCCCAGCCCATCTCATATCTTCCCCGCGGAAGCCTTCACCAATAATTTATCTGGCTTTTCCCGCAGTGGATCCTGGAGGCATTCAGAGGTTGACAGTTGTCTCCCAAGATGGGTGAATGCTACCATACTAGATGCTGGGAGGGTCAGTCTGACCTTCCATTGGCCTCATCTCGCCTGGTGAGAGATTGGATGCATGTTGCGTACGGTTCAGTGCCAAAACTTGGAACACCCTGCCTTCCATAGGCAGACCTGGTAGGTACACAGCGGGGAGCCGGAGCATAATGGGCAGCCCTTTCGCCTGAACAACCCTGCTCACCGGCTGCTATGTTATCTGTGGTTATCTTTGTGCACTCGCTACGCCACGCTAACAGCCTCGAGCACGCAACACTGCTCCCAGCTGTTAGAGCAACGCAGCAACGAGCAGCCTAGACACTACCATGCGTCTCGGCGGAGCCCCCATACCTAGCGCCTCTCATCAACGATGTCTCGTATCGCACTGCTTGTCCTAGAGAACGAGGAGAGAAGACCCCTTCACCGCGCCGAGTAGACACGCGGCCAACAGTCTCCCCTTCGATGACCGCCTCAAAACGGCAGGCCGTAATGGTATGCAGGATGGGAGAATCAGATTTTTTTTTCTTTTTTCCCTTCCGCCCACTTCTTCCAAGTTTGCCGTGCCTCGAGGTTGCGGCTGCGGTTGCGGCCAGTGCGGCCTACGTGGTGGTGGGGTGGGGGAACAGGGGGGGGTGGCGGGCGGGGGGCATGCGCCGGCATCGCATCGTACCATCGTCCGAGATGTCGATACGGATATCGAGCCCAAATTCCCACGGCGGCACACCAAAATCCCATTCTCGCCTGCTGGGAAGGACAGCTATCTCGCATGCCCTTCCAACATCTCTCATCCCCCCCCTCCACTTTAAAAAAAAGAAAAGATAAGGAAGACCCTTCAAATAGAGGGCATCCATTTGCCGATCGCGGTCGACCCTGCTTCTCGCAAAAGACCCTGATACCCTGATCTTCAGGGCCGATAATGGAGTTGTGAGAGAAAATCTCTTTGTTGTTTGCTGTCGCGATAGGGGTGAATCAACAATGGCTCAGCCTTCAAAACACGTTGGCCGTCATCAGATGAGGAACACCTGTTGTTTTAAAACAGCCCGTGTTAAACCAAACCCGTCCGTATGCGCAAACCGCGGGGGGCGTGGGTGTAGAGCGGGCAAGAGACTCCGGCGTCAGTTCATATGCGCTTTGTGTGGTCCTCATGGCTTGTCCTCTGCCCAGAGTGAAGTGCTTGGCCCGTGTTTGGTCTCCGGCTGGTCCTGAGGTCCTGAAAGGTGCTGCAAATGGCAGAATGCCTAATTGATACTGTGTATTCCAATGCATGGAGCATGGAGCATGGAGCATGGAGCGCTGCAGGCTCGCTGCGCTGCTCCCTCCTGTCGCGCGCTTGCACTGTCACATCTGACAATCCATCGAGGTGCGCGCCGTAGTATGAGCCGCGCAAGGACAACCGTCCCCTACCCTTTTACTGGTGCTGGCTTCCGACGAGCCCACTTCCGACGGGTCCGCATCCATGACCAGGGGCAGGCAAATAAAAAAAGATGCCTACCTATATCGAACCCGGCCACAACATACAATATCAGACCATCAAATGGGGTTGCAGTGCGCCGTTCAATCTTCTGACCTCCCTTTGGGTTGCCTTGGCCCGCAACAGCCGTGGAGTCGCCCATAGCAGCTGCCACAGATGCGGCAGGCACTGCAATGTGCGGTGTTGTTGACATTCCAGACGACGTCAAAACAAGAATATCAATGTGTTCAGGATCCGAACATGGTGGGGCTTGAAGTGATCATTTGGACTTGTCCTGGTAATAATGCAAAGCAAACATGACATCTACTTTGTCGAGATGCCGTTTGGGCCGTGCCGCTCAGATTTTTTCTCAAACCTCATTGTTCTGGATGAAGTCGTATTGCATGGCATGCGCGGCACACAGAGCATGAAGCGATTAGATGAACATGAAGCCGTTCGCAGACTGTTGTCAATGTCGATCGCTTGTTTTGGCAGGCCACCGACGAGGGGGCTTTTGGGGGGGATCATGTTTGCGAAGGAGGGGCAGAACACGCACTGTGCTGTGTGGTCGTTGTCGAATTGACACTGTCAAAAATGCGTCGCCAATAACCCGAGTGGCGGAAAGCCGTTGACAGATGGACAGGAGAGAGAGCACGAGTTCCACCACGTGTGTGGTGGTTGGTCCGTGGCCATCCATACACAACCAAGACAAAAGGGCTGTCGCAGCGACGGGCTGCAATTGGCCAATGGATGAGATAAGAAACATCCAACCACGCCCAGCACAGGACAACCTGGAGGGGCGAAGACAAAAGAGGGGGCGCCTTGGCGGCAGGCAATCTGCCGCTTGGAGACAAGGTGTGGCAAGAGGGCGAGAGAAAAAAAATGACAAAAACAAAGCCGAGCGGACAAACGCGGCTTGCTCCGGCTGACTCCCTCATCCTTAAACATAGCGACGACAGCGAAAAAATTTTCGCCCCGGTCATGTCGCCGGTGTTTCGAGATTCGTGATATTGTCCGGACATGGTATTGATATAGCCCGATAAGAGGCATAGTGTCGCGCAGCGTGTTACTTAGGCGGATGCACATGCCATATCCGTCACAATGCAGGTCAAACTCGACATCAGATCATGTTAACCAGAAGCGGCCTATTTGCAAAAGTTCTGAATCTTGTTTGGTGCACAGACGGCTGGGCGTGGGGTGTGGTGGTTGCAGGGGCAGCCCCAAGGCCAAGACGTAAGGAACATCCGTAGAATCCGAAGCACGAAGCACGAAGCACGACTTCGGCATGAAGCGCGGATAGCTTGGGAATCTCCGAGTGAAGTAGTACATCACAGCGAGATTCATATTGATAGGGAACTGCCGCCCTGTCATTCGCTGTCCAATTTGGAGGCGACGACGAGATGACGAGCCGTTGACAGTCGATTGAGCCGTGAATAGGAACCCCGGAAGGTTCCGGCAGCCGGCCCGCGCGAGGAGAGCAAAGAAGATCTGACAACGGTCTGACAGTGTCACCAAGAAAAAGCCAGTCGCTATCGAAGCGGTCAACGGTTCGGCGTTGAGGTAAAGCTTGGGAAGTGGCGTGCAGTCGTACAAGCTTCTTCGTAGTAGAGCACATCTTGAATGGCCGCCTGGAGCTTCGTCTCGGCATCCAGGTTCAGTGGGTTACATGCTGATTCTCCCTGAGCAGTGGGGCGTCTTATCACAACGGTCGGGGATTACAACGTCTTAACAATGTGTTGGACTGATAGAGCCTCAAAAAAGCAACCAACGAGATATTAGTATCGTCTGCCCCGTGGGGTTGAAGGCAAGAAGGTCTGCCGGCTCTGGTCTGTGCTTGTCGATCCCGCCCACGCCGTTCCAAGATCCCGACGTTGTAAAAGACGAACCAGCATCGAAAAACAAACGAGGGGAAATATGGGGAGAAGCGAGCAGAATGCAAAAAGTGAGGCATTCTGCAGGGAAAATGCAAATGGCTCTGCTCTAGCCAGTTGTCGACACCTGAATCGTCGCCCTGTCGGAAGATGCAGATGCAGGGTTCTCCCGCTCCTGGGCGGGTTGGCGCTCAGGGGTAGCATTAAACCGAAAATAGTAGCCAAGAGTCGCAATCGGGAGGCGTCTTGAGACAATATGGGCGCCATTCACTTTGAATAGCTTCAAGACCGGAACGGGTGCATGAGACACGGGCATTTGTTGATGCCATACCTGGACACCCTGACGCGACGGCATGGCTAGATGATAGGTCCGTAACCGGCGCTGGACCCCATCCTCTGCAAATCGGTGACACCAGTCGCGAACGGCGAGAATGGGAGCGCGACACTGATTGCGTATCATCTATGCGAAGCCGAGCGCAGGCTGCGGCAACCTCCAAGTCGAAGATTTTCTCGTCGCACCGGGTTGTGGCTGCCTTATCGCTGGGAGAGCCGTGAGAAAGAGAGGCAGGGTCGCATCGCGGAAGACCCCGGGTTGGGATCAAGGGCTCGCAGTAGAGTGTATGATGGATGTCAGATCACGTCGGATGTCGTACTGTAGGGTTTCCAATCCCCGAGCCTGCACTGCAGGCGCCGACGAGGCATCCTCTCTTCTCACGGGGAAGCTCCCGAAACACGGCCTCATCAAACGCTGCGTCCTGCGTAATGTACAGCCCCGGAAAGAGGCAATGGCCTCGCCTCTCGGCACTGGTAGAGATGTTGGTTTAGCTATCAATTAATCCGAGATCTGCGACGGCCCCCGTCCAATCCTGTCCGTTCTCGGAGCTGCTTATCAGTGACCAAGATGCATTCGTGTTAGGTAACGAGCGCTGGCTGGGCTGGGTACGGTCGCCGTTAGCTAGGGCATATTGCAAAAGCTGCACCAAGTGTCACATCTGCAGGGCCGAGTTCAGGACGCAGGACTCGGTGTGTGGAAGGCAACCGGCTACAGCCCTCAGTGTCGGGAGTTCTCGCAAGAATATCAGTCGGTGTTGTGGCAGAATGGGAAACCCGTAGAGGTCTTTCCCGAGCTGTGCTCCCTGCCCATGCTCCCCTTTGCCGTCAGACCACACACGGCAGGCAGTGTGGTTGCCGAGCTTGGTGCGTTGAATAGCATCGTACAAATATCCCGAGAATTTCTAACCCGTCGGGGACCCGCGCAAAATGTCGAGCAACTCGGGACGCAGGAACAGTAGCCTGGTGTAGTGGTATGGAGGAAGGATGACGCGAAGAGGTTGAAACATCGTGCGATGGACAGGTGCTTCTAGCGGGATCGTTTGAGAAACAGTTGGGTAATCCGTGATCCGCAATCGGCAGGCGCTGATGACCAAGGGTTAGGGCCCTCGTCCTGGAGGTGCATTTCGACGCTGAGGGCTGATATAGCTTGTGGGCAGAATGGAAAATTGTCTCTTCCAGTCGACGGCTAGACGGCGCTCAAAACACAGTGCGATGGCCAAAGCTGTGTTCTTGGGCCTTCGCTGGAGGCTCCACCACACCGTGCGATGCCTACATTTTCCTCATTCTGTGTGGCGTGCACAATGGCTTGCCTCGAACGCTAGCACGGGCCAGGGGGGCAGGCTAACTAGCTTCATGCAAGACAAAGAGGCTAGCAGCAGGGGTGGAGACGACAAAGGACCAGGGATGGCAACAGCCACCTGGTCACCAGCAAATCAGCAGGCAGGAGTGCTGGAGATAACAAGACGCGGTGAGAAGAAGCGCGGAGATTTGTTAGCCTGCCTGCCTTGCGCGCAGCATGGCCGAATAGGCTTGGACGGCCGCATGGGGCCAGGATGTGAAGACATCAGCCCTGCACGTCGCAGTGTGTTGCGTCTGCTCGACCGCTGCAAGCTTGTCTGTTTCCGGCAATGGCGACGACGTCGGCGAGATCTTGGGGGCAAAATGCCCAGGCCAGGGAGGGGATGCCCTCACTTTCATGCGTGCCTGAGATGTGATGTCGACGTCGAAAGAGGATAGCCACAGTGTCTGCAGCCGGCGCCAAGACAATTGCACTCCCTCCGCTACACTACCAAGAGGGGGGGTCGAGCAGGGGCAAGTAAAAAAAAGAGGATCTAGAGAGCAACGAGAAACATCCCCAGACTCCCCAGACTCCCCATCCCAGGGCCGCCATTGGGTCATGGTTATGGAGGTCGCCGTGGTCGCCCTGCATGTCATGTTACAGGTTACAGCGGCGTATCGAGGTGGGTGAAAAGAACGAGAGGTGGTGGTCGGATGGCGCTCATTGGCCCTGCGTTGTCGGGGACGGTCCTCGCACCACGGAACCATTTCATTGGCCTCCACTTGTTTTGTCTGGCATGGCAGAGCATGGCACATCACCGCCCTCACTTCAGCCGCGATACCAGGCATGGAGCGCGGGCCCGCCTGCTGCCCCGCTTCATGTCAACAAGAAGCACGACTTCGCTCATGTGCTTGTGCCTGCTCCAACTTGATGCTCCTGCAAAGCTCCAAGTAGCTCTGTGTCCACTCGCATCCGCACCGTTGACAGGAGACTGGCCGGCGACAGCGGCAAGCCGGAGGCATTCCGCGATTTAATTTTTTATCAAGCTCCGGTCCGAGGCCGATCTATAAACGCCAAAGTGGTCCCGGGCGGGGAAGTAGACGCGTTTCCACTGCTGCCCCTATCTTGATCAACTATCGGTATACGGCCGAGTCCTTGTTAGTTCTTAAACGCTTGAACGCATATTTTGTGGAGCGGCGTCTGGGCTGTCGCGGATGCTCTCCCGCCATGCTACCATGTTGCCATGCTGTCGTGATGGATACGGGAGCGTTTAGTGTAAGAAGAGCCAAGAGCAAGGGAGGAAGCGCGACATCCACTCGAGGCCATGTCAAGCCGCTACAGACCATCAGGCAACGGATAGCGAAATTAAGTCGGCGGCAGGGTCAATATCTGGGGGGAGGTCGATGGTGTGACTGCAGCCTGCCATGTCCTGCAACCCGAGGAGAGCATCATATGTAATTCCATATGGCATGCTGGGCCGTGGACTTGCGCCGTTGCCAGCAAATCCAATATCCACGAACCCCATAGAGCAAATATGGCGTCGAAAGCTCGGCATAGTGATCTGCTCGTGCCATGTCGTGCTCGAATGTAATTGTGAGCGTCGGAGGTGAGGGGAAGCCGTACCACTAAACCTGGAACCTTCAACCACTGGGCGAGCATGCTGGGAAACGCGGGCTTGGCCGGCCTCCCACTAAAAATATTTTTCTTGGAAGCTAGCATTGGCGTACCATGCCGATTGGGCTAGTCCCACCATCCCGCTTTTCCTCTCTTTGCCTCTCGAGTCACCTCGAGATTCGCCGCCAGCGACGCAATCAGTCGTGCATACCGCCAAAATTGCTAGCTGAGGGGCACGACCCAATTCAGCTGAGGCTCAGAGCAACTTGCGAGAAAAACCCACTAAAACAGTCCAGTACATAATGGAATCAACTCTGCACTGGTACGATCGCATAACCCGAGTACGACAGGCATGGGACTATGGAGTGCTATCCATCTTAGAGTAGGGGGAATACTCTCGAATTGATCGAGGTGGAGCAGCCAAGACTGCCTGTTGCTGAGCTGATGCGCTCCGTTGAAACAACGTGATAATGGCCAGAGCCGCTCAGTCAGTTTCCATGGCACAGTGAGCAAGGTGCTTCCATCCCCGCAGTTGTGGGCGGAGACCAAGACAACGTTTGGGCAATTCCGGTCGATTGCCGCCAGGCAAACCGGTTCGTTCTGCGTGCCCATCCAGTGTAAAAGGTATTCCACCCACAAGGTAGTCAACGCGCCGAGTCCAGTGACGGGAGGTTTCAGCGGACCGATGCCGTAGAGGAACAGTGTGAGAGAGGACCCTGGCTCAACCTCCTGCCATAATGACCAGGTGCTGGCGAGTGACTGAAAGATAATGGTGTAGACAGCTGCCGCCTGCAACTGCGCTCGCTGCACTGCTAGTAGAAATAGGTAATTGCGGGATTCATCATACTGCGTACGGAAGTACAGCGAGCGGTGCTATCGGCGGGCTCGCCGTTGTGCAGTGTGCTGAGGCGATGCACCTTGTAATGCGGCTTCTCGCTGATGACTGGGTCGGAGAAAAAAAACCTGTTGGATGTCTTGTTCTGGCGACTGGGCCTTCTTGGCCTGGCTGAGACACACCGTTTCTGTTGGCCCAGGCGGCCTGTGGCTGGGATTGCATCGACGTCATAATAGCTGCTGGGTACCAAAGTACCCACGAGGAAGGGTGCGCAAGAGCTGCAAGCCTCTCTGTCTGCTCCCACCATTTGCTGTTCGGGCATGGATGGACGCGGCGTCCTCCGGTTCTAGAATCTGCAGCAGAGCTGTCTGTCAAGAACTCCGGGGCAGGCTGAGATTACAAACCGTCAAAACGAAGCTTAAATGCAATCAGATCGAAGTGCAGATCCGGATGCTAGAAACCGCTGCCATCATCTATGATTGACGACAGATAGTGTACGGTTGGGCGGTGGTGGGCGGGGTGACAAACCAAAGCGTCAAATTCAGGACTCAAGCACCGGCTCTGGCCCGGCCAGACGACCCAGCAGGGAACATGATGATGGCACCACTTCTAGACTCGACGGAAGCGTCCGGTTATGATCCTTCACCAGCCGCGGAAAACCTGGGACTTGGTCTGCCGGTCAAGCATCGCCAAGTGGGCATTCCCAGATGATCGAGCTTGGAGCCAGAAGTTGGCTAGCATGCGAACTTCGCATCGCAAACGTGAGTCCGGCGGCGCTGTCGCGTTCGTTCAGTGTAAGCTGCGCGAACAGAATAGTCCTGAACTCTAAAAGCTTCTAGGGCTGGTATAGCTGGCAAGATAGTGATTAAGTTAGCAGCCGATAGCTAGGAGGGGATAACGGAAATCGGCACACCGGCGGCAGTTTTCCGTCTGTTGCGCCCGGTTGCGAATCGCGTTGCCCTGGGCTAAGCTGCACATTCCACGGCGCCCACGCTTGCCCGGCACCGAGACGAGGCCATTCTCGACAGGCGGCTCTGAGCGTCGCAGGCCTCTCAGCGCGCATCAGCGGGTTTGGACGGATTTGCAAGCCAGGGACTGTGTGGCGGCTTCGCACAGTGTACTTGCAGGGGGGTAGCTGCAGCTTTTTAGCTTGGAGGGGGCTTCTGGTCCAGGCTCCTCACCTTGCCATCGGTGCCCACCACCACCAAAAAACTAAAGCCCGCTAGTGCGCTAGTGGTAGGCCCAACATCCTTGCAGGCACTTGTCACCCCCTGTAAGCCAGCTCCACAGTACGTACCTTCCTTGCACACCCCCCAGCAGAAATTCTACACTATCCGTGCACTCCATCTCATCTGCCTGCCTTTTCGCTTTTACTGCTCTTTTGCTGCCTTCTTTCACCCCTCTGATGCTGACATTGCCTCCTGCCTCCCCCTCTCTTCTTCTCGCCAGTCCTTCCCGACAAGATGCCAATTTCAACTTGATTCTGTGGTTTGTCACTTTCTCCCTGCAGTTCACATTTACGACGTACATACGCTTGAGTGCCGCGCAGCCGACTGGACTGCACGCATTGCCACTGCCATTGCCGTCTGCCACTGGATTACGAGCTGCGAAGCAGGTACGTGGTACTTGCCCCCAGGCCCCCGGCACTGTCTCCCACACCACACCCACACCTTACCTACACACCGCACCCCCCCCGGTCATGTCATTCCTCAACGCCCCGTTATTCAAAACCAGCGCTTTCGCCTCTGTCCCCGTCCACACCTTCCTCCATTCCTCTTGCCGCAAGCACCACGCCGTGTTTACATCCAAAGACCCTCGTGGCTCTTTCCTATCCCGCAGGCGGCCACTGACAACAAGAGACAGCCGAGACCAGGACACAGGACTCTCGACTCTTGCATTGCCCTGTCGACGTCAGCCCCAACAATTCCTCGTCGCCACGGACAACACCACCGGTAGCCATACCGGAGGCCGAATTGAGTGAACTTCGCAGTTCACGGGGAAGTGAGGTGGTCCAGCGCCTAGAGCAGCATCCCAGGCCGACCAACAGATCTCTTTCGCCGCTCCAGCGTCCCCCAATCTCTGGATCAGACTTGATCTCATCTTCCTCGTCGGCTCTCTGTCGACTTGGTTGCTTTCCCTCTCGCCAGTCCCGGATACCAGTGCGCTAGGCCCTCAAAGCCGCGCCCCGAGCCTTCCTTGACCTCCTGGGTTGCAAGGGCTAACCTCGTTGCTGGAATACTGCCGTGGTTGCTCTTGCCCTAGTTGTCGAGCTTGACATCAGTAAGTAAGCTTGAACCCCCCATAGAAAAGGTGCACGACTTGCATTGAGATCAAAGAGAGCGGGAGTGGGGGACACAAACATTCTCAATCCCTAAGCACGACATCGCATCATCTCGCCACTACCCGAAAACGCTGTCATGGCACTGCTTCCACATCCGTTTCCTCGTTGAATAAACCATCTCCCACCCACCCTCCTCCCGATCTCCTCCCCCACCCTACGCCATGGAGTCCTAATATTTGGTTTCGAGTCGAAATGTCTTGCTGACATTTCCCCTGCAGCTTCTTTGACGGCCCGATCGAAGCCCCGACAAAGAATCGCCATCTTTACCTATGAGTTGGCGTTGAGACGCCTGCCTCGACTTGTCTTTTGACAACAATTCCCTCCCCCCAGATCTCCGCAGGAATGCCTTACACACCACCATCCAGCAGGTCCCCGGCTTCGTCGACCCCATCGTCGACCCCGACCTCTCCAGACGTCAGCCGGAGACCATCCTTCCACCACTCACCCAACAGCAGCTCCAGGCCCGCTCTCCCCCGGTCAGCATCATACTTGACAAAACACCGCAGGACACCATCGGCACCCGGGTTCGTTTCGCGGCACACCGGCCAACCCTCTCCAGAAGCTACTTCAGAGGATTTGAAGGGAATGATGGCGAATACCAGCATTCGACAGTCGCCTCCCCCAGTAACCGGCGACCGCGGGATGCCAAAGGGCGCGATCATCTCTCCTCCAGACTCTTCCAGCGACGACGATGAGCTTCCCCAGCGCACTCAAGACCGTGGCCGCCAGATCGAAGACTTGAAGGCGTTACAAGTTGCTATTAGCCAGATTCCACAGCGCAGGTCAAGTTCACCGAGCAAGAATGGCACAGTCGACAGCAACTCACCGAGTGCTGGCGATCTGGCTATCCTCACGTCACAGGAGAGTGCCATTGCCGAAGGTATGCACCACAGTCTTAGCACAAGCTCGCTCGACGACCTCGCGATCGGGAGCAGCCGCAGATTCTCTCACGCGAGATCGCTCACCGAGCCCAACATCTCGATCACCCCATCAGTCGAAAATTCGTTAACATGTTCTGAAGAGGATTCTGACGAAGAAATGCAACGGAAACCCCAGATGGTACGGAAGAAGTCTGGGGAGCTTGTTCGACCTGCACTGCGACCTCCTTCGCGTCGCCGGCCCTCGAGCATGCCAGGTACCCCAACGTTTTCCAAAGCTGTGCACTTCGACTCTCACCTCGAGCACGTAAGGCATTTCCTTCAAGTCGACCGGCCCCTTGCAGTCAGCGCAGGTTCATCGCCAGTCGAAAGCTACGAAAGCGACACCGAGTATCCTTTCACCACAGATGATCGGCCCGCTCCCCGCACACCTCCTTTCGAGTGGGAGATTGTGATGAATAACTTCCCAGTCGAGACGCTGGCACGCAAAGCACTGCCAGTACGACTGGAGCGAGTGTGGTTGTCAGCCGATCAGAAATGTCTGATTGGGTCAATCGCAGTAGCCAATCTTGCGTTCCAGAAATCTGTTACTTGCAGGTTCACGCTCGACTATTGGAAGACCACGTCAGAGGTCACTGCCGAATACATGACTGAGATCCGACCGGTCGAAATGCCGAGCCGCGACAGGTTCAACTTCACCATCAAGCTTTCAGACCTGACCAACCTCGAGTCCAAAACACTTTACTTTTGCATTCGCTACAATGTCGGCGGTCAAGAATACTGGGACAACAATGGTGGCACCAACTTCCAAGCCGACTTCCGTAAGAAAATGCTACCTCAGAATGGCAAAAAGGGTGTCATTGGCGCTGTCTCGCGTCCGGTCAATGGCCTTCCCAAGAGCACGCGCCGCCCTAATCCCCAAACTGCCCCAAGGCCGAAGTCGGTGCCTCTTGGCAATAATGATTTCGGCAACAACGCGAAGCTCGATCTTGACCAGTCCTTCCAAGACTATCTCGGCGATTCTGCACCTCGAAGCATTAGACTTAAGGGCATCAAGTCATCGGCCAACATCCCCAGCGACAACCTTCCCAGCCGCCTCGCGACGCCCAGTGGCCAGGCTTTTGCCAATAGGTACGACTTCAGTGCTTCACTCACGGCTGCTATTCAGAATGCCAAGGATCAGCTATCTGTCAAACCGGACGGCCTGTACATGAAGCCTTCAAAGAAGGCCACAACCTTCATGTTGAACATGAACCCCCCAAAGAGTGTTCCGACTATCGAGAGCCTTGCTGTCAAAGCCCCGCCTCCCGCACTCAACAAGCCGGTCGCACATGTGTCTGACACGGATTCGCCCAGTGCGAGTATTTCGTCGTCGTCGTATGAGGAGCTTGTCCACAAGTACTGCTTTGTATGTATCTCTTGATGACAGTTTCCTCGACTCCGCCGTCACTCAGGATTGGACGGGAGGCAAGCTCGCCACATCTGCAATTGCCTATTTCGCTAACACAATTTGTTACAGTTCGGTTCCAAGCAATCGGGCCTCCCTCGCTTTGATGGTGCCGACGACTCTACCAAGAGCACCAACAGCAGCAACTCTCCGAGTTATGAGGGCAGCCCGGTGCAGATGGTCAACTACCAGCATTACCACAGCGGCACTCAGCATCACTCGCTCCACCCGAAGGACCCGAATCCCTACTTCCACCAGAGCTCGTTTGCAACCATTGGGGCTTCCCCGTCTGAGTCGCCCCTCCGGAGCTTCTCACCCCAGCGGATAGACAGCCCTATGCGCCCATCGAATCTCTCGTCGCAAGCCGCCGGACGATCGTCCCCCCCAGCAACATCCGTGGACGATTTTGTTCACTTTGCTGGTACGTCGTCGGATGAGTACCCATACCACCACTTGCACGACCGTTTCCCGTTTTCTAGTCCGGACGCTCATTCCGCAACAGCGATTAGGGGTTAAATGGGTCAACAAAGCAGCCTCGGGAAGATTTGGGCGCCAATCATTTACGACAACGCCACCTTCCGAGTGTTAGTAGACAATTTCAGGCAAACAACCCCACTGCCTGTGCAGGCACACAACACACGTCTTCGCTCAACTTCGACATTGTGTACATTCTTCTCGCGACTTCATCCCGCGGGAGTCTCATCTATTCATCTGCCACCTCTTGGTGCTCATTCTTGTCCGCAGCATCAGTCGGGTTGGCGTTTCGGATCAATTTTTTCTTCTCTTTTGACATGACAATAACGAGACTTGGTGTATGATACGACCCTGGTGCCACTTGGCACGGTCAGGGCCTGCGAGGGATCTTTGGGCGTGCTTTTCTCGTCCGAATCGGCTCCGGTACATATGGGAGGCGGATCCTGACATGGTCAAAAGGCGTCGTCGTTTTGGTACTTTTTTCACTTTCGCTTCTTTTGCATCACCTTGTTCCAGCCTGCTTGACAGCTTGCAGGAGTATAGCATATGTCCGTTTTCTCAAGTTTCTCGCGCTGTTCTTTCTATACTCGGGGGTTGACCAGAGCACATGCTGGGCTGTGTGTGGGAATGTGGGGATGGGTCAACAAGGGAATTTGTTGGCCTTTGGAGGTGGTAGCGTTCTAGCAGATTGGCACGACCTGAAGTGTGAACCGGCATAACGTACGCGTCTCAATACGTTTTATCCTCCAACCGAGATTGTGGGCCGCTCAAAACAGCTGTGGGATTGTCCTGCGCTCGTTCTAGGGTGGGAGGTTGGGAGGGTGTCAGGGAGGATGCAAGTCAACAGGGCAGAGGGTTAGGAAGCAACTGCAACGGAGGATCATCATCAAAACAGAGCGATAGGTTGTGCTTTTTTGGTTGCGAGGCGTTTTGTGGGCTAGGTCTGGTTTACGGCACAGTGCAGTTCTTAGGTAGGTAGCACATGGTTGGTATGGCAAAACATGGGGAGACTGGAATAAATAAAAAGAATTATTCAACTTTGCCTTGTCTTAATGTGTGTCTTACGGCGCCCTGTGATGTATTGTGGTGTAGCGACATGCGAAGTGCTTGTTGAGTAAGCTTGGCTGTTGTGGAAGTTTCTGAGTCGCCGATGGGACGGCTCGAACGAGGGTGCACTCCTGGTTGAACTCCTCCAGTAAGGAAAGCTTGGCGGGAGACCAAGACCGGAGATGTTGATTTGCGTCTAGGTTCAGGGGCGGGCCAAAGTGTGGATGAAGGACTTGACCCATCCAGGCCCCGACCCCTGAGGTCTAACCCCAGCCTTGCCCTGCCTGTAGTTGCCGTTACTGCCGTGGTGTCGTGTAAGTACCTAGTGTGGGTAGTGGAGCTTCAGGAGTTGTTGGGGCTATCGATGGCAAAACCGTTTGCATGAGGCTAGTTATCATCATTGAGCTAGCAGTGGTGAGGTAGTGCGGTGCTAGGAAATGGTATTTCGGCCTGCTGGGAGGGTGTGCTGGTCCGTTTCGGTGCCCCGCGAGTCAGGGGCCGAGGCTTGGTAGCTTACCTACCGTACCTACTTCGGACTAGACTGGCTTTGGGCGGGTGGGTTTTTTTGGGATGAGGCTCAGTTTTGTGGTGGTGAGTTTTTGGGGGGGGGGGGGGGGAGGATTCCGTCTGGGTGGTGATGGCGTCATGCTGCTGAGGGTTGGGGGGCCGCCAGCACGGGGGAGCTGTGGATGGTTGGGACCAATCCGCTGTGGACATGGAGGATGCAAGGGTGGAGGGTGGAGGGTGGATTGCTACTCGGGCGTAAATATGCTTGTGTTGTTTTTTTTTTTAGGTGCCGGCGTGGAGTGAGGTGGGTCTGTACTTTGGCACTTGGGTAGCTGGATGCTGCCATGATGGGCGTTGATTGTGGATTGTGGTTTTGGACTCTGAATCCTTTGAGTATAAGTCTCTGGTAGATGGTTGGCGACTGTGATGTTGGAGGTAGAGTTGAGGTTGAGAAGGAAGACGGCTAGTAAAGGATTCTGCAAATACAAATATTGCCGAGTATCGGAGCAAAACATCAGTTAAGCAAGTCAATCTGCTCCGCTCAAATACAGGTTATGTGGTTGAGAGTCTAAATCCTTTGGACTGGCGATTCAACAAAAACAAGACCTCGGCTAGGAGTTCAACTGCCAAAAAGCCTGATCATATGCGTCGAGTCTTTCGCTAGTATCCTGGCCTTCGGCGGCTTAGGAGCTGCTACTTCTCCTTATGGTTCATCAATGATGGCTTCCAGCAATGTCAAACACAGTTTCCCTCGATATGATGCATGGATCGAACGAGAATGTCATACTAGTTGAACCTGCCAGTGATCTTCCTCTTTCGCTTCAGGCCCGACAACCATTTGCCGTAGTCCGAACCATGGCAGAGAAACACTGACTATGTCCCCGGAATAACGGATAGGGGGGGGCACTTACATGAAGAGACTACCTAGGTACCTATCTGGACATTATAAGCTAGCGGCGACCGTTGGCGTGGAGAGAAATGATGGTTACAAGCACCGGGCCATGCTCCCAAGCCCGGGCTCACGAACATCCTCGCAGCCACATTGATCCATTTCAGATCCTGGCAACAGGCGCTCGCCATGCCTTGCCCTTCGTCAAGGTTCTGCCACTCATATAGATTTGGCCGTGAAAGGATGTCGGGTGGGAGACTACCTTATTGAGGTAGGTTGAAGTAATTTCCATCGTCGCGAGTTCTCGTCGTCGTCCGGATTTACGGTGAGGATGTACCACGCTGGGAACGGCTGTACTGATCGGCAACGTCAATCCCATCATCCAAGGAGCCCGGCCACCAACACGGCTCTTATATCCATGCGCCCAGGGAGACGGAATTCGTTTCCTGTGGGCTGGCTGACAGGAAATGACGCCGAATAAGGTCCAGGATCTAGGTAGAGCTGAATAACAGCTCCCACCTCGCACCATGCCAGCGGAATATGTTTGCTATCGATCCACGGGTACGCAGCCGTTGTCCAATTTGTGATAGGACCTGCTCCGCCGCCGCGAGCCGTGGATGGTCCGCCCCCGGAACTCGCGCTCGAGATCGGGCACTCCGCCGCCGCCTGGTGGCCAATCTGCCAAGCTCCCTGCGATGAGAACGGGCAAAAAGCAGTGATCCAGCCTGAGAGGTATGTCGGGCCACCGCTGCCGGCCGAGAACTGGAAGTGTGCATTGCGGGACCAGAAAATCTGCGGCAGTGGATGAACTTGCTGTTGACAAGTCCAGAACGGCAAAGGTATCAACCATGGCTTGGAGCACGAGCGTCAGGAGGGCATTCCACTCGGCTAGCTGGGGATGGGCAGGCCTGAGCCCGGCCAACCTGGCGAGCCACACCAAGAGAGCCTCCCAGTCGGACACGTCGCCGAGGAGCGTGACCGAGGGGATTCCACATGCGATTCTGAGGCTGGGCAAGGCAGATACGACATGAGTTAGCGGGGGGCTGGGGAAGTGGACAAAGGGCTGGGACGAACTTGTAATCAAAGTATTGCTTCATTCCACCCATCATGACAGCGCTACATACTGTGGTGTCGATTTTGGTAGTGGTGGAAAAGGATGGTATGATCCAGGTCTGAAGGTCCTTATCTAGCACACACTGGTGGACCAAGTCGGCCATGTCGGCGACCATGCGGGTGACGTTGATGCCGTCCTTCAGGATTGTCTGAATGACAAGTCCTTCCAAGCAGGCGTGCACCAGTCCATTCTGGCGCGGTAGTACCTTGGAGGCGGTTTGGTCGCGGATGGTTGACTCTATCACGTGCACCGCCTTTCTCCCATCGCCGCCGCCGCTCAGCACGTTCTGGATAAACCGTGACGACGGGCTGACTTGGTCTTCGCTCCGGCGGCCGCATCCTAGCCCGCCCCGTCCGTCATCAGCAAGGTTGATGCCTTTGGCGGAGTGGGCTGCGACTGTAACCGTCACGTACCGCTGGCCGCCGGCGAGCGAGAAGCCCGAGAATCAAATCCTAGCCGCGGCAAAATGGCGACGAGCCAGGCCAAACGCAAAGAGCAGACCAAAAGCAAAGACCAGGCTAGCTCGAGCCCTGATGTCGCTTCGAGTTAATTACACCTTGATAGCTGCCTTGTAGTTCCCATTTTCTGTATGTATGTAATCGCGCCCATCTATATTCATCCTCCAAGTCTGCCTGTCGCTTCGTGAAAGTGATAACTATGCGTCGTCTTCTGCGAAATGTCACCTGTTAAAATCACATGCCATCGGATAGATCATTGCCGTTCCATTCCAGTATTTTTACTTGGAGAACTAAAATTAGATACGGTGGGTAAACCTTGTGCCTTCGTATCTCTTTGTGAGGGGTTTCGTCCTGCTCTGTGGGCTCCTTGAGGGAGCGGACAGCGCTCCTGCCTGCTCTGTCTGTTCTGCGAGGGAGCATACAGAGCACGCTGCCTTCACGCCCCCACTCCAGGCTCCATCTTCCATTTCCTTCCTTCTTGACATCATACTGTGTTGGGAGGGACCGCCCCACTACATTTTTCAAGCACGCTTCGCGCCAACTTCAAATTTGTCCGTCACCGCCATCCCTTTCCTCTTTGCTTTCTCCCAAAACTTAGCCAAGTTCGCTAAATACACACGTCGGAACAAGCCAGATCCATGCCTCTCGGATGGTACCTCGCCCAGGGGCTCGTACCCCTCGGCCCAAGCAGCAGCGACGACGAGGAGGGTCCTTGTGAGCTCCCGAACGGCCGGTTGGTCTGCGGCCCCCATGGCCTGGTGGTCTGCGGGAAATGTTGTGTCGACTACAGCTTCATGGATGTCGACAGCGAAGACGAAGACCAGGTTGCTGGCTCGGTTCTCGCCACCCCCCCACCGGATGCCTTTGGCCTGAGAATAGGTACCGGTCGAGCCTTTCCCACCAAGTTCGTCCCGCCATCGGCTTCAGCAGCCCCACTGGAGTTGTTCTCTGGTCGGAAGCGCCATATTTATGTTACCAGGCAAGTCAATGCACAATCAATGCAGCATGATCCTAGCTAAAGACAGTCCATCAGATACACTCTCCCAAATGATGCGGGCAAAGGTCTCATCCGCACTGACGGCGCATGTCTAGGCAACGGCCAGCAGAATCCAAAGGCAGGCTGGGCTTTCTGGCACGGTATTGGTCCCTCGGGCAATATCCTCGTCGCCTCTGGCCGCTTGGAGAAGAAGGGACCGTTCGGCGACGACAGTACCCAGACCAGCAACCGGGCGGAGCTCCGCGCCGTCATCGCCGCCCTGCGTTTCCGGTACTGGCCTGGCGAGGGCTTCCACACACTCGTCGTCGCTACCGATTCCGAGTATGCGGTCGAGGGCTCCACCAAATGGGCAAAGACGTGGGTCGAGAATGGCTGGGTGAAGCGCGGAGGGGGCGACGTCAAGAACAGGGATCTCTGGGAGGCGCTGCTGGGTGAGATCGCGCGATACAGGGACGAGGGCATGGCTGTCGAGTTCTGGAGGATCCCGAGAGAGTGGAACTCCGTTGCTGATGCGGCTGCGAAGGAGGCTGCCGCCAAGGAAGATGCACCTAATGTGTGGGCAGAAGTCCTTGGGATGAATATCTAGATTAAGCAGCGGGGGCGGCGGCCGCGCTGCGAGAAAGACGTTGGTGATGGGACTGCTGTGAAGGTAAAGAGCCCATCTGATGCAGCTGGGAACACCGGCCCACTCGTCGCACTTCGGCAGTCCACAATGTATTAGACGAGGTCATAACTAAGAGATATGGAAAGATTGTGCAACATCAAAGTCAAGCGTGTACGCGGCTGCCGTGAGCAGGTATCGTAATGAGCATGCGAATGAACCCAGGTTAAATGGACCTAACGGTGTGTAGCATGTCCTTCTCCTCCTTCGCCTTGTCATCACAACCCGAAATATTAACCAAGGGAGAGAGGTTAAATACCCAAGTTAAACTCCAAGATATGAAACACCACTGGTTTCCCCATTTTCCAGCTTGATCCTATGCTGCTCATAGCTTGACAAACCAGATTAAATAATTCTCAAAGGGTTAGGGGGATAATGTAGAGAAGTAAGTAAGGGCCGATACTGATAGTAGTTCTTGGTATAGCGTAAGCCGTTATCCTTGCAAGGGAACTATTTATCGTAGCCAGAATTTAGATATTAGTAAGACTAGTAATAGGTGCTTGGACCTAGGCACTTAATCTTGTGCCGAAGAGGATTGGAGCGAGAAGTCACCTCCGTCGCGTCGGCGTCAGGTGACAAGAACGTCAAGATCTGGGATCACACGACAGGCACCCGACGATGGCTGTGCAGGATGGTAATCCCTGCTCGGCCAGCTACGGCCAAGGACTTGGAATCACACCGCGCTGAGGCGAGGCAGACCCACGACGCTCACCAGCCCAACCAAGTTCCCGCAACTTGCACCACCAAGCGCAATACGAGAGACATAGAGCTAACAAGCCATGGCGACGGCTTTACGCGCGCGCAGAGCCAGGATTGAATTGACTGCGATTGACTGCGATTGACTGCGACCGTGGCTGTGGCAATTGACTGCGGTGAGTGGAGATGTGGGGGGGATGGATGTACTGCGGTGGAAAATAACGATCGATACGGTGCCTTGCGTTCTCAATATTTATTACAAATACAAAGATAATAAGCTTGCTTTAAACATCCAGGCAGGCCCTTGTTTTGGGCCCCTGGCTAGGATTTCCCTACACCCCTAGCATGAGGCCTCAGGGACGTCCAAAGGGCCAGCATTCAACATTAGAGCAACTCATCTATCTGGGCGGTACCTCGGTCTCATCCACGTACGGAGTAGTTTCCCCGTTCAATTCACGAGAACTTCATGGTCGAGACAGGAATCAGCCACAGATCGTCACCGGTGAACGGAACAGCGAGTGAGAGATGCTCCGTGTCGGCCGGTGGGTGGATAGGGATTACGCGAGTCTCCCACCGAGAATCAGCGACGCATTGTCTGTGCATACGAAAAGACCCCCCGGCCAGTCATAAGGAGCTCACCCTACCCACCGCCCCCAGCCGGGACTTAACCCTATATACAATATCATGAGAAGAAATTCCCCTCTCGCTTGCTCCCCCCCCTCGCGGTCCGATTCGAGCCACAACTCCAAATGTCGTATTCTCAAGCTGGAAGTACCACCCCGCTTCGAGGCCCCGCACCCCTCGAGGCCGATGATAGCCTGGATAGTGATGTCGACTCGGCCATCGAGTGTGACCTGTTGAGCGACAGTGCGTCAATTGCCTCAAGCATCTTGCAATACCGCCACGAAAACGGACGGACGTATCACGCTTACAAGGACGGTAAATACATTCTTCCCAACGACATCCCGGAGCAAGACCGACTCGACTTGCAGCACCATCTCTTCCTCCTCACATTTGACAACCAGCTATACCTCTCGCCTGCTGGCCGCGACGGACATGCGTTGCACAACGTGCTTGACGCCGGCACCGGGACCGGCATCTGGGCGAATGACCTTGCCGACGAGTTCCCAAGCGCGGCCATCTTCGGAGTCGACCTCAGCCCCATCCAAAGCCCCTTTGTGCCTCCCAATGTCAGATTCCAAATCGATGACCTCGAGGAGCCTTGGACCTTTACTACCAAGTTCGACTTCATTTACAGTCGCATGATGACGGCTGCGCTGGCGGATTGGCCGCGCTTCTTTCAGCAAGCGTACGACTCCCTCGCGCCAGGCGGCTGGGTCGAGCTCGCCGATATCTACTCCCTCCAGTGCGACGACGGGTCCCTGAAAAAGGACTCAGCGCTGCGCAAGTGGGTTGATCTGCTCCTGGAGGGCGCAAGGCTGCTAGGGCGACCCTTTGACGGCGCCGACAAGTACCGGGAGCAGCTGGTGGCCCAGGGCTTCACAAACGTCCACGAGGTGATATTCAAGTGGCCACAGAACAAATGGCCCAAAGACAGGAAGTATAAGGAGATCGGTATGTGTCCCCGACCCCAGTAGCGTACCGAAGCAGCAATGTGGGAGACCCAAGGCTAACACCGCCAGGTGTATGGACCCTGGAAAATGTTGGTTCCGCAATGGAAGCTCTGAGCTCTGCAGTGTACACGCGCGCTCTCGGCTGGTCCAAGGAAGATATGGATACGCTGATTGCTCAGGCTCGAGCGGAGATGAGGGATACAAGCATTCACGCTTATTGGCCTATGTGAGTGGCAGTTGTTGATGCTTTCCTTGCCACATGATCCCTTGGACTGATCTGTTCCCAGATACGTGGTCTACGGCCAAAAGCCAAAGTAAATGCCGGAGCGTCGCCGACGTCGTTTCCCAATCCACCACGTAGGCATCAACAATATCAGTAGCCTATTAGACTTTAGCAACCGAGACTCCTGTACGCTCAGTAGTGCAGGTACTGAACTGCAATTGGAATTTGCCCCTAGGGTCCTTTTCTCCTTCCAGCATCGGATGTCTCATACTGGCGAACGAATTGAGGTACCCCCCCCATCGATGCCCCCTAGGTTGATGTGATCCCAGAAGTTGTGGGAACGGCTGAAGTCGGACGTCGGGACGTCTGAGAGTTGCTCTTCCCAGTCCCCCAGATTCAAGTTGGTATTGGGGGGAGGGTCAAGGGGTAATCCTGGAGCTCCGGTATGGAAACTAAGTTCTGGTAATTGCGGCAGTCTTGGATTTTGAAGTAGCAACCTGTGGGGTTTATGACCCGTCATGTTGTTGAGCGGGTTTTTGTGTAGAGGGTTCAAAGTAACCTTGGCCGAATAATCAACGTCAAAGCCTGGAGAGACACGGCAGGCTACGACAGCGGTGAATGGCGGTAACTTGAGCTAAGATTGGTGATGGGTTTTTGTGCACTGCAAATGAGCGCCCTACCTGTCAATTGTACCTTAGGTAGCAAGTAGAAACATGGCCTGGATGCCTCGATTGGTGACCTTGCTTGAGAAGCTATTTGCTGTTGAGTCCTCCTCAATCCCTGGCGTCCCGCACAGTCTTCACCCGCTTTCCTGTCTTATTCGGATGCTATCCTTATTATTTAGGGACTCAGAGCGGGCAAACAGTGCTTCGACTGACGATAGCTAATCCCGCTCTTGAGGTCGGTAGGAGACATGCCGTTATGTGAAGAGGAATCCGAGATCATCCGTGGCAATAGTGAATATATAAATCTGTTAGGAGACAGAGGCGCCAGCATCCAAGTGAATTACAGTGCCCGAATCCTCCGACTCACTTTTCGCCAACCCTTCCTCCCCCTCAAGGTGTGTGTCTGACGTCGAGCGTCGTCATCTAGTGTTTGCCTGATTGACCACTTTTCTCCCAAGAAGCAAAGGGGAGACCAAGATCTTGCGCCGAAGCAATAGCAAAGGGGCCCCTAGTAAA
This sequence comes from Lasiosphaeria hispida, assembly GCA_033439745.1. Taxonomy (NCBI): domain Eukaryota; kingdom Fungi; phylum Ascomycota; class Sordariomycetes; order Sordariales; family Lasiosphaeriaceae; genus Lasiosphaeria; species Lasiosphaeria hispida. The sequence continues at coordinate 6,331,470 of JAUIQD010000003.1, forward strand.
GTTCGACAGCGTTGGGAAGACACACAGCAGAACAATCAAAAAGCCCCATCAGTTGAAAACACTCCCCCCATCCACGGCCAACGTCTGCCCCGTGACATAATCCGCATCCCGACTAGCCAAGAAGCCCACCACACCCGCAATATCCTCCGGCACGCCCGTCCTGCCCAGCGCAATGCCCTCGGCCAGCCTCTCCATCATCACCTCCCTCTCGACCCCCATCTTCCGCGCCAAGACCCCCGAAGTAACCCTCAACAGCTCGGTGTCCACCACGCCCGGGGCATACGCATTCGCCGTAATCCCGTACCTTCCCAACTCCATGGCATAAACCTGCACCAGCCCCCGAATCGCCCACTTACTCGCACTGTACCCGCCCAGCCCGGGACTGGCCTTGAACGCCGCCACGCTCGCCGCCGCGATCAGCTTGCCCCCAGCCCCGCGCTGCACCATCGCCCGCCCGGCCGCCTGGAAGCAGTTCTGCACCCCCATGACATTCCCCCTGACCACCGCCTCAAACGCCTCGGCCTCCCCCTCCAGCACCCCGGCCGCCAGCGCGATGCCCGCGTTGGCGACCATGGTATCCAGCGGGCCCAGGGCCGCGACGGAGGCGGCGACGAGGTCGGCGGCGGCGGCGGGGGAGGAGACGTCGGCGGGGTGGGCGCGGGCGCGGCGGCCGAGGGCGTGGATCTCGGCGACGGCGGCGTCGAGGGCGGGCTGGGCGGCGGGCAGGTCGTTGAGGGTTAGGTCGTAACCGTCGCGGGCGAGGCGGAGGGCGATGGCTTTGCCGATGCCGCGGGCGGCGCCCGTGATGATGGCGGTGCGGGCGGGAGCGGGGGTGTGGAGGAGGCGGCGGAGGAGGGGGCGGGGTTTGAGGAAGCGCAGGGGGGGCATGGTTGCTGGTGGTGGGGCGAGGGGGGATTCGGAGCTTACACTAGCAAAGTATATTGTGTAATTAGGTGTTTTTCCTTTTTTGCTTTGGAAACTATCCACTCGAAATGAAGTTCGAGATACTTTTTATAGGAGCGAGAGAGAGAGGGGAAGGGGTCAATTCAGGCTGAGAGGCGTGCATGACATTACCTGTGCATAGGCAACTGACTGCTGTCCGAGACAGGGTTTACGCATTGTATATACCCCTTGGTTTGCGTCCATCAGTACATTTCATTGTAGTTCCGAAGCGCAGTTGAAAGCATCTGTTAGATAAGGTAGGTAATACGGACACCCGGGATAGAAGATCAAACTGAACCCGAGCCGGGATGGCCTTCACGGGGATTCGGATTTTATCAGAAATAACTGCTCTATCCACTAGGTGGACTCAAGTCTCTGAATTCCACACCCAACATTATCTTTACCATCTAAATATAAGTACCTATTTGATTCGCCTCAATGCTCCGAAAAACATACCCTCCCACCCATCCCGTTAGCGTAGCTGAGAAGCAAATCCGAGCACATGTCGTTACCCTTGACACCATCATTAAAACATCAAGACACGCGTAACAAGTCTAATATACCACCCTTTGTTCAAGCAAAGGCGACTCCTCCATGTCACACAGGACCCTCCCTTTCTCATTCAACCAACACCCCCGATCCGAGATGAAGATGGCATCCTTGGTGTGCGCCACCTCCTGCCTGCTCACCCTCGCCTCATCCTTGGGTATCCACAACCTCGGCGCGGGCCGCCACATCTCCGGAGGCTGATACGCCTTCCTGCCGTAGTCCTCCGGCAGCTCAGCGCATTCCGGGCCAGGATTGACACTCGGCTGCAGCTTCCGGAAATCCTGGTAGATCTCGGGGTGGAACCAGGCCATGATAAAGTTCGGTTGCCGGTTCGGATCGGGCGTGAGCCATGTCTTGATCTTTTCGAGCGCGATTGTGAGCCCCGATTCCTCCGCCTCCTGTTTGAAGCGCGCGGCGATGGCTTGTTTCGTCCACTCCGCAAAGGCATACTTCAAACTGCTGGAGCCTTCAATGCCGCGCATCTGGATGTCGGTGTCCAGGTCGTGCAGTGCGGGCGGCTCGGGTTCGTCGCCAAAGTGTTCTTCTGTGTCGTAGTAGTTGGCGGCGAGGCCACCTTCGTATTCCGGTCGTTGGCCCGCCGGTTCATCCCCTGGCGCCGAAGAATCGTCTGCGATGGGGCCGATGTCCTGCTCGAGTGCGAGTGTGCGGGGAAGGTTGTAGAGGAGAGGGGTGACGGCCTCGTTGAGTGAGATGTGGACTAGTGCGGTGAAGATGAAGAAGAGGAGCATGAGTAGCAGAGGTCCAAACGCAGACTTGAGAGCAAACAGGCCAATCAGGCAGACCTCAGCCACATAGAGTCCAAACATCAATTGCATCAGGGCCCGTGGGTAAAATAAGCCCATTGTGTCGAGGTCAGAGCTGAAGACGAAGAGGATGTTGTATCGGTAGGTGAAACTGATAAAGTACATGCCGAGGCCTGCAAAGATCAGAATAAGAGGCGCTATGCAGGAATAGCTGATGGCTGTGGGAACTGTTAGTTTGGTGACAGCAGGCATCGTGAAAGGAAAATACGAACCGATAACCCCAAGGTTCGTGAAACGGGGAAACTCGCTTCCCCAGTGGATTTCCGTCAGCCTGCGCCAGCGTTGGTACCTTTTCCCCGGATTAACTGTCGCGCTGCCTAGGACCTGATGTCGGAAGAGGTCAAAGAAGTTGGCGAGATTGGCCGTTCCAGCCGCCAGACACTGGACCAAAATGTACGAGAGGTAGAAGTTAGACGCCTTGGGTAAGTTCTTGGACAAAAGATCCTTGACTGAGAGGGGGTTTTGGATGATCTCGGTTAGGGCTGCCGAGGCAGCTGAGGTGAGTGTGGTGACGAGGAACACTTGCACAATCTGGAAGGCAAAATACCCATTTTGAACAAAGAGCTCGACGAGAGCGTGAGAAGGGATACCAGCCATTCTTCCACAGGCTATAATCACGTGTCAGCAAAACGACGGGGTTGAAAGGGCGAGTGGTCTTACCCCTAAGCATCATGGGGACAGCGGCCATGAGCATGGACAGAGCGATGGCTGGCAGCAGGCCTTGTATCACGCCGAGGATGGCTTCGGGCAACTTCTTGATGAAACTCAAGAAGGGCAGCATTTCGCTAAGCGAGTTGATGTTGGATATCCCGCCGACAAAGGCAGAGGGGAGGGACCAAAACACGATGGCGGCCGTGATGAGCCCCATCATTAAGAAACGGCGCATGATATGCTCCCACCACCGAATGCGCAGGGAGCTCCAGATGATCTCTTCGGGCTTGATTCCAATGAAGCGCGGTGACATGTTGAGCGGTTGGTGATGGGCCAGGATTTGAAAGGCGGCCTGGGCGTTGGCCTGGGTGTCGAACTCAATGAAGGCAGCACTCAAGGGCGCTCCCTCTCCTCCACGGTGCTTCCGTCGAAGCTTCCAAATGTCGCGGTTCAGCGCCTTCAGCCTCGCTCTCGACCATCGGATGGTGTCAACTTTGCGGCCAAAGTTGGCGATGGGGCGATGGGAAGGTCGCTTCTCGGCAGGGATCCACATGGCCGCCACAGAGCCCCTCACGTCGGGCAAGGATGGGTCGAGGCCGTAGGGGTGCTTGTACTCGGGGTCCTCAGGTTTCTCGTTGTTTGCTTCGTGGGGCTCGGGACTAGAGGGGTTGTCCAGTCCCGAAACTTGGCGCTCAGCAAAGCGGACCGTCGAATAGATTTTGCCCTTCTCAACGTCATCCTGAGTAGAGGAGCCCTGCGACACGGACGGAGTGGCCGAAGTGGGCTGTATTGGGATCAATTTTGCTGGGTTCTTCTTGAGAAACCTGTTGCGCGTAGTGTTGGTCAGTCTGATCAGGCGAAGCTCGGCCTGGCCCAGGCGGTCGGCGGCCCTCTCTCTATCCTCGACCAAGCCGCGCAAGAAGCGGGTGTTCCGAGGGATCCATATGTTTTTGGCAGAGTCGCCAAACAGCTTCCGAAGCTTGGCCTCCTCTAAATACGGCTTGGGGATGCAGGTGAAAAGCACGGTCCTCGATGAGAGCCTCTTTGAGTAGTTTGGCGAGAGCAGATAGGCCTGACGCAGGTTCACGTAGTAGATGCATTCACGGCAGATCATGAAGAGTACAAAGCCTAGGGATGCATGTTAGATGGTCGTCAGCCGTGTGTGGGAGGGTACGGACCAAAGAAGATCCAGGCGACAGCAACATGGGCATAGAAGCGGAGGGGAAACTTGATGTTGCCAATGGTCAAAAGGTCGAGGTCCTTCATGCCCACGCCGCCGGTGCCGTGGACGGGGAGTAGGACGGGCCATATTAGACAGGCCCCAATGAGACAGATGATCGAGAGGATGCGGAGGAAGCGGAGGAAGAAGAAGGCATCAAGAGAGCAGTTGTTGAGGATGTAGTTGTCGTCGATGGCGAGAAAGGGGCGGATCCAATTGAACCAGCCGTCGGGGAGCTGGGGGATCGGGTCTCTAGTGGTCACGGCATTAGCGGTTGTCAGGATGGTGCTGTCAGGGCGACAGCATAAAGTCGCACACACATACTCGGTGTCGCGGAGGGCAGACAGGGACCGGGGCGCATAGACTCGGGGACATTTGCGACGCAGGACGACAAAGACGGTCAGACAGATGGCCGAGTAGACAAGCACGGGGTAGAAGGTGCTGCCGAGCGAGGCTAGCGACGATGAGTCGCTTTGTGTGTCGCCAGTTGGGAGGATGCCGTCGGTGTGGCTCAGGGTGCCGCCGGTGCTGTTGTCGCGGCCAGAGCCGATTCTCGGGTCATCGCTCTCATTCTGCGGCCCCGCCTGTCAGCACTGTACCCGACTCTAGAATGGAATTGACTTCACGCACAAACCGCCGGGTCAGGACATGCAGGATCTGTGCGTTCCACTCCATCGTCTCGCCGCTGCATCATGATCACGCCCTCTGCTCGCGACTTGCGACGTTGTCGTGTTGCGTTTCGACGTTGGCAGGTGGCAGATGGGGTTGCAATGGGAAACGGAAGGAAAGGTGGATGACAGAGGAAAACCGATGAACCCAGTGCAACAGCCCACTTGACTCCACCTGCCTTGGCAATCCCAGCTCGGGGCGGCGGCATGTCTCTCATCTTCCGATGGCGCTACTGCGCCCGTCAACGCCAGTGGCCGCCAGGCCAACGCACGCAAAGGCCGTGGGAGGCGGGCGAAGACCACCAGTCGCTGCCAATCACCAGCCAACAGGGAAAATCGATAGCGTGTTTGGAGGGCCAGCCACCAGTGAAAAAGGAAAGTGCGCTGCTGCGCTGCCGAACGCCCCCCGCCTTTCCATTTTCTAGAAACCCATCGGCCATCGCATCGCTTTTGATGTCTCGTGAATTCTCAAGCGCGACTCCTCCAAAGTCAACAAAGAGCCGGAGCCGAGTTGGACCCCGTTTTCCAAGCCGACAAAAGGGCACAAAGCTTCCCCGATAAGACGCGGCCCGCCCGACCAGGATGCGGTACCAGCGAGCGGCCCCTTCGTCGATCTGCGATGCAACCCGCCTCTGGCACTTTGGACACCGCCAGAACATCCGAAGAGACCCCTTTGGGCGAATGATCTGCCCCTCCCTTCGTCATGCAACAGCGCCACCTCACGACCCATCGGACAGCATCGGCCTGCAGCCATTCGCTGTCTTCCTTTCATCACCAACACGACTACAAAAATTCACCGAGTTTGAGATTGTGATGATGGTGCGCCGAACAGCGTCCCAGTGTGTTGTCCACTGGTTTCGCTGGAATGGTCTGTGCCCTTTGCAGGCGCCAGGTTCTCTTCAACAAGGAAGTCTATTGTCATATCCCACTCCTGCAATATAGGATATCGCGAGATCTCATGCTTCAAAGTTTGGTTCAACCCTTGATATTTCTGAGCCAAAGAGCTCGCTCAACTGTCAAGTACCTGGCTAGATTCACTCATATTTTTATTCCACCGACCCCCGCGGCGCCTTGGTTTCCCCAGGCTGCGCCGACTGTGCTGTCAACGCAAACGAGTGCATCTTGGTGGCCCTGGCAGGCATCCTCGAAGAGATTCGACAAGCAAACAGCGAGTACAACTGGGATCCTCTCACCTTTGCCTTCGCGGCTGTCGTTGGCGTCATCGCTCTTTGCTTCGCAGCCTTGACCATCGGCCAAGGTCCCCTCGCCGCCGGCCACGGCCGCGTCAAGTCGAGTGCCTACACCATCGGCCCTTGGGCGAGCATGAACAAGCGCAACTTTGACTGAAACGAAATGCTGCCGAACCATCTCGCGCACGCCAGTCATCACCTTTAATGCTATCAACAAGGAAGAGTAGTATGAGGGTTACCCCTACTTCCCCGGTCCCCAAAGTGGTCTGGAAAGACCTCCACGACTATTGTCCTGCGACTTGGCTAGCCCTCGTGACCGCCCTCAGTGTTGATGACCCCGCCTTGTGGGGAGCCAAACTCACCGGCGCCGATTGCACTCCCGCTGAGCTCCCAGCTGTTCCTACTTACGGCTCCATCAGGCTCATCGTGGCTCTGGCTGTCCCTTGGACGACCTGCTCATTTATTGAACGGTGATATGGTAGTTCCACTCATGTAACAGTGGAGGCTGCCAGACACCACCAAAGGCCCGGGAGGGTTTACAGTGGTATGTTGAGTTGCATATTCTTATTCCATACGTTATCAAATTGAAAGGCCAAACTGATCAAAACCCAAGCACCCTTCCCAATCACAATCACAGCCGCACCCTGACCCCCGTCAACTCCCCACTCAACTCCCACAACCTATCCTCCCCCTGCGGGTCATAGGCATGCGGCGCCACCCCAGGGTCGATCAAAGCTGTCATACTCCCCGCAGGCCCCGCAACCTGACACTCCGCGAGATACCTCCCCCCCTTCCCCTCCCACACCTTGCCCGCCGCCGCCCACACCGTAGTAGCCGCGCCCTGCTCGGGGCTCTGCATTTTCGCCATCAGCGCGGCATCACCCGCCCACGCCTCCTTCAGCGCCTCGTCCGCATACGAATACAGCCCCGACCAGATGGCGCCAGGATGTACTGACAAGGCGCGGACGCCGTGGGCGTCGCCGAAGGCGCGGTCGATGTAGTTGGCCAGCCAGATGTTGGCCGTCTTGGATTGGCCGTAGGCGCGATAGGGCTCGTAGGCGCCGGGAGCGGCGAGGTTGACGTCGTCGAAGACGGGGGGGGAGAAGCGGTGGGCCGACGAGGAGACGGTGACAACGCGCGAGTTGAAGGCGGGCGTGCTGGTGGCGGCGAGGGCGGGCAGGAGGAGGGCCGTCAGGACGTAGTGCGCTAGGTGGTTGACGCCGAATTGGCGCTCGAAGCCTTCTTTTGTTGTGGATTGCGGGGTGCCCATGATCCCTAGCCGGGGGTTAGTAGGGTGTGGGTTAGGGAGGGGTGGGGAGGGGGGACGTACCGGCGTTGTTGATTAGGATGTTGAGTTTGTTGTTGCTGAGGTTGAGGAGTGTTTGGGCGGCAGATTTGACGGACTCGAGGGAGTCCATGTCCATCAGGAGGAACTCAACCTTGCCGGCGCCGGAGCTGGTCTTGCGGATGTCCTCGACAGTAGCGGCACCCTTCTTCTCGTCGCGGGCGGTAAAGTAGACGTCGGCACCGGCTTTGTGGAAAGCGCGAGCAGTCTCGGTTCCGATGCCGGCAGTGCCACCCGTGACGAGAATGGCTCTGCCAGTCCAGTTGCCGATGGCATCGTTGTCCTCGAGAACCTTGAGAGCGGTTGGCCGGGCATCACCGGGCCCGGTAGGTGCTACGAAGGTAGAGGCGTATGGGCTGAGGGACTCGGAGGCAGACATTTTGGGTATGAAGATGGGAAAACAAAGGCTGAAAAGATATATAGAGGGTAGGTTCTGTGTCTTGGAGGTTGTGTGTGTGAAGTGAGGAAGGTGTTGATGGTAAAAACAGACCTGAAGAAGCAAAGAGCTCGACACCTTTATATGATGTCAAGACGGACTTAACACCAGCGCTTACCTCCTACCCCCAGCTGCACTGCAATAAATTGCGCCGAGCCGGATCAAAATGCGCGATATCACACCCTTTGTTTCGTTTTTGCTTGCACCGCCGGTTGGTAGGGCGGCAATTGTGGACCCATCCGCCCCCGGGGTGCCGCCGTCGAGAGCGGCTTTGGAGCGGAGGAGCGGATCGAGAAGTGGGGGACAAGCGGGAGCGGCAGCGGACTAGAGCGGCTTTTGTCCGCTCCTTAGCATACTCACGGCTCGTTATTGGACAGCAGTGCTTATGTGGGACCAACAGTCAATGCCCTGCCTATCTTACCGAACCCACTCCTCCAAAACATCAAGCCTCCTGTCCGCTGCCGCTGCCGCTGCCGCTGCTGCTCCTCCTATCTGCTACCGCGAGGTACGCAATGATCATCAATAATCGAGCAGCCACGTCATGTCCGCAGGTAGAGCGGCCCAGAGCTGCCACCAATGCAGGTAATTATGGCCAGTGGGAGTGTTGATACATCAATCGCGACTGGGGCTGATAGTTGATGAAACAGGCGGTTAAAGCGGAAGTGCGCCCGGGAATTGCCCTTCTGCTCCCTGGTATGACTTGGTCTCAAGTCTCATCATCCTCAGCCCGGACCAGCAGCTAACCCTTATCTTTGCCCCTTAGTGCATTCGGCTGGGCAAAGCTTGTCATTACACCCAAAGGAACTCCCAGTCGGGATCCGAAAATGCCATTAGCATCGATAGCCCCGAGGCCGGGGCATTACTGGCACGAGTTCAAAGGCTGGAGGGCGCCTTGTTATCAGGCCCTTCGCTGTCATCCTCGGCATCCCCGGGGCAGGTTGGCTTCGGGAATGCTCCCAGTGGCCGCTCCGCGGGCAGTAGCAGCGCGAGTGATGCGACACCGGTCGGACCGGGATTCGGCAACCTGAACAAATTCCCCAGCGAATACTTCCTCGATCCCGACTTCTTCACCCCCTTGTCAGCCGACGCCCTCAGCTTGGGGACGCTGCCCAATCTCTCGTCGTGTCTCCTTTTCCTCGGGATGGACCTGATGCCCATCTGCCACACCTACATTACGACCGTGAGCCAGTCGCTCTCCATCTTAAGCCCTAAGCGTCTCTTGCAGGACATTAGCGCCATCCGGTCCTCCAACCCCGACCCCGGCTTCATCCTCGTGCTTTGCGGCATCCGGTTGCTCTCGGACACGGCCTACTCGGGAGCGTGCCAAGAGTACAAGCTCGCCAAAGCTCTGTCGTCGAGCGCCGAAAACGAAGGCATCATATCCCTCCGCCTCATCCAGGGCCTCGTGCTACTCACCGTCTACGAGCTAGGGCACGGTCTATGTCCATCGAGTTACATGACCATCAGCCGGGCGGCGCGCATGGCCATGCTGATCGGTCTGCACGACAGACAGGGCGCGCCGCAGCTCTTCAAGCCAGCCGACACCTGGACAGTCCGCGAAGAAGAGCGGCGGGCGTGGTGGGCCATCTTCATACTCGACCGCTTCTGCAACATCAGCACCGACAGCCTCCCGCTCGCCATCCCCGAGCCGCAAAGAACCTTCCTCCTCCCCATCAACGACTTCGGCTGGGCCCAAGGCGACATCGGCACCGCCCCCGAACCATCCCTCCTCGTCTCCTCCCTAACCGTCTCCGACGCCTCCGCCATCGGCCGCTTCGCCACCACCTGCCAGGCCGCCCACCTCGTTAGCCACGTCCTGCAACACCGCGCGTCCGCCAAAACCACCCCGTCCACGGCCGACGACACCTTCCGCATCGACGAGGCCCTCCAACTCCACCGCACCCTCGTCGCCCTCGACAGCCGCATCACCCCCGCCGACCCCCCGACCGACGCAAATATGGAGGCGCTGGCGCTGGTGTCGGTGGCCCGCATGATCCTGTACAACATGTACGGGTGCAACGAGCCGGACGTGCGGTCGGGGCCGGCGCGGCTGCGGGTCGAGACCGAGATGCAGCGGGTGTCGGTGCAGGGGGTCATGGAGGTCGGGAGCCGGCGGGCGGCGGGGCTGGCACGGGGTGTGATGGAGGTTGTGGCGGCTGGGGAGGGGAGTAAGGTCGGCGGGCGTGGGGTGAGTCCGTTTGTGCTGGCGTGTTTGTATCTCGCGGCGACCGAGTGTGCGTGGTTCGTGCGCGAGGGGTGCGGGTTGGATATGCGGGCGAGTTTGACGGTGGTGGTGGAGGCGTTGAGGGGGTTGAAGGGGAGTTGGGCGGCGGCGGGGACGTATCTTGGGTTGTTGGCCAGGGATGAGACGATTGCGGACATGTTTGATGCGGAAGTAGATTGAAAGTCTTTCAGAAGCACTGGCCCTCTCTAGCTTTCTTGTCTAGTCTTTCTTCCGGGTTCCCCTTCGAGGGAAGGCACACCCACTGCCCAGCCAGCTTCCGGCCATGCGTGGACAACATTGCCGTTTCGGCGCTGACAACATGCTGGGGACAGAGGAAGGAGCGACCATACATGTTTCCATCATAGCACCGACCCCCCGATCCCCGCTATGAAACAGCCAGAAACTATACCCCTTCAAGCAGCAATTCTTCTTCCAAAACAGCTTCGACCAAAGCAAGATTTCGGCACCAGGCGAGACCACCTGGGCAAGCATCGCTGCACGGTATCGTTAGACCATTGACCAGATCAACCAACGGGTCGACACCATGGAGCCAGCAGCCTCTGCAGCAATTCCGCCGCCGGCCGTGGTTCCCGCTATCCACTGCGCCATCATCAAGATCCCCATCGAAGTTCTCGCCACGATTCTCAAGTACTTGGGCAAAGGTGACTTCGATTCTGCGACCCTATCATACCGCGGATTCCATGACGCATACTGTTGGTCCAAGGGGGCCGTTTCCTTCTCAGTCCTCCGTAATGAACTCGACGAGGTAGCTTGGAATATACTTACCGCTTGTGCTTTTCTCAAGCGCGCTTACGAGGAGTAAGTTGACACCACCTCCTGGTCACATGTAGCTGTTCAAGACTTGGGGGTTCGGTGGGACTCGGCTGACTTGACTTGATCTAGTCCTACTGTCATGACTGCCATACTTTCTGATTTCAGCAGCAACCGACTTTATTTCTCAAGCGACGCCGCGGTGAGACAAGCGGAAGTGCAACGACTGGAAACCCTGTGGGAGAGTATCCGCATGCGTCCCGGTAATTCCGACTTCCTGAATTTGAGGCTGCTTTGGCATGCTATTGCCTGGCCCGTCAAGCCTAAACTCAAATTGCAAGACTTGCAGCCCCAGGACATTGCTGAGATGCAGCAGCTATTTGGAATCATCGACTTCGCAATGGCTGATTTCTTTTGTCGTGCAGACGCTGAACATATCGCTGGAGCCGTCAAGCATGAGTATTGGGATGAGGATAAATGGCTCAACACTCAGGGCGTACTGTTAGGCATGCCAACTGCCAAGCATGTGCTGAACGCATCACCGTTCTCCAAGACCACCAAGAATAACCTCCGACAAGCTTTTCTCCACTACGAACTTCTCAGCCGCCTTTTGTATCGTCGCCAAAGTCCCTGGGTACTCAACGATCGATTGCCTCTGGGGATGTGGCTCGGAGAGGACTTTGGCTCAGGAATACGCCGGATTGTTACAGATGTCAGTTGGCATACATTTACGAGGAGACGGCATACAGAATATGACGGCGTCCCTGCACCGAACCCCAATTTCTCTAACCGCCTTCCCATGTGGTTTTATTACCCACTACAAGCTCCGCCCTGGTCCGCAGCACCCGCCCGTTGACTACGGGGATCAGGACTCGCCCTCCGACTGGGACTCATATGCGGCGAGATCAAACAAGACAGGGACGCAAGCTGGACCTGCTTGGGTAGCATCGGGGAAGCTGGGGAACGGCACAGCGTGTCGGCACTATTTTGAGTTTGCTGGGGAGGGAGGAGACGATTGCTGACAGCTTGTAGCGGGACAACAGCGCTGCTTAACATGTTGAGTCTGGGATTTTGACGCATAGCAGGCATAAAATGGGTATAAGAGTGAGGTGAGGTGGCTGATCTCCTTTGCCCCGCCGACAAGAGCGACAATAGATAAAGTCCCCCCGAAGCGCAGACCCTCGGTTGTGGTGTCAGTAAGTAGATACTATATGATTACTCGGGATGAAAATAACGGAAAGAATACTATATATAGATCTATTAGCCATGCCGACCGCTGAGCAGGTTCTTCGCTCGATAAAGTCAGCTTTTCCACAGCTTGGGTTACAAGGAGCTTTTCTTACCTACGAGGCTCTCAGCCGTTTTTTGTTACGCCAAACTCGGAGCTTGGCCCCGGCCGCTCGATAGCAGCACACTGTGTGGGTCACTTCCCTGGCCTCTCACACTTGCGCGAGGTTGAAGCGGTTAGCAGCTATGTTCCTGAAGCCAGATCGAAATATGCTTGCCCCAAGTTCTCCCTGCAAATGGCGAACCCAAACTTCCCTGCCCGCTTGCTAATGTGGCCTTCCACATAACACCGTCCCCAGGGACAGATGCCACCGCCCATCTGATACGGGGCGGGATCAAACAAGCCGGCAACGCAAGAGAACGGCAATGCATGTTGGAACTAGGTGTACAGACTAAGATCGGAAGAAGATAGGGGGGGGTGTATGGAAGATACCTACTGCCATGTCGTACCGCGGTCCTCTGGTTCCGGGAGAAGGCGGGCACCTTTGCTAGCCTATGGAGTGGCCGAACGACTTTTGTCCCACGCATTGACGACTCCCTAAATATCGAGATTTGTCAGAACCAGAATCGGGCTAGCCTGGGGGCTCCGTAACACTACTCGCCATCTTGGTTACTGGTGGAGTAATTGCTCCGTCTATGGCGATCGGGAGGAGAGTTTGGAGACAGAGTAATAGGAGAAACAAGGCTTCGGTATTATAATTGTAGTACGGAGAAATGTAGGGAAAGTAGTACCTACCATGGATTGCTGCACTGCCGTTCTATTGAAGTTGGCTCCGTGGCAGGCAGGTGTTGCCGTGTAGACAGTACCTACGTAACTCCCAACCTGAGTTTCGCGTGTCGACTTGGAATTCTGGCATTCCTTTTGGAAGGATGGCGCAGTTGTGGGTCAAGTGCTCCTCCGTCACACTCCAGACGGTATTGGTTTACAGTGCGCTGACTCAAGCCACATGCTCGAGTTTGGTTGGTCGTGCGAGCGTCTGGGTTACACGGCTAGGGTCTTCATGGGTAGTATTGTGTACCTGAACCTTGATGTCTGAAGGCTATGCCTCCTAAAGCCGTGTGACGAACATCCAAGACATTGCCTTGCGTCTTCCCGTCTTTCTATTGGTGCTCACCTCTCTCTTTAAGCTCCTTCCCCTACACGCCCTGCCCTCAAAGGCATTGTTCTCCTCGCCCTTGCAACACACAAAGGCCCCCCCTCCATTCCTCCAAGTGCAGTGGCTGGCTGCCCCTAAACTATTGGACGCTGAATCCGTCATGGAGGTGGGAGTCACCTTTGGGGCCCTTGGCGATTTCATCTCAATTGTTTTTATTGTCAAGGACATTATTTCGGCACTCAGCGATATTCGCGGATCTTCAAAGTCCTATGGCGACCTCGTCGAAAGCTTGCATTTCCTCACCCAGACCCTTCAAGAGGTTGACCAAGTTCACTGCGGCCAGCCCAAGAATGACCGAGTTAGACAAACTGCACTGCGTATCATTGGGAAAGTCCGACAATGTCTTCACGACTTTGAAGCCAATACTGCCAAGTACCAACGCAGTCTTTCTCAAGGAGGCTCTGGAAATACCGCCAAGGACATCGCGAGAAAGCTTCAGTGGAAGCTATTTGAGGAAGAGGGTATCGATAAGTTCCGGTCTGAAGTGTCACAATACGGCCAGTCGTTGGGGTTGCTTTTGCTCATCACCACCTTGTAAGCACCGGGTACCGGAGAATCGTTCAAAGGTCAGCCAACTAACCAGGTGAAGCCGTATGACCCAGAGTAACTATCACGAGGTCACCCAGGGCAGGTCATCCATCCAAGACCAGACAGAGGCCGGTCATTCGCTTCCAAACTTCGGTAGGCAATCTCGGCAGAGGCATCCTTTTACAGATGAGACACGGAGCTCAGATGAGTTGGATTGGTTGATTCGACCAGCCAGATCATATCGGTATTGGCCTCGATAACCAACGACATACGCGGAATCCGCGCATCGATCCTACGACTGGAAAGACCGCTTGGTGGTGAACACGAACACTTCTAGCTCGAAGACCCAACTGGACGGCCATTCCCCGTATACCTCAAAGCAATCACGTCCTGGGACGCGTTCGAGTTCGTCCTTGCCGATAGGTTCAAGGGGAGGAAGGGCGCTCGTCGGGTGTTGCACAAACGCTATGCCCTCAAGGAACACGCTACCCACAAGGAGATTGACAGAACCATAGACTGGGACAACGCATTCCTACCATATCAAAAGGTGGATATGAGTCTAGTGTGTAGGGAATATCCGGTCTCGTCTCGAGTACAATGTCCCAGGTGCAAGTCCAATTATCCGTCGGATTATCATCGAAGTACAATGGTGCGCAACCGTTGAGTTGTTCGCGGCCTCTGAGCTCAGGTGGATGCTGATAAAAGATCATGTCTAGCCAAAAGTGCAAACATGTTCTACCAGAGAGCGGTGGAGGCTGAAGACAACAACGCTGCAGCTACTTCCTCAACCTCACCTTCAAGCTCTCAGGCCGATGTTTCCCAAGAGACCACCGATGGCAAAATGCCACATGACGACTCATCTGACGACAAAGATGTCAATTGCTTTGTTCGGGTCATCCTATACCCGCTACCCCTCATCCCCTTGCTTGACTCGGACTCAAGCCGTCAGATTCATGTCCAGAAGCAGCCCTCGACAGTTGCACATTCCTACTCGCGGCCTGCAAAGTCTTCCGATGATTGAACCTGAACCAGCTTTGCAATCGACGGTTGAAGATGAAGACCTTGAGGCACTGGCAGCGTCCCACGGATTATCTTCAAGTTTACGTCCACTCTGGGGGAAATAGTTCAGGTTGGCTCACCGCAGTATCTGGGGGAGCCGGGTGTCTAGGTAGCTGGATTTAAATCGGGCATGCCCGGCGAAATGAGCAAATATCGGCTGTTGGGCATTCCTGTCATCGGTTCAAGTCTTTGGCCTTGATGAGAATGGAGGAAGAAGGGTACTTCTTTGACTTTGTGGACCTGAGATGTCGGTGTCCGCCCGGCTCATATCGCCTCAAATTCTTTCTACAGACTCAGCATGGACTGGTTTCGGCCGGGGGTCGCGATTCCTCTTGCAGCGACTATATTGAGTGAGCCTTTCTAGGTGTACCACGTCGACGAATCCCCTGAGATAGCAGCTTCCACCCCGCTTGCCAGGTGTCTTTATTTGCAACATAAGCGCTCTTACAGACTTGAGAATCAGTGCTAGAATTAGGGAAACGGCCCTGAAACGGAAGAATACGTCATGCTTATCTCCCGGGTTACCTCTATATGAAATGTTGTCATGCTTTGGTACTCGTCAAGGCGGGTGCTTTGTATGAAGATTGTATGCACAATGTATTGACATGGAGTTGCAATTTGCTGGAGGGAAAGTTTTTACCTCATCGACTCTCAGCATCGACCAATCCAAGTTTCGGTGGGCGATTTCTCAGAGAAATGCACCAAGTGATGGCACTCTACTGCGGCGGCCTCTAGGACCTCTGGCAAGACTTTCGGCAGCAAGCTAACACGAGAGGCTTGGCGTTGGATGCGGGTGATGCAGCACTAGGCCGGAGATCGATTGGCCACAGCTCGAGCACCCGGCAGCAGAGGCATGCCGTTGCACCTCGATTGGCTGATAACGGGCTGCAGCCATGTAGCACTGCCAGTGGCGAGGGCCGAAGCGATAGAAGGGACGGAATGGACAAATGGGGCCGCGATCCAGAGCTCCATCATCCACCTCCTGCACAGCACGCATGCTACGCAGTAATCCGCTCAATCCAGAGGCCCGCGGAGCCTTGGTCAATGCTGCATGCCCATGCCCACCCACGACGCGAAGAATGACAGGCAGCCGAGCTGAGGGCGCAGAGAGAAAGTGAGGGGGTCTCTACCTTACCCCGAAGGCTGACTCGATGTTATCGGCAGATACCGCCAGCATAACATGATAATGCCAATGATAGGGGAGAGGAGGGTGGAAGGATGGGCAAATAGCGGATGGCAATTGGAATTTGGGAGTAGTAAGCAGGCCAAACTCTCACGCCGCCCATGGCATGTCCCCCCTCCCCTTCCCCTCCCCCCCGATCCCGTCCGGGCCATCCCACATGCCACTACCGAGCGGCTTTTGGCCCACCCTCTCCTCTCAAACCGCCCAGAGCTCTCCATAAGGCACCCCGTTGCAGCCTGTTGCAGCCTGATGCCGAGACGTGGGTAAGGGGTGCTGCGCCCGTTTCTGTTGAATAGCGTGCTTGGAGGATTGAGCCATGTCTCGCAAGAGAACATGAGCGAGGGACAAGAGGGAGGGTCACCGCAGGCGGGCTCCATGCGGCCACCACTTGGCGGGGACAACATGATGGGATTCGAGGAGGGGTTCTTGGTCCATAAGGCTCTGGGCAAAGTGATCAACTGATAAAGCACTCGCCCGGCACGAAGCCTTCCTGTCCATCCATGCCAGCCACCCAAGCGACACCTTTCCAACCCGCCGGGTTACCTAGCCATTGCATATCGTACGCCCCCTTGTCTCATCTCGCCTAGAACCCACGAGCCTCATGGCGATCTTCGACATCCGTCAAGTGACGCAGGCCCGCGTCGTGACCCAGATCCTGACGCGGGCCTCCACCACCATCACCGCCGTCGTGACCCTCGGCGGCGGCCCCGTCTCAGGGATCCCAGACCCCGTCACCACCGCCGACCCCGCCCCGCCGGCCGCGGCACCACCGCCGGCCACATCGACCACCTCAACCCTCACCAACGAGCAGCTGGGCGCCATCCTCGGCTCCGTCATCGGCTTCGTCGTCATCCTGCTGCCCCTCTGCTACTGCTGCCTGCGCCGCCGGCCGGCCCCCCCGCGCCGCCACATGCACCACTGGCACGGGGACGGGTACGACGACTCGTCGAGTGACGACGTAACCGAGATCGTTGTCGACCGCCAGGGCCGCGATGCCTGGGCGGGCCAGCGCCCCCCGATCCCGGTCCGGCAGGGTCCCGTCTTGGTCCCCGCGCCGCCGAGGATCCCGCCCATGCGCCACGCGCCGTATCGCCAGACGCGACACCCGCAGATAGGCGGCACCAGGCGGTATCCTTGATGGCAGGGCGTTCTTTGGCGTCGGTTGCTGTTTCGGGGGTTCTTGTCCTCCGGGCTGGGACTTGTTTCTTGTCAGTGAATGGTGGGACGAATTGGAGGTGGAGTGACAGGGTCGGGAGGAGTTTGCAGACTGTATGACGTTCCATTTTTCGATGTTTGCTCTGCGGGGGATCAAACTGACACACCTTACGATGTAGGCTACACTCATGCCCTTTCTGGACGAAACAAGTTGAAGTCAGCGTATCCTCGCTCGGCTGTTTTTTTTCGCAAAACTGCCTGACGTCCAAAGATAGGTGCATTTGATCTGGGACCAGCTGGGAGCGACTCCTGGTATAGAAAACTTTCCTTTGTCCAAGGGTCGCCCTGCAAGAGTGTGCATTAGCTACATGATGTCTTCCCCCGCGGTGCAGACGCTGGCCGCGCCTTCTCCCATCAAACGGTGGAGCTGGACATGCAGCAAAGCCAGGTGCGCGCGTTCCCACCTCCCGATGAGCTCCACGCAAGACCCCGCTATGCTATGGACTGGGTCCCCCCGCACTCCCACCAGTCGACGGGACGTCCTGACACTGGCCCAACAAAAAAAGTACAGCAACAACGGCAGAATCATGTCCTCCCTCAGCCATGAACTGGCACGAGGGCAGCTAAATAGGAGTGGCGGTTGAGAAGACTTGATATACTTTTTATTACTGGGACATTTTGCAGAGTCACGTCGAGAGGCAAGGTGGTGGGCAGAATATAGAGGCGGCAGGTGGGGAAAAACTGTTAGTAAAGCAACAACGATGGGGCTGGCTTCAGGCAAGGAAACGTAATAGAAAGGTTGACGAGGTGAAAGTGCGAAAACGGCCGCCTTGAGTCGGGCGTTCTCCGGGCCTGTACGACTAAAGATACCTTATCCAATGGTAGACTGCCCCTAGAACGAGGCGCGTGTGGGATCGCAGGCGATTATCTAGGTAGGTACCTACCATACCTCGCACTTGATGCCCATCTCCTTCACTTCTTGAAGCAGTGGAATTTACAGTGAGACCGCGTTCACCGCTAGGAGTCTTGTTGCTCAGAAGCAGCTCTCTCGCACTCTCTAGTCTAGCATTTCACATTCTCCAGTCTATCATATGGGAGTGCCATACCCGACACCAGTTCATGCCCAGATTTGTGAAACATGGCATCTGCCCCAGGACCATCGCCAGCGCCAAATAATGGAAGCTCACCTACACTAGACCCGCCTCCTAGAAATGACACTTTTACCCGTCTTGCCACCAAACCAACAGAACTCTCCGAGCCCCGTGCCGACCCCCCAGAACGCACTCCGTGGCTCAAGGTTCGCACATAAACTTGGCGGCTTGCGGTCAGCAATACAGCGCCGTGTAAGTAACGGCTCGACGTCGTTCCAACGTCGACTTGGCAACGGCTGGGCATCATTCCACCGTTATCTGGATCAGCTGGGTAACGGATGGGCATGGGAGGTGGCCTCCATGATACTTTCGCTGTCGTCTACTCTCGCCATTGCTATCATTCTTCCTTACGTCCCCGGCGACATCTCCCTCAACGCCATCGTAGCAACCCTATCAATAGTCTCAAAATCTAGCCTCATATTCTCTGTCTCGGCGGCCCTCGGTCAACTCAAATGGGACTGGTACGAAAAAGAACCTCGCGGGCTCCAAGATCTGGAGACTTTCGATGAAGCAAGCAGGGGCCCTCTCGGCGCAACAAAGCTGCTTTTCGAGCGCCCAACCGGTATATCTATAGCATCCATTGGTGCAATCATCATAATTCTAGCGCTAGCTATTGACCCATTTGTCTAGCAAGCTGTGGGAACCGCCGAGAGAGTTTCGTTTGTGGATTTAGACGAGGTCTGGACTCAACGACTAACCAGACCGTCCTTCTTTCCAATTCCCGAGACCCCCGACTCCAAGTACATGACTACCCTACATAGCGCTCTCTGGAACACTATTGGGCTGTACGATCGTCGCGCAAATTGTCCCTCTGGCGATAGCCATTTTGGCATTTTGAAACCGTCTAGTTCTGCGTCGATACTGGCATTGTGAGGGATCTGGCCACTATAAAATGGAACTGCAGCGCTGCATTCGACATGGCGAACTTCGAATACATTTACAAGATCTGGAACGAGAATCCTAACGGATTAGATAGAATGCCGCCCTTCACAATCAACTTCCCGACGTCCATCATCGGCCCCATAGATCTCGACTCGGACAACCTCCCAGACCTCGACACCGCGCCGATGAAGCTCTAGCTTTTGCTCGCTTCTCCATCCCCCCGAATAGCTACGACTTCCGGGACGCCAAGCTGGAGTGGGCAGAATGGGCCGTCTTGACCCTCTGCAAAGCCACTCGTGCAGTATCCGTGACCAACGGGTCTACTACTACTACCCCAGCTGAAGAAAATACGGCTCCAGCTTTTGGACACGTGTACACGAATCCCTCAGACATCCTTGGATCACAGTCTGAATGCTGGGCCCTCAGAGAAGACCAGACCCCGAAGGCGCTCGAGTCGCCCCTGCAAACCGACCCCATAAACGTCTTACCAGTGTGTACATCGAGAGCAAAACCATCTCCCGCCTCGATAATGCCACGACGCCATGGGCAGATTTGACCCCAGAGGATGGGTTCCGGGTTGCGTCGAGCTATCCGCGCTTCAACCAAAACAACGACTTCACGTCCGAGGACATACATAAGCGCGTTGGGAGCCATAATGCGGACCGTGGCCGCGACATGGAACAACATCTTCCTGGCTCGCAGCGAGGAGCGCGTCACAGGTTCCTTGAAGATACCCGAGACTGTTGTGCACGTTACGCTGGCCTGGATCGCGATGATGATGCATTCTTCCAACAGAGCACAATGACAATGACTGGTATCAACGCGGCGGCGCAGGCGACTCGCGTGAGACTGAGAATGAAGACGACACATGATGGGGGAAGAGTTGTCCTGGCTTCTGCATAGACATGATGAGGTGGAGTTTGGATGCCCAGAAATTGAATTTGCAGGATTGGGAACCCAAAAGCAAACACGTCACGGATGATGATGTCGGAACTTTTTGGGAAGGCACGCCGGAACTAGAGACAGAAGTTGCGTCTAGAAGAAGAATGCTAAACAGCGTACATCCGGAGATGATCTCGAGATTGTGTGAAGTGCTGCCTCAAAGCCCAAACCCATTGCCTCCCTGATTGCCCACGGAGTTGTATGCCGTTACCACTAGCTCAACGATCGCTGTGGCATCCTTCCGTCTACTTGCAATCGCCATTGCCGCAGTTGCATCCTTTGCTGTTGCACCACCAGCACTTGTAGTTCAGCGCGCCGCACATGTTCTCGCAGTCGTCGATTCCGCCGCAGCTCTCGAGGACGAAGGGACCATGGCCCTTGACGGTGATGTTCTCTGCAGCGCAAGAAATGTTAGCCTGCCATGCAACTCTCTCTTTCTCGGGCTGCTGGTGGAGGTTGCAACTTACCCGGAAGCGACTCGAAACTGAGGTGCGTGCCTGAAGGGACGGGGAGCGAGGCCGCTCCGGCAAAGGCCAGGAGCAGGGCCTGGATCGAAAAAATGGTGAGCAGTTGCATTTTGGCGGTGTTGAAGAAGATTGTGTGAGAAGTGGTTGGTGGCTGCAATTGCTTCTTGTTGTGGATGGTGGAAGGGGGAGAGTGCGAACTGGAGAAAAAGGTCTGGTATTTATAGACTGGAAATCACTGCTCGTGGGCACCTTTTTGGCCATGAAAAATGGTTTCAGCTGTGGGCAAGGGCATTCAAGATTTTCATCCTAACTACTACTTAGGTAGGTAGGTACGTACGCAGCTGCACATGTCCTTGGAACAATTTGAACACCAGACCAGGAGAATCCAGCAGCAACCAGACATGATACAAACATTTCCGCCGTGGCCTTCATCCAGGAAGTTCCCTCTCTGGCAGAGCAGAGAAACAGCGGGCGATTGCCATGGCCGAAAGGCGTGCCTGACAACACGCTGGGGGCATTGAGGAAGGAGCCATCAAGGGAAACACCCTCCTCCGCCAGGCTGAGTCTCGATCATCGTCAACACTACCCATTACAAACACCTTTTCCAAAAAGATCCACCTTGCCCTGAAAACATAAAAGTGAAAATTTCATCCGCATGAATCAGCAGCGGGAAACAACGGCCAGCCATTGTCAAGGAACCCTACACTCCATCAACCCAAGAGTTCCCATCCCCAAATCTGCGTACCACGCCCCACCTATATTCTCAAGCCTGTCCACCACCCCTCGTTTCGCCCCCAAGAACCACACGCATTACCGACGGTGACTCACCGTCGTGTTCCTCGCGGCCGCCATAGTGTGATTCATGAGGGCCATGTGCTGAACTGACGACGTCATGTTGGCCTGCGGGATTATGGCAGCACGAGAAGCAGCGCCCAGCGCAATCTTCTCGTCGATGGCAGCCACCGCACGTTGAACTACTGCTCCATCAATATGGGCCACCTTGTCTGCCATGGCCTGGAGGAGCGTGTTGTTGACGTGGAGCTGGCTTGCGATGCTTGCGGTTGTTGAGGCGTTGTTCGCTTTGCTGTTGGTAGTGACCGGGGGGTTCATGGCTTGGGGGTCGGCTGCTGCCATTGTGTTGCTGGTCGGCGCTGTGGAGACCATGCTGGAGCAGTAGTTCAACGTGCGGTGGCTGCCATCGACGAGAAGATTGCGCTGGGCGCTGCTTCTCGTGCTGCCACATCGTAGTCAATTTAACAGCAGTCGTAATGAAAAGAGCTAATCTATTAGCAATACCTGCCCGGCTACCTAGGCTTGCCCACAGCACTACGACGCATGCATCGCTGCATATTATCGGTCGTGTCTATCATACTGTACATAATGGTAGTGCTATCGCTACTCCCATGACTCCTCATCCTCACCTTATCCTTATCCCCATCCCCATCCCCATCCTCATCCTCATCCTCATCCTCACCCTCCGGCTCATCCTCATAGTCAAAGCCATCATGTTCCTGTGTCTGGCGGACTACTTGATCCGCTACGATCGCCAGGCCAGACGGGTCTGGTTCCGGATCAACAGGTCCTCCGTCCTCAATAGCGTGCTCCATGATAGACTCAGCGATGCTACCAACGTCGTGCCCGAGCTCTTGGACAAAGCCAAGGAGCATATTTTTCTTGACGTATTTACCATGAGTCCCCCAGTATCTTGTCCTTTTGAGGACCTCCTTCTGGATCAACGAGTCGGGGTTTGTGACCGACCCCTTCCACGTCAGCTGGGTGACAGCGCCGAGAAAAGTCCACCAGACATATCGAGCCTTGGGCCGCGCATCGTTCAGGAAAGTGAGACGGCGTCCGTGTAGCCCTGCCAACGTCTCAGACTCCAACCCGTATATCTTCTTTGCGAATACTGGCTCCTTCATACAATGCGGCGTAGCGTCTAGAACTGCGACGCGGTATTCTCTTGGGTGCGTCATCTCCCACTCTTTCAAAGCTTTGTGTCGTTCTTCCTCATCCTCCCACGGGGCCAAAGGGTTCTCGGGTTCCACCTTGGCATCTGGGACGAGGGCTAAAAAGCCCCTGGCGAAAGCCTTCTCAATTGCGGGATCAAGGAAGATTCCATTGGAAAAGAGTTCGTCACGGGCGCCTGTACCAAAGATGGATCCCATCAAATCTGCCGACCGCCAAGGGAAGAGATGTGCAGCGACCACATATCGACTGTCTATCCAGGTACCAAGCACCGGCTCCCAAATGATGTTACTCTGGCTAGGGCAATACGCCTGCTTCATCAAGTCTCTCATTGTTGATTGATCACTGGCTTCTTGCTGGCCCTTGGATACAGCTTTCTCCAGCCCGAGCTTTGATGAGTTGAAGAGTTTGACGAAGGCGCTGTGGATTCCTTGGAAATGAGACCCCTTCATCTTATCAGCCTGAGCTCTTGCGATTTTTGCTTGTCGTGCCAATGCAATCGACTCCAAGAGGCACTCTCTGGCCTTTGGATCGGTGTCCTCCCACTGCTCTCTTGACAGTTTCCCACCTTCATCTTGGTACTTGTGGAATTGTAGTGAGATGTACAGCTCTACCCGCTTCGAGTCCATGCTGAGGAGATCCGCTTTGCTAGACCAGAATTCGGAATCAAACGACGACGACGGCTTGAGCTTCTTGCGGGTGGCCTTGATCATGCCAACAAGTTGGTTGTGCTGCTGCTCCATTTCGAATGAGGATCGTAACGAAAGTTCCTCCCTCTTGGTGGACCAGAATTCGGAATCAAATGATGATGATAGCCTGAGCTTCTTGCGGATGGCTTTGATACTGCCAACAAGCTGGCTGTACTGTTGCTCTATTTCGAATGACAATCGTAACGAAGGTTCCTCAGTCTTGCTGCTCGATCGGGCCGGAGTTGTGCTTTTAAGGGTGGCAGAGCTTGGGTTTGATGTGCTTGGGTTTGACGTGATTAGGTTTGACGTGCTTGGGTTTGACGTGCTTGGGTTTGACGTCGTTGGGCTTGACGTGGTTGGGTAATCAATTGATGATCGCTTTTCGGGGGGGACTGGCGGGGGCGGCGACATGATGAGCGATTTTCCGGCTCTGTTAAGGGGAAGCAAAGAGGTCAGAAGGTCTGAGGTGCTTTGCAATGTGATGGTATTGAAATTTGTGCGGAAATTCCAATGTGTGCAGAAGTGGTTGCTGGGAGAAGGCAGTGCTACAAAAATCTCGTGTTTTCTCTTTCTCTCTTCCTCCACTCTCCACCCTCCCTATCTTATCTATCTTTTTTCGCAATCGAAACCTCCCTGCCTCCACATGGCTCCCTTCAGCTACTCTTTTGCAACCATGCCGCTGCCTTTCGTCAGCTAGCAGCCCTCTTTGATCAGCAGCTAGCCCTCCAGGGCAAAGATCCCACGAACTAGTCAAATACAGTAGCCATGTGGTTTACGCTAGAGCAGCTCGTACACTACCCGCTGCACCCCAACTTGGTCCGCTACTACGGCTGCCGCGTCCGCAACGCTCGTATCACGGGCACCCTCCTTGGCCGCCGCGACGAGCTCTGGGTCTACCTCCAAGCCGGTAAGACGGTCGACAAGGATGCCGTCGACCACCTGTACAACGTCATCAGCCTCGTCTACAACGATATCCATCCCGGCAACATCATAATCAGCCCCGTCGGCGTACCCACCTTGGCTAACATAGGCGTAGCCTACCCGGACAGAGAAGAAATAACCCAGGGTATAGCGTACGCTACTCTCAACGAGACTGCCGTGGGGGAATTCCGCCTCCGTCGCGTTGTTGTAGCGGCCGCTGTCAGATGGACCTGAGTGGCGGTGTCAACGTGGTGCCCGTAGACGCATCCAGGGCAGTGAAGGTCTAATTATCCCCAACCTTAGAACAACACTCGCTTCTCTTGCCTTTGAACCCCCACGACCCAGTGTATGCCCCTCCATGTTCTACGGAACGTGATCTCCGAGCCTTGAACCAAGATAGCCATAATTTCCATCAAGATAACGCCTACTGACATGAATCGGAGAGGGCTGGGCATGGCAGTCTTCAGGGGTCAAGCGTATCGGAATCGATGATCCCCCTATTTGGCCGACAGGAGAACCGGCCAAGAAAAAACCATCCGCTAATCTCTGCCCAATGGACAGACGCCATCTGAGGTCCCACGAGGGCATACCGAAGGACTGGCGTGGATCGTAGTGCCAATATTCCTGGGATTGAGCGCTGTTGGAATGTGGTGGTGCGGGAGGCTCAGGGCGGCCGAACAAAAACAGGAATCCGGGCCGCCTTGTTTCACTCGAGGCTGGATTGCGGGAGGGCATATACATTACGCAACGCCGTGTCTGTAATCATGACGTGGATGTGACGGCAATGTAGGATTGTCGAGTCCCGATTGGTTCAAGTTCAACATTGACTTGGGGCATGTCTTCATGAAGAGGCTCGACCCCTGTTTCTTTTTCGCGCTTTTCCTTTTTCTTCTCGCTGCTCGCTAGGTTTCTCACGTGGAAGGCGCCCATATCAGGGGGCCCTCCGATCAAAGATAGTTTAATCAGGACATGCGACTTTGTTCCACGAAAAAGTACCACGAAAGCTGTAATTATGACTGAGTTCTCTGTTTATTTATTACTCGGTTACTTCATCCTTCCCTCCGATCGGAGGTCTACATACTCCAACGTCCAGAGTGTGTCCCTGTTTTCCTGTTTGTTTGCTGGTTTTGCTGCACCAGTTCAACATTCAACTTCCAAGGAGGCCCATTGCGATGACTAGGCTTCCTTTCACACCACCTACTAGTTCCACGCATCCAGTCAATTGAGGCTCATGGTCGCTGACTTGGCGACATGTAGACTTGGTGGAAGATGGTTGTCGAATTCCAAGTGTGGTTCTTTGAACTATGCGACCCGGCCCCTTTCATGTGCGAGATACGTGTCATCGAAAGCATTATGCATAAAACAAGAGACCTCAGCCAGCGCCTCAAGCTCAACATCCCGTTACGAGTCACCCTCTTCGTCTTGCAAGTACGATTCAGCCTCCTTTCTCTACTTCCTTCCTGGAATGCAGTTCGATTCTTCACCCGATGCAATGCACCTGGAACAGTGGGTCTGGTTCCTATTGTATAAGTCGCAGTCCTGGTATCCCATCTGCATGCATGGTTTGCATTGCAATCGTTCCTATAGCTCCATAGTTAATACCATATATGGCAATCAGACTGGAGGGATCATAAGCATACCTCTAAATGTGTTGGGCAAGAGTCTTTATTGTTCTTTGATTTGCCTGCCGCCACCCCTTTTATAGCCACTGTCCCATGGTGATGGTAGCGGATGAGGAATGTGGTGATGTAGTTTGGCGATATTTGCTAGCTTAAGATTAGCATTGGTGGAATCCTCTGATATTTGAAACAAACATTTATCAGCTGGTAGGGAACATTTATCAGCTGGTGGGTCAGCTGGTAGGTTGGTCATGGTGATGAGCTTGGGAGATTTAGATGTACTCAAGAGCAGATTTGCTGTCCGTCCAAGGGAAAACAATAATGCTCTAGGTTATCATAGATATACTCACAACCTTCTCCCAAGATCGGTAGCCCCCCTGACTAAGGTAACTAAGGTAGGTGTCGGTTTGTGTCATATGTCATTGTCCAGATAAGATGATATCATGGACCCATGCTTAGCACTTGCAACTCTAACATAGGGTCTTCTTCTTCTATGGCAGCCCTCATCCACTGTATCTGCTTATTCAATTTGACATAATCTACCTACTTCGCTTTCTCCAGCTTTGTAGCCAATTCCGCAGGCACAGCAGCTTAGAGATAGTAGAAGTGGTTGAGGTGGGGGGGGTCGTTGACTGGCCTGGCATATCGATCTGACAGCATATGCATGTTATCCTCGTCGACTTCGTTGTCTTCTTCTTCCACGCCAGGGGGATGAATCAGTCTGGAAGCTGGCTGGCTGGCTGGCTGGCATCTTCAGGGGGTGCGACGCTGATCTCTTGGCGCGCGTGGTCGACTTGTTCCATCAGCCAGTCAAACTCCTGCCTTTCGTTGTTGATGAATCCCCAGGCCATCGAATAGGCCATACCAAGACTATTCAAGCCTACTACCTGGAAGAGGGCCAGCTTCTTGTTATTGGTCTTGTATGTGCAATCATACAATTGCACCTTGGAATTGGTGACCCATTGCTTCTTGGACCAGGCAGTGGCCCAGGATAGCCCCGTTGGCTTAGTGGGGTCTTCAGAGTCATACTTGATTGTGTGTGTGATCATCTCTTTGTCAAGGAGCTTCTTTAGGGCCTGGAAAGGTGTGAATCCCTTCATGGCTCGCTTCCGGGCTAGATAACGGGATGTATGTAGCTGGCCTTGTGTGAAGATGACGCCTGGAAACCAGCTACGGAGCTCCTTGATAATGGTGTAGTTAGCCATGCCAGCGTTGTCAAGATACTGGTCTACAAAAGCCTTGTGTTCAACTATGAAGACCCCCTGGTATGGAACGTCTCCATGGTGTGATTTTCGTGTGCCCCTTGATCAGGCCTGGCGCTGAAGAGCCACTTGCGTTTTCCATCAACTACCGGTGCCTTGGCTGTGCTAATGGTCTTTATTGGGGTGATGATGGAGTAGAATGGGGGTACTAGGCCAGGTGACAGAATAATTAGTGGATAATCTAGTCTCTCTAAAATTAGAACTTCTATTCTTGGTGAATGGGCCAGGGTCACCATCATAGCCTGGTCAGAGGTAGGGGAAGATTTCTGATCATCTTCCTTGGCCTATATTCCAGGATTGACCTGTAATAACATCATATAGTTCCACTGTCCAAACCCAGATTGCCCATGAAGGGATGGTCTGGCATCAAGGGTGGTTGTGTGGAGTGTGTATGGGTTATGGAGAAATGGATGAGGGCTGCTATAGAGAAAGAAGACCCTATGTTAGAGTTGCAAGTGCTAAGCATGGGTCCATTATATCATCTTATCTGGACAATGACACATGATATAAATCGACACCTACCTTAGTTACCTTAGTCAGGGGGGCTACCGATCTTGGGAGAAGGTTGCGAGTATATCTATGATAGCCTAGAGCATCATTGTTTTCCCTTGGACAGACAGTAAACCTACTCTTGAGTACATCTAAACCTCCCGGCTCACCACCATGACCAACCTACCAGCTGACCCACCAGCTGATAAATGTTCCCTACCAGCTAATAAATGTTTATTTCAAATGTCAGAGGATTCCACCAATGCTAATCTTAAGCTAGCAAATATCACCAAACTACATCACCACATTCCTCATCCACTACCATCACCATGGGACAGCAGGGATATAAAAGGGGTGGCGGTGGTCAAATCAGAGAACCATAAAGACTCATGCCCAAAACCCTGAGAGGTATGCTCATGATTCCTCTAGTCTGGACTACCAAGTGCTTGCTCGAGCCGTGATAAGGCTGAATTGTACTTGCAAGACGAAGAGGGTGACTCGCAACGGGATGTTGAGCTGAGGCGCTGGTTGAGGGAGGTCTCTTCTTTTATGCATAACAATGCTTTCGATGGCGCGTGTCTCGCACATAAAGGGGGCCGGGTCGCATAGTTCAAAGAACCACACTTGGGATTCGACAACCATCTTCCACCAAGTCCACGTGTCGCCAAGTCAGCGACCATGAGCTTCTCCGGACGAGTGAAGAAATATTGCAGGTGTTCCCACCTGTCACTACTTTGACTCTTGAGCACCCAAGCTCGCCACATACACTTAATTATAGCTCTTACCCTCATCACTGCTAACTCCTAGTTACCCTCTTTACGTCTGCTGTTCTTTGGTGTATTGGTGTACAAGGAGCTGAGGCAGTTGTTAAGTTGCCATGTCTCTTTACTCGGGGAAATCGGAGGAACTTGAAGCTTTCGCTTGAGACCAGCTATGAATGCCAGTTCCCCAATGCTTTTCAGGACTCGGGAACGAAGTGAGACCATAATCGCTAATTGTATTTATGATCTATAAGCAGATATTGCTTGGTTCGCCGGTAACGACTGAACGAGTTCGAACTTGGTAGTAATGACACCATCGCCCGCGAGGGTACGAGCACAAGCTGCCAAGACACCTCTCCACGCAAGAGAGCACACATGAGAGAACACTGCGTCGACCCTACCTTACATTGAAACAAAAAGTCATCTTCAAGCAGCATCCAGCTTCACGTCCCAGCAATCTAAACCACGCCACACGTAAACGCTCCAAGGAGACACAGACATCGCACCGTAGCCAGAAACCGGTCCAACACATCATTTCCCCGCCCAACATTCCGAAACACCTGGGCTTCGTCTGCCCCTTAAAACTTCTCCCACTTCAGCAGAAGCGCGAGAAGTATCACGGGAACCACGCTAACCAACTCTCCGAGGCCCGCATACGCTGGCGGGATCCTGACGTTGCGCGACTCGAACGCGCCCGCAGCTAGCAGGATAGCGAAGATGTTGTAAAAGAAGCTCCAGTAAAAGTTGAGCCAGATCCGATCCACCGCCTTTCGGCTGACCGCGATCATGGTCAAGATCCCCTTCAGTTTCGGGAGCACCAACACCACATCCGCAACCGACTTGGCCACGTCAGCCCCTATGCCACCACTGCCACCTTCTGAGTCGTGCTGAATTGCGACGCCGATGGTTGCCTCCTTGATGGCGACAGAGTCGTTGGTGCCGTCGCCGCAAAATATGACGACGGG
The DNA here is from genome assembly GCA_033439745.1 of Lasiosphaeria hispida. Classification (NCBI taxonomy): domain Eukaryota; kingdom Fungi; phylum Ascomycota; class Sordariomycetes; order Sordariales; family Lasiosphaeriaceae; genus Lasiosphaeria; species Lasiosphaeria hispida. The sequence continues at coordinate 6,360,771 of JAUIQD010000003.1, forward strand.
TGCAGATTTCTTACCCGGCAAAAGGCCAAAGCACCGTCGGGGACCACGAGTACTAGTTCCGAGCTTGAGCTCTTTGACATGCTCTTGCTTCATCTCCGGGGTGCATTGCGAGCGGATGTTAGTGGCTGGGATGCCTACGTCACTCGCGACGGATTGCACGATGCCGTCATCATCGCCCGAGAAGATATAGCATCGGATTCCACGGTCCTGGAGAGCGGCGACAGTCACGGCGGCATCGTCGCGTATGGTATCGGCGAGGCTGAAGACGGCGGCAAGGCTGCCGTTGATGGTGAAGCAGAAGGCAGAGTGGGCCGCACCCAGTATTGATTGGATACGAGGATCATCGCTGAGATGGAGCCAGCGTGAGTTACCTGCTTGAAGTTGGAGCCCCGCAGATGTTGTCCCTGTCACGCCCTTCCCAGGTAGTGACTTGACTTTCTTCACCAGCGAAGGGAGAACCCCTTCGGATTTGAGGTGTGCGGCCACGGCAGCAGATACGGGGTGTTTGATACTTTCCACCAAGCCCAAAAGGAGCGGAGCTGAGACTTTGGGGTCCTGGCCCTGCTCAATGAAGATTTTATTGACAATGGAGAGTTTTCCTTCAGTGAGAGTCCCGGTTTTGTCGAAAATAACATGGGAAGCCTGTCGTGCGACTTCAATACTTTCTGCCGACTTGAATACGACACCATGATCAGCGGCGATACCAGTGGAAACAACGATAACCATAGGAACGGCAAGGCCGATGGCGCAGGGGCACGACACGATCAGGGCCGCAATGGCGTATGTGATGGCCTGGGTTGCGGCTTCGCTTCCGGACAGGCCGTTCAGCTTAACGCCAACAGCAAGCCAAATGAAGAATGTCGCTAACGTCAAACCAATTATCACAGGAACAAAATAGCTCGCAACTTTGTCGGCAAGGTTTTGGATCTCGGCTTTCGATAGATTGGCTTTATCCACCATTTTGGCGATGGCAGTGATGGTGTTGTCAGCCGGGAGGCGATTCAACCTAACGATTAGGGGCCCTGAGCCGTTGATTGTGCCCGCGATGACAGGTGATCTCACATCCTTCTTGCGCGGTAGTGACTCGCCTGTGATCATCGACTCATCGACCTCGGACATCCCGTTGATGACGGTACCATCAGTTGGAATGATAGAGTCTGGCGCAACCTTGAAACAATCGCCATACTGGAAGAGCCGAGTGTCAATTTCCTTGTCACCACCTTGAGCAACCAAAATCGCAGTCTGGGTCTGTAACGAGCGTACTGAGATGGACGCAACAGCTTTATGGCGGGCAAATGTAGCGGCAAGTCGACCGACCATGATCAAGGTAATAAGAAGAGTGCTTGTTTCGAAGAACTGGTCCACTGAGAGAGGCTGGTCCGAGAGCAAGAGGGCGAAGGTGACGACGGAGAAGATGTAGGCAGCGCTTGTGCTTATGACAATGAGCAAATCCATATCTATTTGTCGGTTATAGAAAAGGGCCTTGGACGCCTTGCGGTAAAACGGACCCGCGACAACGACCTGAACGATTGTAGCAAGTGTCAAGGATGCAGCACCGTAGGCGATGTCTTTCTCGGGAAGATCAGCCCAAGCCATAACCAGAACAGGAATTGTGAGTATGATGGAGAAGAGTGTCATCCAAGTGTCTCGTCTGAGATCTTTTTTGCCGGTGGCAATTGTTGAGTCGACAGGAGGCGGTGCCAGTTCCATAGGGCCTCCCCAGCCCTTTTCCACAAGATCTCTCGCTCCCACGATTTCCGGTTTATAGGAGACCCTGACGGTGTTTTTGCCGGTGACAGTGATGCGTTTCACACCATTTGGCCACTGCCCCTCGGTGGAGGCCAAGGCAGAAGGGTTATCGGCGATGAGATCAATGCTGTAATCCTCAATCACAATACGCGTGAACGTATGATCGCAAGTTGTATCCAGACGTTTCAGAACATCATTGAGAGTCCCGAGGCTGGGGTCAAGGTCGAATTCGGCCCGGGCAAGAGTCGTACTGGTTTGGAGGTTTTTGACTTGAAGAATTGGTTTAAAAGACTTCTTCACCGTATTCTCGCATGAAGAGCAATCCATGCCCGAGACACTGAGAACAACATGCTCCCAGTCTGCTTCAGAGAACCCTTTCTCAGGGTCACTATTTGAACTTAACTGTGGACCGTTTTCCGGGGCTCGTCTCATGTGGTCATTGTCATTATCGTCGTACTCATCCATGTCGCAGCAGGAGTCAGCACATGAGCTGGGGCTGGCTGGACTGCAATCGCCGCAACATGAGTCCTTGGATGATGGAATTTGATTGGCATTTGACGCATGTTCATGGCCGTCATGGCCGTCATGGCCGTCATGGCCGTCATGGCCGTCATGGCCGTCATGGCCGTCATGGCCGTCATGGCCGTCATGGTCATGGTCGTCATGATTGTGTGAAGCGTGTGAAGTGTGCGAAGCGTGTGGAGCGTGTGGGGCGTGTGAAGCGTGTGAAGCGTGTGAAACGTGAGGAGCGTGCGAGGTTTCGGGCTTGTGGGCACTGCCGCTTCCACAAGACCCACGACCGCAGCAATCGTCAGCCACCTTTCGAGACAGGATGGACCGGGAAGAGTTCCGCCTTGAACCGCGCTTCCTATCGATAGAGGAACGCTCTTTGGGAGCGCAGCAGGATTCCTGGCCGAGAGCAAGAAGGGCGCGGCAGATACAACCGAGAGCGTCCAAGGTAGCCGAGTATGCAGCACGGGTAATTCGAGTGTGGTGTCCGCAAGGTTTACCGTCTTCGACTCCATGGCAGGCCGATTCGGAGCTGGGGCGAGACTCTGGGGCAGCTTATGTAGGTTTGGCAAGGTTAGCCACTGACCGTTAAGGTAGTTCATTGAGGCCCTTGTGTAGGAATGCCAACATACCCATGGGTAACTCTGTAATCAGGACCATCTCCTTTTCGCCCTCACATGCGCGCAGGGCGAGACGATCCAGGCAGGAATCGTCACAGCAAGGAACTGTTGTGTCATCGCAGCAATCAGGTGTGGTGACGCTGTCGAGCTTCTGCACTGGCTTAGGGGGGCAGCACGCGTCCGTCTTGTCGTCATGACCATGGCCGATGTCCTTTGCCGCTGAGTGGCCTGCACTTTCAGGCTTCGCTGCTTGTCCGCAGCATCCATCATGGCAGGCGGCAGGCGTAGCCTTCTTCGGCGGGGTGTTGTCTTTATGTGCTTGAACAGAGGTTGCGGCGTCGCTGCAGTCGCTGCAGCAAACGGAGGCAGCGTCGGCCTCGGGCATTGGAGGTAGCTCAGATGATCCAGTTCCCATGTTAGAAGGGGGTGCGCCTGCGCTGCCGGCCGGTGGCCCACAGCAGCCGGAACCGCAGGCCATGCTTCTTGGCCGGAGGTCGTTTATTTTGTTTGTGTTCCTTTGCAATGATGCAATCGAGGAGGTAACTTTCGGCTCAGGCTGAGTAAAGGTAAGGCGAGTAAGAGAAGGCCGGCCACTTTGCTTTCAAGGAGTGGGCACGACGGAAATTTTATCCTTGCTTCTTAGCAGGCGGGATCTGGGTTCTGGAAAGATGGGAGAAAAGGCGGCCAAGAGAATTTAATCCGGTGGCCAGAGACGGGTGGACGATACGCAATATGCCAAGATCCGCTGGGGCGTGGGACGTCTCAGGTTACCGAGGGTACGGTACTCGCACACCTGGTGTCGCAGGTACTCTCCGTCCCACGAAGTAGGGAGTGTGCGGGAGGGTGGGTGAAGTCGTGCACGCGTCCGGATTCCAGGATAAAGTGGGAGCCGGGTCTCCAACTGCTGTCCCTGCCGCTGCCGCTGCCAGCTCTCGTCCAGATGCGGGGAAAATGGGGCCTGTTCAGTGACAGGCGCCGGCCAGGCAGTCAGGCAGTGGCAGAAAACAGGGCGAGACGGGTAATCCAATGGAAGGAGTAGACGAGAGAAACGATGCTAAGACGGCAGTCACAGGCACGGACCCGCCAAGGGGGATGTGCCTTCCAGGATCCCATTCGTAGAGGGAGAATGGAACGGATGGAAGTGGGCATGCTCAAAGAAATATCGGTTGCCCGATTGGCATGAAACACTGGCTCTCGTCACAGTGATGCCCCTTCGAAGCTGCCCAGAGCCGAGAGATGCCGCCTAGTGTCGTCAGTTCCTGGTGGCGTTTTTAGTCGGCGCTGTCTCCCAACAGCCGGACGAGGTGATCATCGACCTGGCGTCACATCGACACCCAATTGAGTGATGTGCAATTGAGAGACCGTTGGCTTTGCGGCAGCCAACCACGGGCTTTCCCAAGCCGCCTTTCCAATTCACCCAAAACCCTTTCCCATGACTTTCTCACGGTCCCAACCCCGGGTCACACCCGGGCCGGGCCATTGACGATGGTAATTGCCGAGGCTGGATATGAAGAGCTTGTGGTTGAGTTTTGATTTCTGATTTCCAATGAGCGGTGTGGGCGAATCGGGACGGCACACATCCGCGGCAGCCCCTCTCGTCGAGAGCACGGTTTGCTGGTCAATGAAGCGCACTGGCCACCCTATGGTGCCCACGTGCATCGCATCCCGCTGCGAGTCGAGATGGGGCAAGCTGCAAAAGTTGTAAAAAGCTGCAGCTTCACCGCTTGCCGCGTTCTTGCCGTCCTGAATTGACATGTCGGGCATGCTGAGTGGTGCAACGGCACGGAAGCGTCCACATCCACGGCAGGAACGCGCATGCACACCTTGGGTGCACAGGCACACGCAGTGCGGAGAGTGGCACCTGAAGTGCAACGTTCCGGGTGCATTCCGGTGACCGCAATCGGCGTCCGGCGACGTTAATATCTAGCCACCCTGCACCTGCACCTAGGTTATGTTATACTTTGGTTTGGCCAAGAAAGTCCAGACTGTTGAGATCGGCCCCAGGAATTTTCCAAGGTATTGATCACAAATTCATGATTTGAGCCTGGCTCCTCGAGTCAAACGCAGAAAAGCTTGGTAGGTCAGCCCTACCGCGCCCGCCGTGCCTTTCCTCGCTACAATGCCCCATCACAGCGTGTCACAAGCACTTGGCCCGCGTGATGTCGTGGGCATGGGGGTCTGATTAAGCTGACACGCAATTGAGTATAAAGACACGATTCCAGTCGACCGCAACTCAATCTAGAGCAGGCACGCACACAAGGCACAGCGCTTTGTCGCAAAAATGTGCTCGCGTCCCTCCAGAACCGACGAGCCCTACGAGGGTGAGGGCTACAACCAGAACCCCAACCCTCTGGCTGCCGACTTGACCACCAACCAGGACCTCAACGGCATCGCCAATTCGAGAGAGAACCGGAATCGAGACGCCCGCACCATAGGCAGCTCGTCGCAAGCGCTCGAGGACGAAGTCGGCATGACCTCCGACCGACCCCCCGTCATAGACATCGGCGGTGGGGATGAGAAGTCGACCAATGCCGCTCCCTCCATTGGTCGACTTGGGGTGGGACGAGATCTCGATGGCAAAGTCACTGCCACCGAGCTCATCTCGACCCCGTCTGGGGAGAATTCTCCCCCCGGCGGTGGCAGCCCCCATCGCGAATCTTCTCGTTTCGCCCGCCTCAAGCAGGTTCTCTTCACGTACAGCCAGTTCATTGGCCCCGGCTTCATGATTGCCGTGGCCTATAGTAAGTCTGGCTCTCCTCGCCCTGTTTGTTCACACATCTTCTGTTGCTCGTTCTGGCGTCAGCTAATTAAGCAAACAAACAGTTGACCCTGGAAATTATGCCACCGATATTGCTGCCGGAGCCACCTATCGTTTCAAGCTCCTCTTCATCGTCTTACTGAGCAATCTGTTTGCTATTCTCCTCCAGAGCCTGGCCATCAAGCTCGGCACCGTTACCGGCCTCGACCTGTCCTCAGCTTGCCGCGCCTTCCTTCCGCGATGGCTGAACTATGTCATGTATGCGTTGGCCGAGATTGCCATCATCGCAACCGACATCGCTGAGGTATGGGCGCACCATGGTCATTCAGGGGCACTCGAAGCTAACAGGTCAGGTCATCGGCACGGCTATCGCCCTCAATCTCCTCATTCCCCAGATCCCTCTTATCGCAGGATGCGCCCTGTCCATCCTCGATGTCATGGTCATTCTTTTCTTTTACAACCCCTCGGGCTCTATGAGAGGCCTTCGGCTGTTTGAGCTATTTGTGTGTCTGCTGGTTCTGGGCGTTGTTATCTGCTTCTGCATTCAACTGTCCATGATCACCGACACCAGTGTGGGCGAGGTGTTCAGGGGATACCTACCCTCGTCTGCAATTGTCGAGCAACAGGGGTAAGCATCGCATTTTTTGGTGGCGATAACAAACTGACAGGTCCAATCCCAGACTCTACCAAGCATGCGGCATTCTCGGCGCAACAGTCATGCCCCATAGCCTCTTCCTTGGTTCCGGTATAGTCCAACCCCGATTGCGCGAGTACGACACGCAGCGTGGCCTCCTACCGACCGAGCCCGGTTCCGCGGCCTCTTCCACCACTGACGGCATCGACAAGGTCCACTACATTCCTTCGCAAGCCGCCATCAAACACTCCCTGAAATACTCCATCATCGAGCTTGCTCTGTCCCTCTTCACCTTTGCGCTCTTTGTTAACTCGGCCATCCTCATCGTGGCCGGCGCTTCACTCTACAACAACCCCGATGCCCTCGGCGCCGAGGATATATTTGCCATCCACGCCCTGCTCTCCCGCAGCATTTCCCCCGCCGCCGGTACCATCTTTGCGCTTGCCCTCTTGCTCTCGGGCATATCAGCCGGCATCGTTTGCACCATCGCCGGCCAGATGGTCAGCGAGGGGGCTCTGAACTGGAAGATGAAGCCCTGGCTGCGACGCCTCATCACCCGGCTGATCAGCATCACCCCGTCGATCATCATCGCGGCGGCGGTGGGACGGAGCGGGCTGAACAATGCGCTGACGGCGTCACAGGTCGCTCTGAGCAGCGTGCTGCCCTTTGTCACGGCGCCGCTCATCTACTTTACCTGCCTCAACCGCTACATGACTGTCCAGCCTGGAATGGCCCGGTTCCATGTCGAGGCTGAGGATGAGGAGACGGCGTTGTGGGCTAGAAGGCGCGGCGGCCCCTTTATCTCTGTCCGTGGCGCGCAGGGCGGGGTGAAGATGGCGAACTCGTGGTGGTTGGCTATCATTTCGGGTTTGGTGTGGCTGATCATTGCGGTCATGAATGTGGCAAACTTGGTGCTGCTTGGGTTGGGTCAGGGCTGAGGAGCTGAATCATGGCGATGAAGCACGTACAGTCGTTTTATGACACTTTCTAGGTGGGTGCTCACACGCAAGATGGTTGCAGTTGCACAGAAGATGTGGTTGTATTGAACTGGGCCTGTTGCAAGAGAGAGAGCGCGCTGTTGGCCTTGGCACTTGATTTGTGCGACACGTTTCCTTTTGATATGCTTCATGGAACAGGAGTTGATGGGAAACACTCTTTTGAGAAACGATGCGATGAATGGACAAGAGAACACGGTTCTGAGCGCAGTCACTTGCTTGATTCAACATCATGCATGTGTAGGAAATGGGACCTTGAGGTAGGACTCCACAATCAGTGGCGTGGAGAAACCCCGGGGGGGAAAAACTGGATGGAGTGCGACGATTGACATGACAGAGATTTGGTAGCAAAAACAATACACTCGTTAGCTCCCTCTTCTCTTGATCACCTTCACATCTGGTTGACTCAGCTACCCGGTTTCACAGTCTGCCCGAACCCCCTACTCGCACCGGTAAACTGAGTCGCAATGTCAGTCAACCCCGACATGTCCAAATCCAAATTCTCGTCCGACTGTCCAAACCCAGATCGCCCACGAGGGGACGGTCTGGCGCCAAGGGAGGTCGTGTGGAGCGGGCACGGGGTGCAGAGAAATGGGGTGAGGGCTGCCACGGAGGAAGAAGGCCCTATGCCAGGGCTGCAAGTTCCGAGCATGGGTCCATTGTATCATCTTATCTGGACAATAACACATGATACAAACCGACACCTACCTTAGTTACCTTAGTCAAGGGGACTATTAATCTTGGGTATATATTGGGAGAAGGTTGCGAGCATGTCTAAGATAGCCTGGAGCATCATTACTTGTCTATTTTCCCTTGGACGGACAGGAAACCTGCTCTCAAGTACATCTATGCCTCCCAGCTACATCGCCATGACCACCCCACCAGCTGATAAATGTTCGTTCAAAATGCCAGGGGATTCCATTATGCTAATCTTAAGCTTAAGCTAGCACATGTCATGAAACTAATTCCTCATCCAACTTCCGTCACCGTAATCCCCATACATAACCCTGAAAAAAGAGCCGCACAACCCTGAAAACGGCAGAATACTGCCGCCCTGTCAAAAGCGCCACACCACTATAAGGCTCGCATACCAGTTGCCCACCACTCGCAACGCCGGCCCGTATGCTAGCTACCCACCACTTACAACGCCGGCCCGCATGCCGATTAAAAGGCCGGCCCGCACCGATTGCCCGGGGCGGCCGGCCTACGATTCAATTGCGCACCACTTACCCTACAATTGGATACCAATTGAGCGATCCAACTGGCCACCACTTGTGCGATTGACTGCAATTGACTGCGATTGAGTGCGACCTTGTGTGTGTGGCCTTACCGGGCGGCCGTTGACAGCTTTTGACAGCCCTTGCCACTTGTGGCTGGGAGGCGGTGTGTGGGAAAAAGTGGGTTGATGGATGTACTACGGTGCAAAGTGATGATCGCTACGTGTCGCCAAGTCAGCGACAATGAACCTCTCTGGACGAGTGAAGAAATAATGGCATGTCTACTACATGAGCATGTAGATTCTGGTGTTGCTTAACTCACTGACTTTTGTCGACCTAGGTACATTTGGTTCTTCCCTGAACTATGAGGGACGTAGTCCTTTTTAGAGCGATCCCTTTTTATGTTCGAAAAGGGAGGTACACCAAACTCACCCACCGAGTACGGACTCAGTAATTTCTGTGGATGCGGTTGGTCTTGTGGTGTGTCTTTACACCAGTTCAATATTGGCACTGGTTTCGTATACCACTGTGATACTATGTATACTTTGGCATCGGGGATCACTCTCCGAGAAGGTACAAAACCATGATTCGGGTTTTGGGTCTTGGTACTACTTATTTGGAACGTAACATGCATGGGGTCGATTTTGTCTTCCGCTATATACGTCTCACGAACCCCTCATCTTCTCATCTTTTCTCAACGTCGCTTTCCTCGCCACTCCTTACTCCCTTTGCACCCAGTTCTGCTCGTTACAGAGAATATGGATGCTAAGGCTTTCTCGAAGGGGAACGAAGCGTATTGCGAGCTGTGCCGAAACATGTTCGGCGGAAACTGGGTTCCGTGGCGAATTCCCACTTCGGCCGATTTACGCTGGAAGATATACGAATTTCACAGGACGCTCCAAAGTTTACAAGACTGCGCAAAAGACCATGGCTGTCCTCTATGCAAGATTGCTGTTGCCACCGGGGACTGGAACCACATTGACGCTGGTACGGAAATGACGTTTTCGCATATTCCCCGGGAGGACTGTATGATTATCAACATTACCCTCAACGGCGCGACATCGGACCTGATAGGTTGCTTTATCAAGATGAGAAAAGGCATGTGTGGTGATGGTGACCCACCTACTGGCCGGACTGCTAACATGGATTTTCTAGTCACGGAATCTCAACTTCAAGCCTTCGTCCAGCCAAGTATCGGGACAAATACGTTCTCGACCGCCAGCAAGGGCTTCATCAGGAAAAAACTTGATCAATGCTGCGCAGATCATACTTTGTGCAGCGTAGCCGCAGGCCAGTTTCTTCCCACGCGGATACTCGATACACTGGGCCCGCCGGCGACCATGGTTCGACTCGTCAGCGGCTGCCACGCATCGACGAGAGAGTACGCGACGTTGAGCCACTGCTGGGGGTTAGCACAGATTTCCAGACTTCTCACCAACAACCAAGCTGACCTGGAACGGGGCATCCCTGTCCAGACGCTGCCGGCTACCTTTCAACACGCCATCCAGGTGGTGCGCTTCCTTGGTATCCGCTACCTATGGATTGACTCCCTCTGTATTATCCAAGACTCTGCGGGCGATTGGGAGGTAGAATCGGCAGCCATGGCCAAGGTATACGGGCATGCCCACGTCAACATCGCTGCGGCGTCCTCACTAGACTCGAGAGGCGGTTTATTCTTCGACCGCGACCCGGATACCATCCGACCGTTTGCCGCCTACGCTCCAGGCGGCCATGGTCCATTAGCGGAGGGGTGGTACATCTGGAAGGATGACAACCGGTGGGTTAATATTGGTCAGGAACCCTTGCACCGAAGGGGCTGGGTTTTGCAAGAGCGGCTCCTTTCGGCTCGGACGATTCACTTTACCAAGTCCCAGATCTTTTGGCACTGCCTCGAAAACATAGGCTGCGAATCCATCTTCAGCCGTGTTCCGGACGAGCTGTTTCGGCCTCCAGTCATGCAGGTCGGTGATTATACCGACATACGAATCACCGCTGCCAAGATACAGAAGATGAGACCGACGTCCACAACGGCGGCGAGACTCGGTCAGGACTGGCAGAAGTTGATCGCGCAATACACAAAGTGCCGACTTAGCCAGGAGGAGGATAAGCTTGTCGCCGTCTTTGGTATGGTCGACTACGTAGAAAGGCTAACGGGAGACCGATGCCTCCTAGGGCTGTGGAGGAGCGAGATGCCCGGGTGTCTGTTGTGGCTTGTCGATTGGGGTCTCGCCAACCCGGACGGGCACAGCGTAGCCCCAGGTCCAAACCGGCAGCGGCCGGCGAGGTGGCGAGCGCCCTCATGGAGCTGGGCATCGCATGACTTGGCTGTCGATTACCCAGTCTGCAGGGATGACGCCGTCTGCTATACGGAGGTGGTCGGAACAGCCGTGGCGAGAAGGCAGAACGGCAGTGCATTGTGTGGGAAAATCGAGCTCCGGGGCCCCGTCGTCGAGGTCGATGTGGGCTTGGTGCACGGCGAGATTGCGTCGAGGTGGTGTGATGGTACCATACTTTCCATCCAGGGCGGATTGCGGGTACGATGCTATGTCCGGACAGACGGAACATATGACTCAAGCGGCCCGGCAAAGGCACTGCTCGTCATGCAAGATTGGGCTTATTACTTCCTACTCCTTGTACCCATTGACCCTGCCGAGGCCGAACCTACCACTTTTCGTCGGGGCGGCTTCGTCACCATCACGGCAGAAGACAGCGAAAACGGGTCGGGGCTCCTACCACGAAGAAGAGGGGACGGGAAATCAAGGTGGAAGCTGTACAGTAAGCTCATCGAACTCCTCTAGGACCGAGTTCCGTCCAACCGCAGCCCAGCCTACCGAACCTCATATCTCTAATCCCTATCTTTATTGTTTTTCAAAATGTTGACCAATCACAGCTTGTTTACTTAGCTGTCTTTGGCAACTGTACACAAACTGACCAGGAGAAGGCAGTTGGCAACAATCATTGGATTCCACGTTCCGTCCAGAAAAGAGAGTGCGAGAGAGCACAATTTCATAGTGGTGGCCTTCAGGGGGTGTCACGTGGACCCCCTTTTGGTGACAGTTTCTCTCGGCAGTGACCATTCCGATCACCTTCCATGGGTTTCTCTCTCTCCAGACACAACTCTTGCTCTACAGAAAGAGCATTCGCTCATTACTTGTTATCTAGTATTCAACATCGTTGCATAGGTAATATTAAACATCCTTACTATCTCGTGTTTGACGTCGTCTCGTTCTGCAGTTGTAACTCTTACTCGCTACCTTCAATTTCCTCCGCGAGGTCGAAACCAATCTTTTCCACCATGGCTGCTATTCAATTACTTACTTTGGGCACTTCGAATTGCTAAAGCAGGACCAAAGGTTTCCGGCTCACTAGGTACGTAATCGGTACAGGTGAGTTCTAGTTTGGTTGTCAGGTCAGTAGCGTTTCCGAGAAATTTTGCAGCCTTTTCTGCCGTTTTCAGGGCTATTTCAGGGTTATGTATAGAGATATAGTGCACAGAAGATTCCTTAAGATTAATTTCTTGACGGCGGTCACGGCGACAAGAACACGCTGGTTGATCCAGGCGCGTAGATGCCAAAGCTACCGAGGTGCAGCCCTCAAAAGGCCTTGTGGTGTCAAAGAAATGGGACTTCTAGTTTTTTACAAGTGGTGTATTTGGTTTTCTAGGTCTTTCACCAGATGAAATAATTAGCATTTGTGGCATTTTGAACGGCCTTTGGGGTATTAGAAAAGGACTTTGCCATGTCCCAGCCTGTAAGGAGCTCTGACTTGTACTCACCCGTGGCTATCCTCACCTACGTTTGTATGGCATCCCGGTTAACGGATCCATTACTATAACATCTTTATATGTACAGCCGGCACTCCGCCGGCATTTCTGAACGATGGGTCTTTCCGAGTAGCGGTAATAGTTGACACACGCCTCATCACGATACCACAGGGTACTGTAGGTCTCATCGCCCTCCTGTAGCCCGTATGAGTCCGGGCTGATAGCCTAGGTTATTTGGTACCCATTGGAAACTAGCAAGATCGTCGTTATGCTGGTACCGGAAGCATGGGGAGGAAAATAGCCAAAGGAAAATACGGCTTGATCATAAACTTTAATGCTGGTTGTGTCAAAGAGCTCCATGACAAGGAGGAAGATCATCTCGGGAAGGCAACAGAGGCGACCCATGTTATAAAATATGCTGACGATACAATCTGTGGTTCTTGTCATTCTAGGAGGGAGAGAGGGAGGAAGAGAGACGTGTGGGCCTTTATCAAGGTGCTCATTTGCCGCACTCGGAAAGTTAGCTGCGATCAAGGTTGTCAACAAAACTCTATGCTGTAACTTAAAATCAGCTTCGCCTGACACGGATCCCACATTCTTATCTCCATTGTTGTTAAATGCTGAGTGTATCAACCAGACGGAATGCCAATATGTAAGAAGCTGCAAGTTTATAGAATTTAACGATGTTGCTAGGCGCCACTTATTAGACCTCTTGCCCAGGACCATATTTAACAATATTAGGTCCAGCCCTCAGCCAGTCATCCATAGAATCTCATTTGAGGTGGACATGTGATCTCGTGCGACTGTTTGTACTTGCCCTCGACTCTGAGCCCTATACCGGATTTCAACCTGGACCTTACATATTATGTTGCAAGCACATGCTCCTTTTGGCAAAAGACGCTAGTGCGCAAAACATCCGATATCCTATTTTTTGGGCAAGCATCGCAGTTGACCTCTATTTCGGTAAAACGGCCACCCCCTGGCGGCTGCACCTGCAGTGCGCGCTCTGCACCCGCTAACCCGGCCGTTACGCTAAATCAAGCCCTCCTGGTTGCACCGTCGGCCTTTAACCCAGTTATCGAAGTTCAACCAGCGGCTGTGAACCAGACAGTTAACATTCCACTGGGTGATTTGGCCGCAGTTTTGAACGGTTTGAGAGCTATATTGGGCAGACTTCAAGTTGTACCGGCTCAAGATAACAACCAGCCTCGGGAAGATCTTGAGTTGGAGGTATTGGTTCAAGAGCCGCATGAACAGGGGGTTTATTAGTCTTGAAACTGTAGAGATGGAGAGTAGGTGCTGGAGGTAATTAAAGCCATAGGGATATATAGAGACACCCTCCGCCCCCGAGGAGATTAAAAGTGTGTTAAACTACAAATATAATATTTATTGGTCTTCAAAGAGAGACTTTTCGTTTTCTAAAGGTTCTTATATTCTTTATAAAGAGAATTTAGTATTTTTTCAAGATCTTAAACGTGCGTGATAAGCGAGTGACACAGACAAGCGAGTGACACACTTTCCCCCCACCACAACTATCCTTAATTACACAACCACAACATAGGAAATAACAATAACTGAATCAAAAACAGATGAATCAGACGATTCTGCAGCCTCCTTGCACGTGCGTGCATTATGGCCAGGCTTGCCACACCCGCCACAGCACCGAATCTTGGTACGAGACCCCCCTACACCACCACCATTTTGTCGTGTTTCCTGGTCCAACTGCTCACCCACAGCCCTCTGATCCAGTAAATCCTGTGCCTCTTGTACAGTAAGTGACCCTCCAAGCTGCACACGTGTCTTTTTGGCTCTCCGTCGCTTACTAAGCCCCTCTTTGGCCTTCTGTAGTGCTGAGACCTCTGCACGTAGAAGAGCCACCTCATACATCACAGCCATCGTACCTTTGGCTAATCAATCCACAGCAGTCAGCATTGATGTTGGAGAGCTGCCCTGATGGTTGGAAATTTGAGTTTTAATAAACTCTGACTGCGAGATGGCCTCTTGAGGGTTTTGTGGCGTTTGGGAGACCCAAGGTAGTGCTGTGGTTGGTCTTGAGGCTGGGGATATTGGGGTCTGAATATGCGTATCTAGCTTAGATATCACCCTCCCTGGGTCATACGGCACAAGGCCAGCTCCCGTAAAACCCCCCTGGATATTCCTTTCTATAACTAAAGCAAAAAACACTTCTCTAAACCATAAAGGAACTCCAGCTTGCTAATATATATGATGTTCATCCACATCAACTGCTTGATCTGGTAGCCATATACCTTATTTAACAGTGAAAAATAGCCAATATCTAATAGCTAAAGTAGGTATAAGGAGTGTAGAGGCATACAGAGTGTGACAATATTATGCTTCTAAAAATAGATCTTGAATTTGTCAGAGTAGTGGCTCTTATTGCCATTAAGGGTCAGCAGCTGGTATGTACCCTTTATATAAGATGCTATGTGAAATCAAAGTGCTAAATCTAATCTATATCTTTCTCATTTATAGTCCAGATACTATTAGTTATTACAATGTACCAGGTGGCCAGAAGATGATTCTCTTCACACCAGTTGGCAAGATGAAATTGCCCAGCTAAGATAACAAATGGTGGGATGGCCGAGCCTAGAGCATTTACTCCTTGAATGACTATAGCCCACTCTTGATTGTTAGGCTGGGCTTGTTTAGTCCTGCCACGGCTATCAGAGGTAGTAACTACCATACTGAGAATGATAATACCTATCATAAAGCCAATCTTGTCGAAATTGTATGTATCTTTGTCAAGGATGCCATACTTGGTCTTAGTATTATACATAAGGGCAAACCACTCGTCAACAATCCCTGGATCTTCGCATTTAGCCCTCTGATAGTTTTATTTACGTGTAAACGCTTCTGAAGTTCTGGCTGGCGCTTGATGAAGTTGTGAGCCCAGCGTTTGCTGACAGGGGGCGCGTTGTGCTCGCATAGCAATCAGTTGGCCATATCTTCCACATAACAAAGCCGAGGAAGGAATGCGCACGAACATAGCTCAATTATGTATCGAACAATTGTTTTCTCCTCCAAATCCGTAAGTTTGCCTGAATTGGCTGGAATATTGCGTCGTGCAGGTTTACCGTCGCGTCGGCATCCAAGAGTTTTGAGGGAAACATTATAGATATCAGCTGCAGCTCGCAGGCTTAGATTTTCGTCTTTTTCAAGAGCTTGAACGGCCATAATAAGCCTGCCTTCTTTTGATGGTAAGACCATGTTGCGTTGTGGAGAAAAGTCATGACATGACGTAGTACATAATATACTGGCACTTAGAATATACCAGTATATGATATACTAGCTCAGAGTATACCAGTACATAAAATACTGGCGCAGAATATACTAGTGTATGATAGCCTAGTTTAAAGTATACCAGTATATATAACGTACCGGTGCATGTTCGGCCCACCGGCGCGATGATGTACCTTTGTCGTCGTTAATACGACCCGGAAACATATTAGGTCATGTTTTAGCAATTTACAAACACGACAAAGGGCATCAACGACACTCCTCCAGGTTTGGGTTAGGCAGCGAAACAGAATTAGAAGACTTCCTAAGTCGGCTACTCCAACCCGGATGTCGAGGCAGGCCAGATGGAGCATCAGCCACCGTTAGATCGGATATTCACTGCAAATATGTCAACTCGGGGCTCTTGAGTTCACCTTTCCAGACCTGACCAGGGGCCAACTCGTCAGCCACTCCAGCACCCGTCGTCGTTCTATCTTGCTTGTCGCGCTTGCTAGCCATCTGGGACCTTCTCCATTCATCTCTTCGGCATCGCGCTTCCGAATCTCCTTGGATTTGTAAATATCTTCACCGTGGCGGTCCACCTTGGCTTCAGCCTCGGTCCAGGTAGTGGTCTCCTCAGCATTCGTGAATGTTGCGTCGGATGACTTGGAGTCGAGATGGTGTTGCTTGCGCTGCTTCTTTTTCACTGACCAGTAGGTCTCGGTATGCAGTACCTACTTGAGCTTCTTGCCTTTTCACCTTTGTCTCTTCTCTCGATTTAGTCTAGGATGCTTGAGCCTGCAAAAGTCTCATGGGAAGTCTTGAAGGGCCGTCACTAGCAGAGAGAAAAGGGGAAAATAGAAGTGGGATAAGAATGATCCCAGCATGACAGAGCCCTGTTCCACGGGAGACAACATCAACGGCGAGAAAAGTAAAAATGAAAACCTCAGTAATGATGGATTGGTGGTACAGCTATCATGAGACCTATCAGCCCCCCAAAAAAGCAAATAGATATGTACACCAAGAAAGCGAAGAAAGAAGGGTATGTCCCACAGGCCGCCCGGTCCCCAACCAAGATCCATCCAGAACGCCATCCAAAAAACTGACAACCTCCCAGATACAAAAGCATGACCGGCGGCGGCGCAACCGTCAAGATCACTACCGCATCCGCTCCTTCCGCGCCTCAACAACAGCCTTGACCTTCTGGAGCGTCGGCGTGCTGGGTTCGCGCGACGACTCGACATCGCCCTCTTCCTCGTCCACAGAGATGACCTCCCACTTCTTCATGGGGCCATTCATCCCGATCCACAGGTCCGTCGGCAGAAATTCACCAATCTCCTGGCGGAAGTGATTCCGCTCCTTGCGGTCGCCCTCGACTAGCTTGTCAACAGTCTCCTTGGCCTTGCGCCACGCGCTCGCAATCTTCTCCTGGACCGACCGCCTGCGCTCTACCTCGAGCAAAAGGCTGTCATACGCGCTGGCATAGCCCTCGTAGAAGAGCTGCAGGTCGTCCATCTCCTGCAGCTTGACAAAGATGAGATCCTTTTCGTTCTCCCACCTCTGTCCAAACTCAACCTCGGCATCCACATAGCTCTGCAGCCTTTGCCCAATCTCCTCCAGCACATGAAACGCCGCCACCGTCGCGACATATGCTGCGCGGATATGATCGGCCTGCTCCTTCAGCGCGCCAAAATCCGCCTCCATGCGCTGCAGCACGCCCTGGATCTCGGCAACGACCTCGTCCACTTCGGGCGAGTCCTGCACCACCACCTGCACGATCTCGGCGCGCTCGCGTGGGTCCATGGAGTCGAGTGCCGCGGCCATGTGGGAGTCCGAGTCGTCCTGCTCGGCGATGACGCCTGAGATGGACACGGGGTCGCCGCCCTCGGTGACCTCGGCGGCCTTGCGGCGGGCGAGGGCCGCGCCGCCTTCGGTCGACCGCACGGCCGTAACGCACATGTCGAAGTGGCGGGTGAGCGAGGCCAGGTGCTGCCCCATGTCGTGCGAGTGGTTGGTCAGGAGGGCGAGGAGGTGCGGCATGGGCTGGTGGGGGCTCGAGGAGGAGGTGGACGGGGAGGGGGAGGCGGCGGCGGATATGGTCTTGTTCAGCGCGCGCAGGTCGGTGTCGAAGCGGAGGAGGTCGTGGTCGAACGAGGTTTGGGCGGCCTGTGGGAAGTGGTTAGGATGGGCTGAGCTGTAGGGGATGTTGTTCGTGACTTACTTGTAGCTCTCTGATGCTATCCTTCAGCGCGTTCCGCATTGTATCGACCGACTTCTCGTCGACAAAGTCCATCAGGCACTTCGCGTCTTCCCCGGGGGGGCGGAATATGGCATCGACAATTTGCCCCCGCAGCATGCCAATGGTCTTCTCCAAGCGTATATCGGCGGCATCCAAGGTGCGGATAAGGTGATTGAACTCGCGGGCGCCGCTGTCGTAGGCGCGCGTCATGCCCCGGCGCACCTGGCGGAGCACGCGGACCTGCTTGCTGATGCCATGGCGCAGGAAGGCCGTCTGGGCGCTCAGGACGACCGACTCCTCGTGCATGCGGCGGGCGTGCATCGCGAGGTCGTGGGCCCGAAGAACGAGGGACATGGACGATAGCGACTGCTTGGCAGCGAGCAGGTGCTTGACGAGCACTTCGACAGGGACATCGTCGGCATCGAACTCGGCGGAGGCGTCGGCATCGTGACCGGGGCTCTGGTCGTGGTACGAGCGGGACTCTTGAGACGAGGCTGGGCTCGGAGACATGGCTGCCATTTTCGATGTCGTCAAATGTCGTCGGGTAGGGGATTATGGGGGATGGGGAGTGGCAGAGGGAGAAAAACTAAAACAATAATTGCAAGTTAAGACGCGGATTTGCTGGGCAGTGCATATCGCGCGATAAATGCTTTGGCATCTTTGTTGAAAAGATGACGAAGGTGGGAGGGAACTCGATATTGAGACAAGGCGAGAGAGCTTGGTGCTCGGTGAGGGAGGCCTGGAGCTTCTGCACTGCACCGCTGCACCTCTGTGGCACGCTACGGATAGCTTATCGGGAAAGCGTGATGTCAGTGGTGCTGCTTCGTTGCCGGCTGGCGGCGGGTATGCACGGACCAGTACCTTGGATGCCATTGGACGAATTGAACGAATTGGCCATCCAAAATTTGAACTTCCGCCCGACACCGTGACGCCCATCAACTCACAGTCAACGGCACAATTGAGGCAAGCAGCTGATGATACTTTAGCTTTCGTTTCCATTCCCTATACGTACACACCCCATATCCAGGTGAGCCCGTTTCCTGGTCCGCCATAGCTCACCCCAGATGGCCCTTGCAGCTGGCACCTAATGAATGCTTCTCCCAGCCGACGCGTGTTTCCGAACGCGGCAGTTGAGGTGTGAGGCAGGCATCGGCTCACCTCGACATCCCTACCTATTTGAGAAGAAACACACAGCTCTAGCCAATAGGGCGGTATGCACATACCGCGAGAACGCAGCAAAAAGCTCCTCCATCTCCAACAGCATCGTCACGCTGTGATTGGTGACATGTCCACCCCAGTTGTCCTTCAGACCCTAACTCCACTCTACCTATCAAGTTGTCAAAGCGCCAGCCAAAGAAATCGATGGACCCCGCGGCGAGATAAGATAAGGAAACGGCGGTTCAGCCCACCAAAAATTTCGGGTGGTGTCCCGGTGCCTGGATGACGCATAGTACTATCCCACCTTTTGCCCCCCTTTCCGCCCTTTCCGCACACAACGAAGACCAGATTGAAGCAGCGGGATACTCAAAATGGCTTCCACCCAGCCAGGTGACACGTCGACGCCGGCAGTCGGCCCCCACCAGCCACCGTACACATACGACGACGCGAACCAGGGCTATGAGCAAACACAGCAAGCTCCCGCTGAATTGGCCGGCGGTGCCCCTCTCCACGACCAAGATCAAGATCAACTCTACGATGGCGACGACATGGCCGATGTCTTCGACAGCGCCGATGAGCTCGACAACGATAACTTCGATCTCGAGTCAGGCGACCTGACCAAGTCGTACAACCGCCAGCGCCAGATGCAGGGCCTCAATGCGCAGGGCGCCATGCCCCGCTCAAACGCCCAGAAGCCGACAGCCAACACCTTCGCCAGCGTCGACGACCAAATGTCAACCCTGTCCAAGCACGCCGCCAAAATCCGCCTCGATGATGTCAAGCAGGGCGGCGGCCGCGAGAAGGACAAGGCCGACCGCGCCACGAGCGAGTTGGTCCTGGATCAGCGCACACGCATGATCCTGCTGCAGATGATCAACCGCGGCTTCGTCAGCGAAGTCCACGGCGCCATCAGCACGGGCAAGGAGGCGAACGTCTACGGCGCGGTTCTGCACCCCGAGGACGGCGGCGCATCAATACACAGGGCGATCAAGGTCTACAAGACGTCGATCCTCGTCTTCAAGGACCGCGAGCGGTACATCACGGGCGAGCATCGATTCAAGGGCGGCGCCGAGAAGGGAAACAACCGGAAGATGGTCAAGCTGTGGGCCGAGAAGGAGTTCCGCAACCTGCGGCGCTTGCACGGGGCTGGCATCCCGTGCCCCGAGCCCATCAAGCTCAAGCTTCACGTCTTGGTCATGGAGTTTCTGGGTGACAAGCGCGGCTGGGCGTTCCCAAGGCTCAGAGACGCCCGTCTCGAGGGCGAGGACGTCGAGGAGCAGTGGAGGAACCTCTACATCCAGTGCTTGGGCCTCATGCGTCGCATCTACCAGGTCTGCAAGCTTGTGCACGCCGATTTGAGTGAGTACAATATCCTGTATAACGACAAGAAGCTGTACATCATCGATGTGTCGCAGTCCGTCGAGCACGAACACCCCCGCGGCCTCGAGTTCCTGCGCATGGACATCAAGAATGTTGGTGACTTCTTCCGGCGACAGGGCGTCGACACACTGCAAGACCGTGCCATCTTCGACTTTATCACCGCGCCTGAAGGTGCCGTCGAGGAGCCCGCTGTTCTGCAGTCTATCGAATATCTGTATGAGACTCGTCCGGCCGCCGCTGAGACTGACGAGGCCGTTGCCGAGCTGGAGGTCGACAACGAGGTCTTCCGCAACCAGTATATCCCCCAGACATTAGAGGAGGTTTACGACATGGAGAAGGACGCAAAGAAGCTTGGCACAGTCCAAGGAGAGCGTCTTGTGTATCGCAACCTGCTGGCTGACCAAGTGGTGTTGCCCAAGGAGCAAAAGACTGAGGGTGCTAAAGCAGAGGATAGTGAGACATCTGAAGGAATCTCTGAGGAGGGAGGATTGGGTGATGGTGATGACAGCGAGGATGATGAGAGCAGGTTTGAGAAGGGCACACCCCGTGGAAAGAGGTTTGTGGACAAGGATGAAAAGAAGCAGCACAAGGTGTCGGTCAAGGAGGAGAAGCGGGAAAAGCGAAAAGACAAGATTCCAAAGTCTCTGAAGAAGAAACTTGTGGCGACGTCGTCGAGGAAGAAGAAGTAGATGTGTAATCCGGGCATGGAAAACATCGCTTCGACTGTTTCCGGCCAGTCCGACCTGAGTCACCACTTGATAGGATTCTGTCGCTGGCCAAGCGAGATTAGATAGCACGACTGGGACGCAATCGGATGATGAAAGCTAAAACTGCTTGGGAGAACGTGGTCGTCAGAGTGTTTTGCCTCGTTTGCGGGGCTGAACCTCGGGCTGCGGCGCTTCCACATGGGCAGGTCTGAGCTTGCCCATGGCGAGCTGTGAGGACCAAAGAGAGCACTGACGATTGCTGTCCTGGCTTTATCGTGTCTATCTAGCTGTGTGCCTTGTTTAGGTGCTTTGGCATGCTGCAAATAGATTGCGCCGGCGGTGCTGGCCGATGACGACTAGCAAGGGTTTTTTGACAGCTCCTATCTGTGATTGCTGGTTGTTTTTGTGGTGGTGTGACGTTGACGGTGATGCTTGCGCTTGCTGCTTCTGGGTCCTGATTCTGGCAACATAAACATCCATGGGAAGTATGGTTATCTGAGCGAAGTAGAAAGATCAAGGTTTCGGCCCCTTTTCCATTACAAAATTATTTCTGGTTTCCCTCAATTCACCAGGTGTGTCTATTGTTAGTCGTCAATTTCGGGTCATTGCTAATGCTGTCCATATATATATATATATACGTGAAGCTATAGTCCTTCCATCTGAACAGGGAGGCCCAGAGGACTTGCTTGCGTTGTTCCAGAGCTAGTCTTGTTTGTTTATACATTTAGCACTAACTCATCCTAAAATCGAAGTCACTAGTAGGTGATGGTAATTATGATAAACATTATTCTGTGTTTAGGAAATCCATGATTGGGCTCTCGGCTGCAACTTGGGCGGTCATGTTGACGGGCTCACGTTCCAGAGTGAAGCTCCCATGACAAAACAGCGCCTGCGCCAGCACTGCCCGATGCCACTGGAGCATCGAGCACTCCCAGGAGCTGGACTGGACTGGGCATGTTCTTGCTTGAACAATTTGAGCGATTTAAGTCGCTGCCATAGTGTTGGCTTGACTGTTGTTCAATTGACTCAGGCTGCGACCGTACCTATGGGTGGTAATTGGCGGGACTGCAATGGACGGCGCGGCTGCGACCGTGACCCCTTTGTTGCGGGCGGCCGTCGACAGCCTTTGACGGTCAGTTGAAGCGGCTCATCTACGACGAGGCCGGCTTAGAATACCCAGGTTCTGACGAAGAGGACTCTGCCGAAGATGCCGGCGACGATAGCCCCAAGCACACTTGCGAATCAGAAGATGCGCTGGGCGACAACGAATCTAACCTAGACCATGCTTTTTCCTGGCGGCGTCCTATCTAGCGTCAATGTTTTTACGGACACCATAAAGAGTCGAAAATACTAGACCGGCTGGGATTCCATGGGTGGGATTAGAAAGCTCCCTCGCCAGCGTGGCTGCAAGGCGGCGAGTGATAAATGGGGGTAGATGGATGTGCTGGGTGCAAAATGACCATCGTCTAACATTGACGCCCTCTCTAGAATACTCTCCCACATGCCCCTGACATCAATCGGCATCATGCAAAAGTATGAAATTAAATAGGCGTTCCACGACTTTTCCAGCAGCACATCGAATTCCATTTTTCAAAGAGACTGCTGATTATTTTAGAGATATTCAGTATTTTACTTCCTAAGTTTCTAGATGAGATTAATGACAGAACCTTTGGGGACACCATAGCGTGCTCATGATAGCATTCTATGGCCATTTCTACCTAATAATTTGGACCCTCCCTTCTTATCTACCACCACTCTGTCATTTATGTTATTGGCAGGATCTAGTACCTGGGTGTACCAAGACCAAAGGGATATGGTAAGAACTGTAAGGCCAACTGAAGTGACTAGATACCACCAAAAATATCCTGATACTACTGGGGGCTCCGGTGTCTGCTCAGCCTGGGAAGAATTAGGCGTAAGCCCGTCCGAGGGGGCGTAGTAGCGGAACCTCACGTCTGCCCAATAATTTTTAAAGTCGGAAACGGGCATGGCGAAAATTGTCTAAGGAGGCACAATTGCGTTAGACTAGCGAAGTAAGGTAGTTGAACGTACCGCAACTAACGTTTTTGGGAGGTAGAGCATTGCGACAAAGGCAATAACCGTGTTGATCCGAGTCTGACGACTAGCGGTCCCAACCTCTTGTGTTGACACTTCGACCTCCCACTTCGGCATCTCAATCATGTACTAGGTGAAGTCAATTGATGTTTTAACCACTCCAGTCTTTGTACGGATCAGGGTCGTAGTTTCTAGATCCGTCCAAATTCGGAGTTGATCAAGCTCTATGCAGATTGGAGCCTTGCAAGGCTCCGGTTCTCGGAGACCGACCAAGGCAACCCCTCACTCTCTCTCCAAATCTGCCACTGGCGAGAGAGTTCAGCAAAGTGCTACCACATGTCAGGTTGGCTACCCAGAAACGGGTTTCAATTATCCATGGCTCCTATCCGTGTTATCACCGCAGGGATTGCATACAAGCGCCAGGATCCAAATCTCCAATGCTCCCCCGCGACAGCATGGTCGATCTTCATCTTCTTCACCTCGAACTACCTCGCGCATTGCGCGACAGTCAAAATGTACCCCGGATCGTCCACCACAGACACTTTAGTCGCAACCGTTCTGGCCCTGTTCCTTCCTTCATCTGGAATCATTAGGGCCTTGCACTCAATAGCGCGGAATTCCTGGTTCAAGAAGCATAGAAATCCTCTTGAAAAGGCGGCCATGGCGGGGGCGCTACGCATGGTCGTGCGGGATACATACTGGAGTCCCCGGGAGGGAGATTGCATCAAGCCAGTTTACCCGCGTAAGCTAGGTGTGAGCAGTCTACCTACTCATGAAGGAGCGGTGCTTGAAGAAGCTCCACCGCCCTCGCACGGTGCGCACGGAGATGCGGTCTCGTAGGTTTACCCTTTGCGACCATTTGCAGCGGTCATATCCATAACTTACCATACTAGTGGTAGACGCAACAATGAGATCGAAACAACTGCTGCCGTTATACCTGAAGAAACAGGCGATGATGTCCATGAAAAATCCCAACAACGGCCTATCAGGAGACATCTTCCAATATACAAAGTACACGTTGAAGGGGCGCCAGAGGGCATGAGAGGCACCCAATACCTGCTATCAGCCCCCCTATCATCCATCAACCATGCCTCGAAAGACCATCACACAATGCACGGCAAGGCGCTTCTCCCTCCCGGCTATTCATGGGCTGAGGTTCCTGCGGAGGCCGAGGTTTCCTTTGCTGCACCACAGAACACAGAAGGATCGCCCCCAAGCATAAGCTCGAATTACAACTGGGTTCAGTCCCTGGTTGGTCTTTTCCAAGCAGGGAGCGCTGGTCTTACGCTGTATCGGTCTAGGGGCGATCAGATCGAGCGCTATGGCTACGCCGCGTTCGGCTTGACGGTTATTCCTTATCTTATCATGAGCGTCTTCAATCTGGTTGCGCAGATCGCGACGGCTGATTATCCCACTTTCTACATGGTCAGCTCCCCCGAGATGAAAGAGGCTCGCCGACGCGGAGGTGTCTTTGACGGGGCAGTTGGGACCCTAGTGGTTGATGAGTGGGATGGCAAGGCGGATAAAAGAGAGCCGGTATATCAGGCCAGATTCGCCGGCAGCGGAAACCCAGGCGGAGTCGAGGTGACGAAAATGTACGGCGATGGCTCGCTTCCCCCGGTTACGATTAAGGGGCTATGGAGTCGTTCCGCAGCCGACGGAGACATCAGGATCCCCAAGCACACGACTTTCAAGCTCCATAAATACCCATCGAGCAGCTTCCGGAAGTGGAGCTTCTTATATTTTGTCCTTCCAATCCTCCTAGGGTGTCTCTCCCTCGTGGTCGTTGGAGCCCTTACTCATTTCAAAAACGGAGAGAGTTCCAATGCTCAACGAGCTTGGATTATGAGCTGGCTTGTCGTTGGGATTGCTTGTGGGTGGTGGGCCGACGTAGTGAGCGGCATGTTTATCCCGGAGCGGGACATGGAGACGGGGAAGATTGGTAAGTGCTTCTACGTCTGCCAACTACTCACATGCATTTTGTTCCTGGGCATCTTTTGCGCCCCAGCTATTGGGGGGTTTCTAACCGTGGCTAAAATGCTGGGGGAGTATGGAATATGCGAGTCTGGCTAGATCATTATTGGGGGCATCCACCTTCCCCGAGAGACGAGGGAAGATCTGGAGCCAAGGGAGTTTTTGCCAAGAATAGAGGCCGGCTTTACAACGACTTCATTCCTTCCCGCTATCTATATGGTAAACTCTTTCGTCTTAGCATGTTTATGGTACAATTCGTATCGAGGCACGGCGGCTGGCACGGGCTTACGGGATGAAAACGAACGCCGCTGAGCAAATGCCGCAGAGCAAACACTATATTGCTGTTTTAGCGTAGCTGGTATAGATCGGTGGGCCTTGGTTGGAAAACAGCATCCCCCCAAGGCACCTTCCACATGCAGACACTCCCACCGCCACCAAATGCCCCTCCCACTTCTCACCACACACCTCGCCATTCTCCCCTTCGCCGAGAACGGCGACTTGGCCCGTGGTGTCCCTCTAACATCCGCACATTCTACAACGCCATAAATTCCAACGGAACCTGCACCAGCCCGCTTGACGGCGGCTTCTGGAGCTCCAAAGATGCTTCGAAACTCGGAGGACAGTAAACAGATATCAGCTGCGTTATGTTCCGTTTCAAGAACAGATCAGCATGTGCTGCTCTAGACCCTTTGCCAGAAATTATCAGCCCGTCAGTGCGTTCGGAATTTCCCACCCGCATTAAACTTCAGAAACCTCTCTCCCAAAGCAGGAGTAAGGAGCAAAGCCTCCATTGAGCCTTGAGACGCCACGTCGCGCTGGTTGACACAGACGCTCTTCTCCAGCTCGTCTCAAAGTTTTCTCCTGTGGTCATCCGCTGGTGGCGGCGGTGGCTGATGTCACTATTGGGCATGTTCCCATACCTGAGGTGCAGCTGCTACCACACCTAGATTAGCTGCAGGCCTCAAACGGGCAAGTAATTCAACCAATCGAAAGACTCAAATTGATGTGCATGTGTGTTGTATTTCTTGGAGCAGAGCTGCGCAACTCCTCAATCCACCTTACCACTATTCACAGTTCCCATTGGTTGATCCACCACTTCCACCGCTTCCACTATCATCCACAGTTTGATCCATCACTTCCACCACTGCCATGGCCGACTTCGATCCTTTTCCCGACACCGATTCTCCGCGACTAGCGATGCGCCGCCCTTTTCCACGAACACAACAGCCACTATTAGTGCTGGAAATCCAGTCTTTTTGATCAGTGATCGATTGGCTAGCATTGCAGATCAACAACAAGAGAGATGCCGCCGCCTGCAAAGAAGTCCCCCCGCATAGGTTCGGGTCGGGTAATGGCATTGTTCCGGGCTTGGCAACTAATTTGGCTTCCTTCACATCAAATCAAATCGTTTCTTTGAAGCCAAATTCAACTCAAATGTGAGGCCTGATTTAGGTTGGTTTGGTTGTGTCAGGCGCTGGATTCGACCCCGTTTGATCAGCAATCGGAACCTCCATCTAGCCTCCCGACTATTGTCTGCTCAACTCCCTTTCTGCAAATTGAACAATGAACACAGCGCGGTGCCCTATCTGCAAAAATCTGTGTCCGCATGGCCATGAGCAGACGAAACGCGAACGGAAAGAAGCGCTCCATCTCATGACAAAACAGTCCAAGCTGAAGGATGACTGCATATTCTGCGATTTACTGGGCCGAATGGTTATTGATTTCACGACGAACTATCCCGAGTACCAAAACGTCGATCTGGACCTATCGGTAAATTTGAAGGATGGCGCGCCTGCCATGGTCCAAGCATCACCTGCCCGTGTCGACTCGCCAGGGATAGAATTCTGCGTGTACGTTGAGGAACAGGTATGTGGATATCCTACTTTTTCTCTCTCTATTTTGTGTGGGTATGAAGTTGATCTGGTACAGTGTGATGAGTTGCCAGGTCTAGGTCTATTATTGAACCCGAATTCTACCAATCCGGGTTCTGAAGATGCCTTCCAGTTCGCCCTGGCCTACTTGGACGAATGTCTTGATGGGTTGCATGACCTCTGCCCGACAGCGGAGCCGGGCCCTCTACCCAAAAGAGTCTTGAAACTCTGTGAGGACGATGCCCATGCTGAGGAAGTCAACCTTCAAGAGTCCAACGGCGAGGTGGCAATATACGCCGCCCTCAGTCACTGCTGGGGCGGAATGCAGCCCATCAAGGCTACAACGAAGAACTTGGCAGGTCTCTTGGGCCGAGTTCCTTGGGGGCAGCTGCCCAAAGTTTTTCAAGACGCAATACGAGTCTGCCGCCGCTTGGGTGTCTTTTATCTCTGGATAGACTCACTGTGCATTCTTCAGGATAGCATGACGGATTGGGAGCTGGAGTCGGCCAAAATGGGCACCTACTACTCCAACGCGCAGTTTACTATCGCTGCCGCGTCCTCACCGGTCGGGACCGTTTCTTTCCTGGCCGACCGACCACCAGAGTGGCAGCCCAAGCGGTTCCAGATGACAAGCCTCCATAGCGGGACACACCACATCTGGGGCCAGCGAGTGACATCCTCGCAAAGCATGATGCGAGATGACCCTCTCGCATCCCGGGCATGGACATTTCAGGAACTGGTTTTATCCCGCCGCATCCTGTATTATGGGTCGGCCGAGTTTGTTTGGATTTGCAAGTCGCAAATCGAGGGACTGAGGGAAGCGGTCCCCATGGCAGCATCAGCCCTGTGGATGCCGTACAAGCTCGCACAAGCTCTGCATCTACCGGGAGATCGGGGTCCGTACTCGTTCTGGATGGAGCTGCTGAGAAACTACTGCAGACGCAACCTCACCTTCGTCTCGGACAGACTACCCGCGTTGAGTGGTGTGGCGGCCGAGCTGGACAGGGCCGTAAAGAGCAAATACGCCGCCGGGCTGTGGCTTGGGAACATGCCACTGGACCTGCTGTGGATGAGGGACTGCGTCGGGGGGGTCGCCGACTTCGCCCCGTCAGAGTACATCGCACCAACCTGGTCCTGGGCTTCCATCACGTCCCCAATACACAACCCGCAGCCGTCATTCATCTCGCTCGTTGATATTCTCGATGTACACTGCGATGTTCCCGGTTTGAACCCCTATGGGAGGGTAGAGGGGGGGTATCTGGACGTGCAGGTAAAAGTCGCTCATCTTCGCGTCTTTTGTACCGACCCAGCTCGGCAGAAGACTCACCAAATAGAGATTTCGGTGGGCGAACTAGGGCCAGTGATGGAACCGTTCTACCAGGACTGCCTGCTCACCGGTGGAAAGGCTGACCTGAGGCGAGCGGTTCAAAACGACACACTGACTCCCTTCGATACTTGCCTCCCTTGTGCCCTGATTGGGCAGGAACAGGAAAATTCGAAACAGTTTTTTGTTCTGGTACTAGGCTGTGCTGCCGGGGAGTACAGACGCCTTGGTGCGGCGTGGATAGCAAGCGATGAGATGTTCCGAACTGCTCCGCTGAGGAGAATCCGCATTATCTAATTAGCTCCCGTCTATGAAAGCGGATTCACCGTATCTGAATTATTTCGAAGCGCGGCTTTCTCCTCCGACCGACTCGCTCGGTAGTAACTATGGGTGGTCAGAACCAACGCTTGGAATATAGGGACCAGATGCTTACTGGCTCCTGAGTTGCGCTGACTAGTTTCAAGCCGCACCGCCCAAGCTAGCCAATGGAATAACAAGATTGTTGTAGAACTCCATTGCGGGATATACACCCGCCTCACCGATATCAGCCGCATATTCTCCATCCAACTTTTCGTCTGCAAGCTCAAGAGAAATTTAACAGCGTTGCAGTAAGAAGACCCCACGCGAAAGGCAATTTCATGGGAAACTCTCGCAACGATGCGCTTCTGCCCGGCCACCATGGCACAACTTAACATTGCCGACCCATGTTATTAGCAAATCTTCCTAATTACAGCTGCAGCTCCCTGTCAGGGTTTCGTCCTGGTCGTTGGGTGCACGGTGCAAATAGCCGGGGCGGGTATGTCGATATGACCCCGGCTTGGCGGCCACTGCCGTGTTTCCTTCGCAAATCCATCTGGTCACCCCACAGTCACGACGCAATGACAGGCGATGTGCCTCGAGACTAGGAGCAGGAGTTTGGAATGCTGGTTCTGACAGTGCTGACGTGATCAAAAGGGGTGACCAAAAGGGGTGATTACTCTCAGCGAGTGAGACCTCGATTGGCTGTCGCGACACGTTCCAGTGGGACAGGCACCCAGGGGGGGACAGATTCTAGATTACACAGCATCACAAGCTTCTCCGCACCCCTGGATACACGTCTTATATAACGCGGCTGCCTCCGGCCTGATGCTGTCATGACCCATTAGCTTCCCCACTTCCACACAAACATTCTCCCCGATGGACACATAACATCAACCTCACCTAGACATCTAAAAGACCACACAAAACCATCACACATCAACTAAATGCTCTCACTAGCAACTCTCCTCACCCTCCTCCTCCCAACCCTCGCCAACCCAATCAACACCACCACCTCCGACCCGTGCGCCGCGATCCGGTGCAAATCCGGGTACACCTGCACCGCCACCAACAGCACGGCGCAGTGCACCCCGATCGCGGCGGGCAGGCAATGCGGGCCGAAGGTCTGCGCGCTGGGCGAAGACTGCTGCAACGAGAGCTGCGGGGTGTGCACGCCGCCCGGGGGGTTCTGCACGCAGCAGTTCTGCGAGCCGACGGGGCCCGTCTGCGGCAGGGGGAAGTGCTACGCCGGCCAGGTGTGCTGCAACGCCAGCTGCGGAATCTGTACGCCGCCCGATGGGTTCTGCACCATGAAATTTTGCGGGTGAAGACAACAGGGAATTTGAGGCTGGGGTGAAAAGGGGCGGAGGCAAGGGATAAAGGCTGGGCTGGAAAAAGTTGGTGATTTGATTGTGGATGTTTGTACTTTTAATGGGATTTGTACTGTTATCACTCGCGGTATGCTAGTTGTCAGCTTGCCAATAATACAATGTTATAAACCAGGGAAGTGTCATGAATGGATGGCGATCAGGCCTCACCTTGTCCGGAGTAGACGCAGGTCTTCATTGCCATTGGCTGTCTGCCATCATGACATCGATCTTCTTGGGCCTTTTGGCATTGCAGTATCTGCTGTTTTGTGAGACGAATCTGGGCTCATGGAATTTCCGTTTTTATACCTCGGCCACGTGAAATTGCTCACTCTGGCTCGTCCTAGCTGTCAATTACGACCGACTCCTTGTCAGCCTCGGTCGGCCGTGGCTTGGAAGAGCCATCAACGGCCAGAAAACGGAGGCCAAGGGAGCTTTTTCCTCCATAGCAATGGACACCGTGCCACTTGAGTTGTTTGGAGTAAGCACTAGTATAGGCCATGGACTTGTCAGAAGATGGTCGGCTTCACTTTGCTTGTAGCCACGGATTGTAGGTCGTGTGTGACGGGTAGCTAGGGAACCTTGGGACCGATGGGTGGCTAGAACGGATCCCATAGATATCTTGGTATCATTGCATCTTGTAAATAGCGCTCCATAAAAGAGATGAAAGAGAAATGGACCCTTAAGAGGAAGAAGCTCTGCGGTCCTTTTTGGAAACCAACCTTATAAAGACTATCAGCTGAACTTCAGTGAAGCTGAGGGGAATTCTAGGAGTAAGGTAGGGTCATTGCTATAGGCTCTTTCATTGATTCTATCTATAATATTTTAAGCCTTGTTCCCTACTTGACAATTTAGAGAACCTATTCTTGATCTTGTACCAGAAAGATATCTTCTTCTACTGGTTCTAGTTCTGATATTAAATTATATACTCAGGATGATCTTCCTCCACTTTCCATTATCTATCGTACCATTAGCTTCTTTATTAGTGGGTTCCTCTTCTGACTTAGGTTCTTTTTTATCATTAGATTCTTATCTCATATTTTGGCTATTTTCTTGTCGGCGTTGTCCATAGCAAGACACAGCTTGTTCAGCTCCAATGCTATCCAAGATCAAGTACAAGAGACAATCAACACATCTCAATTGGTAAATGGAGAAACAAGAGGTTCAGAGTATCAATTCTACCCCCTCGGCTTCACGCAACTTCAGCTGATAATCTTTCTAGGGTCTAGCTGCAAGAAAGGCATTAACCATGTGTGTAGAGGCTCGGCGGCCCTTCCGAAAGCAAGGGCGAAGCCAAAACTACTTGAAAATGGGCTTCACAGACACAGATATTGTTTTCTCGCGCAGATTGTTGTTAGTTCACCACATTGAGGCTCTACGGGGGCTCCTCCCTTTCGTCCCTAGTCTGCGAGGTGCCCGTTCTGCATCGCGACGTGCTGCAGCATTTTTTTATTCATTTTGCTTCGCTATAGGTTTTGGATTGGATACTTTGAGACGGCTGCATAGTGAGCAGAAGCATGGACACTGGTGACCGTGGCATGGCCATCTTAGGCCCTATCCCCGCTGCGGCAATTGTGCAGACACGATATCGAGCGAGGCACGAACGGATGATAGCACGTAAGCTTCCCTTGTGGACTGCTAACTCCCGCGTCACCATTCCCTCCCCTTCCTCGCTTCTAAAAAGTAAATATCTTGGAGAACCGATTTGACGTCCTATTGGCAGGTACTCCAAGCTTGGTTCACCATTGTTTCTCTTGATGCCTCCGTGAGACAGGGTGGTCAATGCAAGCAACAAACTAGACGTGAGGGTACGAAGCAATCTACCGGAACAATACAAGTCGGTGACCAAGAAGGTCATGCTGTCATCCTAAATCAATCCTCCTCCGCTCCATCTTGGCCTGATCAAAAGCATGAATATGCACCCTCCCAATGCCGGTCCTGTACCAGACCTTCTCCTTGCACTCCACCATCAAAACGTTGTACACGGGCCAGCAAATGTCAATCGCATATATGTCCTCGTCAAACAAGTCCTCGCTCGGCCCGTATTGCACAAACTTCTGCAGCCCAGGCTCGCCAGGTACTCCCGAAAAACTCTTTGTATCGTCATCCCATGCGGGATCATCTGAGCTGGAGGAGAATGTCCTCTGAGATAACTTAATGAAGGTGTGTGGGCCCGGTGTGAGCCTGGCACGTGTGTTTCCGTCGACGATCACAACGCCTGCCTGGTGGCCGTCAGGATCGAGGACGACTAGGTGGCAGACGTGGTGATCGTCTTTTTCGCATCGAGAATCGGCGAATAAGCTTTGGGAGTGCTCGCCGCTGACTGTTAGCATCGCGGTTTCGGCCAGGAAATGGAGATGGCCAGTGGTGGGATTCATGGGCATCAGGGGAATACCAGGACCAATCGGCGGTTGGATTGGATGGCAGAACCGAGCCCCATCCAGGTCGTCCGCGCGGGCATATTCTAGTAAGTTCCTTTCCGATGCAATCCTAGTCCACCCTGCCCAGCCGGGCCAATTTTCCGGAGGCTTACCCGTGGTCTCGAGCGGGAGTGATTCGATTACTCCTTCGCGCAATTTTGATGCATTCAGCCACTCGACTCTCGATATCGTCGTATCCGAAACATTTTGTGTCGATGGATAACACACCCCACCCACCCAACCAGCCCAGGACCATGACCCGAATATGGTGTCCGCCTCTCCGGTGCGGCGTTGGCCGAGCCGTGAGGCCGGATGCCAGAGCAACCCGATATCGAGGATGGAGAGCGGAATTCCACAGATAATCGGGCTCCTGTCAAAAAGGCGTCGAGACATTGCCGTCGAAACACCGGCAAAAGCGTTGAGAATATCTTGGGGGTAGGTAAGGATCCTCGTCGTGTATCGGCCCACAATTTCGCTGTATGTACCCAGGTTGGCCTTTCCCGGAACATCGATGCGGTATTTCGAATGCTCGCTGAAGGAGCTATCGTCGGGTCGATCCGGCTTGTAGCTGTGGATATTGAGATGGACATTTTCGGACATTTCTCCATGCATGCAGTCCAAATAAAGCTGCTCGTCTGTGAAGATGAGCTTGGTACGTGAGAAGAACCTTTCTTGGAATGTCCAGCCGCGACCATTCCATGGAGATGGGCGAACCACGGAATCCAAGGTTGCCATGGCCATAGCTAAGACGAGATCGTCAACGGTAATCGTTTTCTGCTTCACTATGCGTTCCGTTGTGGTGAGCCCGGGTAGCCCGACATTCGCATTGTCGCCTGCTGCTGCGACAATGGTGAATTCGGCATCCTGATAAATGTCGTTCATTCGATTGATGAGCTCGATTTTCGTTGGCCCATCCTGGATGATGCAGAGACTGTCTACCCAGAGGTAAGGCCGCCGAAGCTTCTTGCACAACAGGATGGCGTCCCGAATTGTGCGAGGTATCCCGTTATTGTCCAACGACAGAGAATTCTCCTGCCGCAAAGCCGCAACGTTGTCCATCTTGCACATGAGCTGTAAGGCGTTGCCCCAGACATAGCTTAATGCGACGTATGGCGTGTTGCAAAGCGGTCCAACAAGGCAGTTGCGCTCGGTGTCAATCAAGAGCGTGGATATACCGGATTTCGGGTCTTCCATGCCCTTTAATCTAGTGGTATTCTCACATGATGCCAACCAGCCGAGAATTTGCGAGAAATCTGCCACTCGAGCCACATATTTGCCCACACACGGCCTTTCGAGCTCGTTACGCTCGTCCGTGACCACTTGGATCAGACGCGGCTCTTGGTCCGACGCGTTTACGGAGGGGTGATCGTCCTTGTCCTCGCCTCCCACCATAGCCGCTCGCGTATGAAGCCTCGGGCGAAGCTGGATGGCTCTGGGGAATCCGTCTTCGACCGCACTCGGTTGAAACGGCGACATCGTACGAATACCTCGAAATCCGAATGTGAAATTCATTAGTATACAACTCACAGCCTCGCCGTAGATCTCGGACGGGGCACGCCCATTAGGATGTCCTTCATCAAGCGCAGCCAGGACAAGACAGCAGAATAAACAGTCGGCCTTGGCCCTCATCTGGCGTATGGTCCCCAGATGGATGCCATCGAAAAGGGTGACCTCTCGCTCGGGGTCGTCCGCGGGCGGTGGAACTTGAGTTTCGGCCAAGAGATGGGAGAAGAGAAAGCGGAAGTCTAGTTGTCCGCAAATGGCGCAAAGGTGCTCCCCCCATGCCGTCTTGCGGAGCCATAGGTATGTTTCGGTGTTCGTTGTGCAGGCTAAGGCGTCTGGGAAAAAGTAACACGCGTACCCAATATTGCCATAGCCCTCACGGTAAGCGAGCGGCATCGCGAAAATACAAAGAGTTGCTGATAGTAGATCTTCGTCTTGCAAAGTAGAAGCGACCGTTGCAGATTGGGCAGCTTCGCCCTTGCTCAGCGCTACCTAATCAGCACCAGAGGAGTGAAAATATTACATAAGGCGTATTGCCCCGTGGTACCCAATGTGGCATAGTACGTACATTCATGGTAAGCCAATGACAGCGGGTATAGATAGCGAAGACGAGCTGAGAATAAAGCCGTAGCAAAACAGTCCAATTGGGATGTGAACTGTGGAGGGTAAGAGGTCTAGGTACAACCAGGGCTCCTCGGCTTCTCCCTGAACACTTTTCAAAGATGAACGAACCAATCAGAACTCGCCACTGCTACCCCGGCCGTACCCGCTGAGAACCACCCTCCTGGCCGGCCCAGCCCACGAGACTGCCACGGCCGACCAGCCGTCCCTGCCGCCACACCGCTACTACCACTGAGCCCGCAGCTAACGTTATGAGCTAACCGGCCTAGTCCGGGTTTCTCCCCAGTAGCTGGTGGCAGCGGCTTTGGCAGCGGTAGCCGTGTTGAAGTGGGCCAAGACCATGAGGACCGTACAGACGAGGGTGCCGAAGGCTGAGGAGGCCGAACAGGAGGCCGAATCGTCCGGGTCCAAACACATATAACCCTTGTCACGTCAACAACCATTCCGCCAGAAGAGGTAAGACAAAATGGCCTAACTGCACTAACAGGGGAATTTGTCACGCGCTAAAATGAAGTAAATTGATCCGTCAGCGGCAATGTATCCGCATTCTTCACATCAGTCTACATCATCTTGGCTGTCATTGGGTTGCGGAAATGAGGGTTGCATCCCGAAAACACACACAAACATTCGTATATGTATAAGAATGCCCACCTGCCGCTCCCATCTTCTCCAAATGCACTCTTGCTAACACACTGTCTCAACAGAGTATCAAGTGACACACACAGCCGCATCTCACGCCCCTTTTTGGATTCCCAACAAGCCAAAATACAACAAGATGCTTGGCCAAGTTGTTCTCACCGTGGCCGTGACCCTGGTGGCTGGGACTTGTATGATTGCGCATGGCAGGTATCCAGTGGGTAGACGGTGAATGGTAAGATACCCTAGTCCTGGCTGGTTTGAAACAGGCATGTTGCATGGTCTGGAAGAGACAATCTCTCATAATGTTTTGTGAGAGTAACTACTGGATGTATTCCCGTTCCATGGGATGTTTGTCTGTGTCAGATCACAACTGGTGCAGCGGTGAGAAACCCCACTGCTTGGGTCGAAGCCTGACTCGTGGACACCAAATTATGCTTGACATCATGTGCACTGAAAGTGGTGAATCGCCGATGAGCACACGGCCAAGACCACTAACTCCAAAAAGACCAAATCTCATAGGGCCACCGAGAGACAGATGTGTTACACAGGAATGGGGGAAGAGGGCAAAGCCGCCCAGTCATAGGAATCAGCTTCCGAGGGTTGGGAAGGCGGGGATTGGCTAACTGGTGTGCACATGGCGCCCCTTACCGAAGCTATTGCTCACCGAGTCCTAGCTAAGATGGACGGAAATTGCTCCGGCGCCCCCGCGATTCGTCCCTGCCCAAATCACACCAGCTATCAAGATGTCTGGCGAGCTGAAAAGACAAGGCCTGCGCCCTAAGCGCGGCTGCGCTCGCCAGTGAAGACCTGCCGTGGCCGACTGGCCAGGTTTCTATACTCGGTGACGAGAGGTCACCAATTTTAATCTCGGCTTTTCTCAAATCAAACTAAGCTACCCTCAGCTCTAAAGGGTCCTAGATAAAACGGCCTAAAACGGCAGGTTAATTTAATTGGAGATTCAGAAATTCGGCGAGAAACTCGGAGGCGAAACCCCCTGAAGATGGGAGGCCTTATCTTCCACGACTTGGACCTGGGCGATCGAGGGTGCTAGTGTACGGGTATAAAAATACGAGGATTTGCCACATAACTCGATCCCTTGATACTTCATTCTCCAACGTTCTTCACTTGACTCTCAAAGACATCGAGACGCTCAAATCAGCATAGCGCCAACACCGCAACACCAACATGAAGCTCCCAGCATCCCTCCCCCTCCTTGCTGCCGTCCTTCTCGGCGGCGTCGCCGAAGCCGGAACGATTGTGCGGTGGTACGGCTGCAGCAACGAGTACCAGCAAACCGTTACGGGCGCAGACGGATCGTGCACCAACATCAGCGGCTTCAAAGAGACCAACCTGTGCGGCGTATGGGTACCGCCGCCCGGCACGGACCACTGCGATTTCTACACCACACCTTGCCTTGTTCCCGGCGGCAAGAAGTATACGTGCAGCGTCAACTCGGGCCGTTGCAACACACACGACTGGAAGGCTCTGAAGGCCTATCGGTGCTGGACCTAAGAGTTCAGCAAGCTATGGTATGCCAGGCTGGGTCCGCATTGGATGGCGGGGGTGAGCTGGCGTTGCTGAGGTGATCGGACCGGAGGTTAGGGTGCTAGCATTATCGATGGGCAATATAAATTGAGACGGGGTAATTGTCCGAACTGTATGGGAGATTCTGTAGATGACATGGGATCAATTACAGGTCAGCTTTCTGTTCAATTCAACAAGGCCGTAAGGAACGGGATCGTGGATTTCTATCTGAGTCTGTAGATCCGGACACACGCAGCGTGGAGTGCCTCTCGAGCTCAGAGAGCATTTTGAGGTCTAACTCCAAGGAATAATCGCTGAATAATAGAATCATGGTGTCTTGAACGAGGGGCTCCACAATCATTCCCCATCTTCTGGCCTGATTTCACTCTTCATTTCAACCCTCACCGAGTCCGGAAAGTCCTTCAATATATCGTCCTCATCCAATGGCTCCAGGTACCAACAGTCTTCCTCGTCCTCGTCGCTATCTTCGTCTTCATTTGTCACGAGATAGCAGGCTCAAGGCACGAGACCTCCGGCCAGAAAGGATGTTTTCTTTCACCACCGAATCGACAGCTCAGATGAATCGTTTACACCGTGGCTGCAAAACTCCCCAAGGAACCGAAGCAAACATTCCGCAATATCCTCAGGCTTATCCAAAGGTGACAGATGCCCTGACCCCGACAAAACCACCAACTTCGACCCTTGAATCCGCGCACACACTTCGGTCTGCACCCTCTCAACGGGCTCAACGACATCCTTCTCCGCAGCTATCACAAGAACAGGAACCGAAATACCGCCCACGCCCTCGGAAACATCCTCCCCTATTCCATACGCCGGCCACGCCTGCCTCGCCCACCGGTTGCCGCGGAGCATATCCTCCACTACAAACTCAGGCAGATCCCGCTCGCGGTACGAAGCCGTCAGCACATTCGTTGCAACAAACCGCGCAGAGTCTTCATTGTCATATGCATGGAGCTGCTGCTCGCGCATGTCTTCCGGGAGGATAAGCGGTATCACGGGCGCGGGGCTCACCAGTACAAGACCCCGAAGCGGTGCCTTACCGCGGGCGGCGATGAGCTGTGCCACTTTGGCGCCCATTGATAGGCCGACTAGGACGGCGGAACGGATCTTTAACGCGGCGATGGTGGCTTCGACATCGTCGGCTAGCAGTGAGATGGAGTAAGCGTCCTTGGCGTCGGGGCCGGTCGAGTCGCCCCAACCGCGGAAGTCGAGGGCTACGGTGGGGTAGCTGGCTGATGTGAGGGGGTTGACGAGCGACCAGGTGAGGGAGGAGCCGCCCCAGAAGTGGAGGAAGATGATGGTTGGGAGGGTGAGTGCACTTGTGGAAGGGGTGGTCGGGCCATTGGAGATGATGGCGTTGATTTTGACGTCGGGGTGCAGCTCGATGAGCTGTGTTTGGGATGACATTTTTGCCAAGTCTATCATTCGAGCCTTCAGTTTTCAGTCTATTGATATTGGGACTCTTGGTACTAATTTTCATGGGTTATCTTCGTAGAATGAGGAGAAGGGTTGTTGAGGTCTTATAGGCTGACTGCGCTTAAGTTCCGAGGGGTCTCGGAGTCCACGTTCGCCTGGGCATCCGCTGCCCGGATGAGCCGTGTCTGACATATATGGCCCGAGGGGCTTCGGATGCTAGAGAAGTACACCAATAGATCATGTCATATGCAACGGAACAGCTGGGAGGCCATTAATGTGCATATACAGCACAGAACCAGGTGGCCCGCAAGAGTCTGCTTTCCTATCCCAACCGAGGCCGTGAGCTGATCCGGAGCACACAAGACTACGCACGGAGTATTTTAAGTCGTACGAAGTAGCCGCTCTATTCGGTACTGGCTTGAAGGAGGGGGAGGAGCAGAAGGAAGGGAAGGAGGGAGCAAAGGGATGGGAACGATTCTGGCCGTTTGATTTTTTGTAACTAGTTTTTAGGTTGGGTGGCAGAACAGCCAGAGGGCATAGCGATTGTGATTTGGAACGATTTGGAACGATTTGGAACGATTTGAGAGATTTTTATTGCTTTTAAAGTTTGCAGCGTAGTATTGTTGATCGTTGTTGAATAGACTGTGTTTGAGAGCGTTAAGGTGCACCAGACGATTGTACCCCCTCACCGAGCTTGAGTATCAGTAGTAACTAGCCCTTTTTAGTTTGAATCCTGTGTGTTTCGTAGCTTGAAGTTATACTGGGCTCGGTGGCACAAGAGTTTAGTTTTTGCTAGAATCGAGTACAGGAATTGTGCCGTGGGATTTCACGTTGCAGCTGTTAGCTCCCCACCCGCTCACACCTCGCCCTGGCTTGGCCACCCCGGAGGTGTGGCCGCCATCAGATGACGCCACCATCTTGCCAACCATCCAGCTGTACAAGCTCCCACCGCGTCTTGTTTGTGTCCCAGGCTAAGTTGCAATCTACCCCACCACCCAAACTTGGACTGCTCTAGTCACCCACCCCGTCCGGTAGCCTACACTTCGAAGCACACACACTCTCTCTCTTGCCACCACAGACTCCCAGCACAGCACCACTAAGAAGTCAACCTTTTTCTTTCTTTTTCCTTTTTTCTTCTTTCTACAGCTAGCGAGTATTACCCAATGCCAAAAAAGAAAAGGGCACGTGCTACTAAAGAACAGCGGATGTCTACTACTAAGCCACCAATACTCAACACTTGTCAGCTAGCTAGCAGGCAGGCAGGCGGTAAGGAGTTTCTCCGGCTGCGCGTCCGGCCTGCTAAGCTCATGGAGCCGCCCAGCAGCGCTCAGCGAGCCTCGAAAGCCAAAGGAAGTATAAAGAGAAGGTCCCGCTTTCTGTTCGCCCCTACCCTCCAACCACGCTCGTCCAGACCCTCGACACGGCAGAGGGGAAGCCATCTCTTTTCATCTTGGCACCTTCGTCTTCCTATCCCTTGCTCTCTTTTACTTGGCTCGGTAATGAGTATCGAGTCGGTCTCGGAGCCGATACGACTGGGCTCGCGCATGGTCCTGGGCGTTCCGTAGCATCCGGTAGCCGTCCCTGAACCCCTGATACGAGTTTGTCAGGTCTGCTGTGGCAACACGGTGTTGATGATGCTGCAGGCTATTATCGCCACCCGTTGCATGGTGGGTGTAGATGTCGAGTGTGCGGCCATCGCTCGTAAAAGTTGTAACGTTGGCGTGGCCAGCGGGGTCAGCCGCACCCATCTCCTTGAGGGCCTGGTTTCTCGCATACACAAACGCGGCTCCGTCGTAGCCGGCCTGTGTCTCGGCCATCTTGAGATCACCTCCGGATTTCTTCCACTCCCCACCAATGTGCGGCAGTGTTGTCGGATATCTCTTATCTTTGTGGACAACGGCGCCGGGAATATTGTTGACGGGTATCTGCTGGAACTCTTGTTGCACCAGCCCCTGGACAAAGTCAGGTCGCGCGACTGATAAGCCGTTATTGAAGCCAACATCCTTGGGGAATCTGGTGAGTGCCTGGCTGAAGGACTCCTGGTATCCCTTCTCGGGGTATTCCTTGAGCATCTTCCGCTGCATTATGGAGGCGATAGTTGCCTCGTTAGGGGCATACTCAACCTTTGTGACGTATTTCTCAAACTCTGATTCAGTAGGCGAGTTGGATGCGCGGGAGGAGGTGTATCGCCTACGAGTGGTGTCGAAATTGGCAGGGCGGTCGCCTTCATTAGGGTTCAGGATACCATTAGCATACGCACGTTCGCCAAACCCAGTTGATGTTGTGGAGATGGTCCTTGTCACTACTGACGATGGTGTCTTTGACCCTAGTGAAAATGCTGGTGTGGCTTCCTCGCCCAACATCCTGTTGAACAGGAAGAGGTTCCTCCGTGTGAGGTGTCGTAGATGTGCTGAGGGGGGTGAGGCGGGTTGTGAGGTGTGCCGAGGAGAGTGTTGAGAGACGGCCGAAATATGCTGTTGCTGTTGTTGGTGCTGTTGAGATATTTGCTGGGAGAAGAGCCGTTGTTGCTGCTGGAGCCTCTCGCTACGCCGAAGGTGTCGCTGGGCCGCGGTACTTATATCCATCGTCCCGATATGCGAGTTCGCTAGAGATGTGACGATGGTGTGGTGGTCAAGCTTTGGCAGGAGATGTGGCTTTGGACAATATCTGGCTTCTGAAGATGTGTGGCTTTGAGTGGCAACAAGTAGCTGTTTAGGATTCGGATAAGATCGGGTGTTACGATAAGAATGGACAAAGAGATGAAGATGGAGAGCGATGAAATCGAAGGGAAACGAAACTTGTGAAACGATGGGGAGTAACGTGGGTGAATAAAGAGAAAAGTAGGGGGAAACGGAGAGCCAAGGGGGCGAGGGACAAAGAGATAGTTAAATCGCACAGTTTCAGTCCATCAATTCTAGCAGTGCAGGCAACATTAGCCAGCACGGCAGATCTGCGAGATTCAAGACATCCAGTGAGTTGCCATCGATGCCTAGCGCAAGTTGGAAAACTTGAAGGAGGGCGGAGAACGCACAGTCGGTTTCAATGTCAGCGAATAAGGACACGATGCGACCTGCTTCGTATCCAAAGCAAAAAAAAAGGGTCCATCAGGACTGCTTGGTGCGGTGCATAATAAAGAACTTGGAGATTGGTGGACGACATCGACCGCAAACTGTGCTTGAGACCAGGCTTGAGACTGGGAGGCGTGTGACCTGCCCACAGGCCCTTGCTTCGTGACGAGCTTTCCCGAGCATCCCAACGCGCCCAGGTGCAGTAACAGTGCTTGGAATCCGGAATTTGGAGAGCATGGGGATTGTCGAAGTGCGCGACTTCGCGTCGCAAAGACTTAGACCGAAGGCTACAGCCTCACGGTCAGCACATACCGTTGAAGGGAGCGGAAGCGGGTATCCCACGCTCGCAACCCGGAAGCAAGGCGGGGCGGCGTGCGCGGCACCCGTGAATTCTCTCTGGCCAACGAGATTGCTGGCAGGTCCACATCGCATCGTCGTAGCCATGCCTGTAGGAGAGAGAAGTTGATGAAGTCGGGCAGTACGTGGGAACCCTCAAAGACGGCTCGAGGAATGGTGAATGGCTCGGCCGAGGATTCGGAGATGATGTATCCCGTCCTTGCCGCATCATCCTCCTTGGCGCGCAACGCGCCAACCCCTTTCATCTCTTCGCCCGTGACGGCCGACAGCGCGAAGGTAGACTGGCGCTGGCTCTTTCGGGAACCTCCCATGATGCCACGGCCAGACCACAAGCGAAGATGAGACACCTGGCTGCTAGCTGGGTCTGGGGTCGACGATAGCAACATTGACGAGAGACCGCTGCTTTAGCCTGAGCCGTAGTGATCCCGGTGGCTTCACGGACAAGGGACTTGTGCTCCGCAAGAGTAAGGAACAAAGAACACACAAAGGACCATTCCGTTCCCAGTCGCACGATTACAGATAGAATAGAGAAGCTGGCCTTCCTAAGCTCAGTTGGGGGGCCAGGCTTCATTTGATATTCTTACAACCCCTTAACACTCTGTTCTACCACCTTACAGTGCGACCCCTTATCCTTATCACCCTAACGCCTCACCGCGTTACACCGAATCGGGTACTTATTATATACGAATTCACCCTCGGTCACTATCCAGCAGCCCACCTCAGTTGGCACCTCACTGGTGTTTATCACTTATGTCATGTCGAATAACTTGGACAAGTTAGGCGGCGCCGTGAAAGTCAATACCTCAATAGAACAGCACAAGGGCTGCAAGTTCCAAGCGCCTCGTACGTGACCCGGTTCCTCGATAGCCAGCTATAAGCGTCCTATCTACATAGTAGATTCTGACTCCCTCGATTTCAAGATCAGTCATGATTAGTTACAGGACTTCAAGTTGGACATGGAAATACCTACTGGGGTTATAGATATCAGGTGAATGGGGTGGATCTAGTAGAATGTCCTAAAGCTGCCCGGCTTGCCCCAGTCAGAGCAAGAGCTAGGGTAGTCTGGTGTTAGGGGTGCTGGGTTTAACGAGGAGAGAACGTATTAAAGCTTTAAAATAGCTACGGATGGAATCATCTTTAAAGGGGAATAAGGGTACTCTTACTAATAAGTAGAACATACTTTTTACGAATTATAATAGGATTTTTAAACTATCTTGAGCGAAGTCGTTAGTGTCTTTTCTCTTTCAAGTCAATGCCTAGAATTAAGGTATGCCCTAGAAGTAGGGTTAATAGCTATAATATACTAGCTCTAAATATAGGTGGTATATGATATTGACTTGGGGCATGGTGTTTATGTGGAAAAAGGGGGGGGGGTCTTGACCCCCTGTTCTTCCTTTTGCTTTTCGCGCTTTTTCCTTTTTCTTTCTTCGCTAGATTGTCACGTGGAGGACTCCTATTAAAGGAGGTCCTCCGATCAAAGATAGTGGAATCCGGCATGCGACTTAACACACGAAAAAGGACCACGAAGGTTGTGACTGTGACTGTGTTCTTTGTTTGATCATCTATTCGGACTTTCGTGACCTCAAGCGGGACTCGGATCATGAGAGCGACGCCGAGGAGGTGGGAGGTGTGACAAGCAAGAAGCTGCTGCCGGAGCCAGCGGCTAAGCCTCAGGTTGATGAGAAGAAGGCCCTATGATACCATGTTTTCTGTTGTCGGAGTAGGTTCATTGCTGATAGATCTATATTTGACGTGTATGCGGCTTTAATGACCATCCTCAAACCTGAAGCCTATCATCGGTTTTTCTCCTCAGCGCGTTTGCGCCTTAATGTGGCCAAAACTGACACATTACTTACCTGCCCGCTTTCTAGCACATCAACAAGGGTGCAAATGAAATTAGCCGAGGAAAATAAGTAAGCTATTCACTTGTTTTATTCTCAGAATGCATCTCTGTTTCAACAGAGGCAACCTATCGTTTTTTGTTTCTCCTTAGCTGGTTTGCGTCCTCAAGTGGCGGTGAGTTGATCCGGTGCGTGGCTGGCTGGAGCGTTGTTGGATAAATTCTTTCATCCATTTCCATGACGAAGACAACCCTTCTCTTTCTCACACCTTTATTTGGTCTGCTATGTTCCTAAACTCGGCCCTGGTGGCTGTCCTACACTACCTCGAGAAAATCCCAGAACTCCCGTTTCCCTCCATGCAGGGCAGCTCCATGCATTCTGGCATCGGTCCCCGCCCGGGTGAAACCACCTAGTATCACGTACGGTTTCCCCGTGACCCAACTCATCCCAGCTTCCCCGTTCCCTGACCCTATTCCTCCCTGGGCTCAATCACGCCACCACCCTCTGCCACAGTCTGGCCGCTATCCCGCTTAAAAAAATCCATGAGATTTTGCGTGGACTTTTTGGCAAGGAGGACAGGTTTTGATCTCCCAAGTATTGTCCCTGTCTTGCTGACTTTCAGCCTCCACGATCCAGAGGCTTCACGTCGTTCCGCGGTGCCACTGGACTCACCCGTGAGGCTAGGATCTCCGAGAATGACGCCCTCAGCGCCGGATTGCCCAAGTCCAAACACGGACAACCTTCTCCACTTCGAGCCCTTTCCGGATTTGGATGTCGTAGAGGCAATGGCACCCACTAAGGAATCTTGGCGGGAACCCTTAGGCTCCTTTCCGCACTGGGCAGTTTCAAGGCCGCTTGCCAGTGGCGATGGGGGTTGGTTCGCAGGCGTTGGTGCGCTTACTATGACGGTGCCTGTCTGCGACACAGCTGGTAGAAGGGGAGATAACTCCTTTGTTTTGGGGTCTCCACCCAAGCCGCTCTTTCCCGAGTCATCCCCACTGGATTTACCGTCTCTCCGTCTCTCTGTACCAGTGGAAAGTAGTCCAGGGGGGGGTGCCACGGTGACAGGGCCAGGAGTGGCAGGCTGACCTTGTTCCGGCGCTTTTCTCTTGTCTGAGGTATGCGGTTC
Organism: Lasiosphaeria hispida; assembly: GCA_033439745.1. Classification (NCBI taxonomy): domain Eukaryota; kingdom Fungi; phylum Ascomycota; class Sordariomycetes; order Sordariales; family Lasiosphaeriaceae; genus Lasiosphaeria; species Lasiosphaeria hispida. The sequence goes on from JAUIQD010000003.1 coordinate 6,405,165, forward strand.
ATCCACCTGAGTTGTCATGGGAGTCTCCTAGTCCCACGTCTTGAACAAATCCGATGTGGTCATTCCCCTCTTCACGTCACCCATCCAGTTGAGATTCTCGTCCAAATAGTCCGGAGAGTCTCCCACATCATCCAAGGACTCCGCACCACCCGCCAGCGACAAAATCTTTATCGCTGCCCACTGGATCCGGAAGGCTGAAAGCATTCGCTCGGCGTACCGGTGCTCAACCTTGACATAAAAAATGTCTGCTGTCTGAACACAGTGGGAAACCGAAATTTGCCGATCTTGAGCAAAGACCGGGTTCAGCTCATTGGTCTCTAGGTGGCCATATGTCTTTTTATATCGATCCGAAAATCCTGCGGGCGTGTGTTCGTAGAGACGTCAAGGGGTGTCGCTATCGAGTCTATGTCCTTGCGGCGCAGCATCCAATGGAATTGTAGCTTGACCCGAGTATAGTGCTTGGTAATACCACTTGGGTCTAAGCCCTTGGTGATCGTCCCGTCGATACCAAGCGGTTTGAACGCAAAGTAGGCCAGGCTCCACCAAATGTGAAGCTGACCGTTTAGACTGATCTCATTCCATGATCTGTCACTGACCCCTATCTTGGATGAAAAAAGCTTATGACAGTGAATAGCCCATAAATCAATCGGCTCTGGCATATCTTCATTATCATCTCTGGTTTTGCCCATCAAATCGGAGTCCTCATCCATGTCGTCATCAGTCGAGTTCTCCTCCACATCACTTACATCTATATCCTCTGTGACAGTGTTTAGGTCGCTAGCCAGTTCTGGCCTTTCGTAATGGATGCAGGTAGCTGCCATCGCGAGGTATTTCCTGAACTTGACTTGGGACTTCTCCTTATCGTTGATACTGAATGGGACGATGTGACAAATCTGGGGGTTTCCTGTGCCAAGGACGACGCAGCGATGATTATCGAGCATGGCTCGCTCAGCTTTCGCAGCCTTATCTCGTATCAGATTGTGGCTGATTTTCTGCTTGTCTGATTTGTCTTTTACATTTTTAGCGACCCCTTTGACTTCTTCGACCCCAACTACGGGACCTTACCTTCGTAACTTTCGCTTGAGTGCTCTTGTTTGCGCTGGATTTTGTGTAACTGAGTATCAAGAGCTTGGATGCGTGGTTCCGCTATGGTGAGGAGAGAGGTTTCATAGTTGCTTGGTTGCTTGGTCATAACTAACTCGATTTGTGTTAGATGGCTCATTAGCAGGAAATACTTGCTGGGGCAATTACCCTTCTTGATAAAGCAGGGCATAACCATCAAGTCTTTGAGAAACCCGCTTATGATATATCGGCGATCATACAACGACACGCCAGGGCCCATCATTCCCCGGGCCCTTTTGACATCCATCATCATTACGGTGGCGATGACTACTTGATGGAGGGGCTTGTAATGATCGCGGGGCTGTCCAGTGAGCTCAGGGAAGTGAACTTCCCAGTAATGCTTTAATGTCCGGAGCCATTTGAGCTTTATTTCTGCCTCATCGACGGGTAAAAGGTGCTTGGTCGGCTCTTGCTCCGGGTCGATCTCCAAGATGCGGCGAAGGGCGTCGCGGCGGATGGGAGTAGTCGAGTCTCTTCCGAGAAACTCGGCTAGCATGCCGTTCCAATCCGGTTCTTGCATTCTCGCGATCGGCAATGCGTCTTTTCGTCGTAACCTAGGAGAGCTGTGTTGCAGAAATCCTCAAATGTGGTGGGGAGAAGAAAGAGCAGTGCTGGCAATTTATGATCAGAATTTTGATTCGGAAAACAAAGTTTTACCGCCTCAAAACCTAGGTAGGCAGGTGCAGTGGTGGCAAAAGTGGTTGAGTGGGCCACCACGAAGAGCCGACCGCAATTGCCCCGCGTGGCCTGTGCGCCAACTAGATCGAGCAAAATGCAAAATGCAAAAGCCCTTCTCGGACGTCTCCTCCTTGACGATACGCTTATCGAGCGGCGACCGGCCCGTCTTCTTGCATGAGTAGGCAGTCAGAGCACCGCTTGATGTGATGGCCGTGCCCGTCTCGTAGACCAGAGCATCTTCGTAGAGAACGGCGACGGACGGGTTGGGGATCTGTTCACGGACCAGGTTGGTGCTGTACACACAAAGACAGAATCAAGGTGGTCTGGCTCACAATAGCAACATGGTCATAATCAATGTGCGCCTTCTCATGGAGCTCCTCCTCCAGCTCGGTGTGCTCGTGCGGGGTCTGTCAAGATGGTCAGCTGCCTTGGACAGGCCGGTACGGTCAGCTTCTGACTTACTGCACACCGCCGGGATAGAGGCCGGTCTTGTTAACGGTACCAACGAGCACTAGACAAACGGTTAGCTCCGTGCCTTGACAAGACGGCTTTGTTCAACAAGACGGAGAGATGGGAGGAATACTTGCTTTTGCGGGCTTGAGACAAGTATCCGGGAGAATGTAACTGTTCGGAGCGAGGGCCCTTGACTGTTGGATCGGTGTAGGGAGAAGCAGTTCTGGCAACGGGGTCCTTCATGGTTCTGAAGTGTTTTCTGTGATGCGAGCCTTTGGCTATGGGGACGGGCCTAGGTCTGTTTGCAAGCAGGGGATGCGGCAGTTGGCTCGGTGTTGGTGGGTTGGCGGCGCGCACATCCCCAAAGGTACAATAGGTATACCTTGCCCTTCGGGTAACCCGGTGGGCATATCGTGAATCTTCCTTTTTAAAGATTTTTATTACCTAGATATTTATTGTCCTTGGAGAAAAATTTAATACTTATTGGAGTAATAAGCTCTTGGAGGGTTCATCTACGGGTGAACTCCTTGTATTGTTAAAAAGCCAATTTTTAGTTAGAGTTAATATCAGTTTGTTGTTTGCAGGTTGAGATGCTTGTAAGCTAGATATAGTATTTTTCCATGTTATGATATTACTAAAATATGGAATTGAGAGCATTTTGAAGCTTGGTAGTATCGGATTCATTAATATAATATATATCGACCTAGAAGTATTTCAGCCAATCGTGTTCGGTTTAATCTCCGTAGAACGGGATCTTAACATGGCCTGCTTTCTTTATCTTGGAGATTGCGTCGTTTGTGAGGTATTTCGTTTGGTGGATCTCGCCGGTATCTCGTTTTAAGAGCTGTATTATTGATCTGGTACGGTTCGGCAGCATATGATAAGACCACAAAAAGGAACCACACCCACAGAAGACTCGCAGGCGGCCTGGAAGGCCGACTGCAAGCTCACTCGTTCTCGAATCGGAGGGACATAAAAGAAACTGACGTAGAAAAACAGTGACGTACCTAGTAAGAGACGAAAACCCAGTATGTGATGGAGCCTAGCATGGAACAAACCTAGTATGAGACAAACCTAGTATGTAATGAAGCCTAGCATGGAACAACAGAGGAAACGAGACCGTGGACTAGGTCATCTTTCTCCGATCAGAGGGACAGAGGTCACTGGTCTTCTCGTAGGTGTGTTTTCGTGGTGAAATCGCCGGATTCCTATTAAAGATGCGCGGCCTCCTTTTTAGGGTGGCGCGCGCCAAGAAAAACTTCATCATGTGCAAAGGTGGTTACAGTAATATTTACAGAGCCGAAATGAACAACAAGGACGGTCGAAACGATCGCCCCGAGTCAATACCAAACTTCTTAAGAAGCTTTCAAATACGTCTTTCGTCTAAAAATAAAAAATATAAACCAAATCATCTTCTCAAGGTCACTGAGTACAATATCAACTATATTACGACATGATATATACGGCTTAAAATCGCCAAGATTCCTAATCGAAAAAGTTCGGACACCATCACCAGACCTACATGCTTCAGTACGGTACTTGTACCTTTTTTAGATTTAACATCTTCATAACTCGGTTTTCAATATAAATACACTGCAGCGAAACATAATAAATATAATCCAGATCTTCCTTAAGCAGAAGTATCTATACTAACTCGAAGCGCTTAATCTACTCCAAGCAATATCGGAGGGTATCATTACTATACAATAGGTTGAGGGCTTATTTGTAAGTATAAAATTTTAACGCTAAAGAGCTATACTAAATCGTGGAACGGCGTACTAATAAAAGCCATCTAAAAAGATTCATTCAAAATATACATCGATTTACTTTCTCCTACAAATGGATAATCGAGCAAGCTCCTCTTTAAACATACGCTTCAGCCCTAATATTTACTATGACACTGGTACAGGTGAAGGCCTATAGGAGTGGCAATCACAAGGTGAATCACCTTACCAAAAGAACTTGCTTACAGAGCTTTAACAACCATATACAGAGCTCCTCGCTACATTAACAAGACCAGGATCACCAAGTGTGTATAGCATGAGAGCAAGGTAACAAGTCTATAATCTCAGAAGATGAATTATATGTATACCGGATAATGTCAGATGTGTAATTGTCTAGGGAGATGGTATAAGTCAAACAATGAGATAAAACACCATGCTTGGCAGTTGCAAATCAATGGAGAAGAAAAAGGGTTCATAAGGTTGTATTACACCTCCGCCTTACTGATGTTCAGCTGATAACCTTTCTAAGGTCTGTTTCCAAAAAGAACTGCTGAGCTTCTTCCTCGTTAGGGTCTGTCATGGCATGTGGCCTTTTTATAGAGAGCTATGTATAATATATAATGAATACTAAGATACCTAAGAGATCCGTCCTAACTGCTTCTCGGTCCCGAGGCTTCCTTTAGCCGCCCGTCTCTCATGCCCTGCTGTTAGTGGTTATATGCCAAGTAAAGCCAGCCGTCCTCCGTTGGTCCACGGCCTGTATTGGTACTTACTCCAACAACTTAAGCGGGTGCGATGTTCCATTGCTGTAGAAGTTCCCTCAGGTCCTTGGTACTTATACTGGCTACAGCTCTGTTAGGTCGTTCCCATGTCGGCTGTCACAGCAGTGTTTCCCTTTGCAACTCATAGATGCCTGATCGGCCCGGTCGCGACTACCTGTCACCATTGAAGCTAGACTCCGGAGAACACCAGTCCAGAGGTCTCCCGAATGACTGTGATATGAAGAGGGTCCCTGATTGAAAGACCACTATGCAATCATGTGTGTGTCTGTTTTCCCGACCCCCGATTTTACCGCGAATCCATGTTCGCGACCAACTACCCAACCATCTTCTTTTCTGGAATACTTGACCAAATCTTCGTCTTTTTGCTTCCTTGTTTTTGTATCCTCCTTTTCAATCATCAGTACGTATCTTGATTTAGAATTGGATATCACAAATGCAATTGAAGACGTCCTATCAGGGGGCACACACACCCCCCCCCCCCTCCTACACTTCGAGGCCTTATTTTTAAGAGAGCCAGCCACACCGTACGGCTCACGAAAACCAACAGCAACTATCTTCAGTCCAAGAAGATGGCCTGGTAAAATGGATTTTCCATCAAGAATTTCTTGGATATGCTCCAACACATGCAGCGCCATCGGGAAGTGCCCACGCGTTATTACGGGCTCCTTGTGTGTGCCGCACGCGCGGGTGAGACACTTATTCCACTAATACGCCCTATGAGCCACGAGACAGGCGAGGTGATTCATTTGCTTTGTCGGGCAATATGCGGATTGATATTTATTTAGGCAGCCCCCCCTCCTCCTGAAAAACTAAAGTATGTATGCCTATTCCCGGCCTCAAACCCATCCTGCGTGAAACCCTAGCTTCTCCCACCCTCGTAGGATTGATCGCACACGTTAGGCCAACGCCAAGACAAATCATCAACAGCCTCAGCGAAGCAGGCTGCTAGACGTCTCCCACGCGGACAACGAGGTCGAGCCAAGGCCGCAGTCCTAGCCAGGTGCCGGCCGCCCAATTGTCAGACACGGCTTGCTGAATGCTCCCTTATGTGATGGCTCTTCTCGCGTCCTCCACTTCCGTTGCCAAGTCCTCCATATATAGCCAGCGCAGCCGCTCCCCTAGTACCTGCCTGATCCTAGCAACATCAGCGCCGACTCCTTCTTCTTGAAAGGCATACGTAAACCCGGTTACGTAGCTCTTATGGACCACCTGCTGGCTCCGTGGCCGTCTCACCGTGTCGTAGGCGGCAAACAGTCCCCGGATTTTATGCTGGCTCCCTTGGCAGTCGGCTCCCCCCAGCAGCTCAGCCATGACGTACGCATCTTCCATTGCCTGGCCCGCACCAGCACCAAGATGAGGGGTCGTAGCGTGGGCGCTGTCGCCAAGCAGACAGACGCGGCCCCGATAGTACGGACTGGAGCTGGGATAATGAAACAGCGCCCACTTCTCGCTGGTGCCGTAGGACGCCAGGAGGTTGAGCAGCCTGCCATCCCATCCTGCATAATCGCGCAAGAGATCCTCGCGGGTGGAATTCACGAGCCAGTTGTCATGCGGCCAGACGCCTCCCGTCGAGGTGCGAACCACGCCTACCATGTTGACCGTCTCGCCGTGCTCGACTGGGTACGTAATGATATACCGCCCGTGCCCGAGATACATCTGCCCATTGGTGGACTTGTCAACCCCCATGAGCGCCTGGAATTCGTTCATCGGTACTAGGGCGCGGTAGGCATACTCGTCGGCAAATTGCGGCGCTGTGCTGCCTCCCTGGACGTATCGACGTGTGATGCTCTTGATGCCGTCGCACCCAATGACGGCTTGGTAAGAGGCGGATGTTCCGTCGGCGAAAAGCAGCTCGACCGCACCTCCGTCGTCATCCATGTCTCGGATGCTGGTCAGCGTCTTGTGAAAAGAGACGCTGTCGGTTGGCACGTGCTTGATGATCTCGTCCAGGAAACGGGCTCTGTGTACCGCCATCCGCGCCGGGGTCGCTGTCCAGCCGGGGGCGGCTTCGGCACTGGGTAAGGAGAAGAGAATGTCGTCCCCGGGATCGGCAGGGCCGGCGTCGCTGTCAAGATGGCCTTGGTTTGGGCTCTCCAGACTCATCCCCCTTCGAAAGGTGAGAAATGTGAGACCGCCGGTGGAATCCGAGGTCATGTGAGTCTTGAACGCCTCGAGGAGGTCTGGTGAAATGAGGCCGAGCGCTGTCACCGCACTGGGGCCCATCGTCACACCCGCTCCGATTTCGCCGAATCCGCCAGCGGCCTCGTATATGTGGACGGGAACGTGCCTGCGTAGGAGGCCGATGGCAAGTATCACTCCGCCGAGTCCACCTCCCACAATAGCCACTTTGAAGGGTTCACGGGCTGCGTAATGCCCCTCAGCATCGCTCTCCGAGCCGCTCGTAGGCGGTGTCTTTGGAGTAGGCCGGGCGGCCATGGTGGGAGACATCTACTTTTGTAGGTAGCCAGCTATCGCGCCTGTTGTCCGATTTGATCACGTTTCAGCTCGGAATGATGTGCGCAAAGAACAGAGTCAAGGGCTGCTGCTGCTCGGATCGCAACAGGGCAGTGCATCTAACGACTGAAATACCAAGATCATCGCCCTGCAACAGGATGACCCCGCTTATTACACACGGCAGATCAAATTGCCGTAGGTCAGGCAACTTGAGTGCTGCCTGCACGGGATAACTATACAGCCGACTGCAACCCCCCTTGACCACCGAGGTAATGGAACCGATGTTTTGAGCTGTACATCATGTACATGCTCGGGCTGGTATATTTACCAATTCTGCTGCCAAGCCCTATCCTTATCCTAGCTATCCCCCTATCTGTGATGCACTGATCACGCCGAGCAAAAGACATAGATGCTGAGCGACAACACAACTGTGTGTAATTGGGCCACTCTCCTCTCTCCTCTCTCGATAGCGGAAAAATACATACACGCCCATTCCACCCCAACAGGAGTCTCTCCAGCCTGAAACACTCCCAGGCCCTGCATTCACATTCACATTCACAACAAGCTCGGCACCTTAGTTACCCATCGCTGGTAATGCCGCAGTATTTGCGGGCCACTGTCCCGGGGGCACTACCGCTGCGCCAGCCGCTTCTGCCACGCCCGCTCCGGGCGCTCGTCGAAGCTGCCGCTCCGCTCGAAGAGAGCCCAGGACACCGAGACCTTTCAGAGCGCCGCCGCACAGCCCAAAAGCATACCCGCCATCTTTGTCGCATTGTTCAGGTGAGCCTTGGTGCCCCCGCAACCGCCGCACCTCTCATGGATCGCAGGATGGGAAACAACCGCTGTGTCAACCATGGGGTTCTGGTCTCCCGACAGGAAGCCAGAACCGGGAACCCGATGTTCTCGGTAGATGCCTCGACGGCCAGGATGATGTAGCTAACGCCAGCCCCTTCCCGGTACCTGACGGTGACGGATTGCTCGGGGCTCAGAGGGATTTTGGCGTGCCGTACGGAAGCCAGATCGCACGAGTAGAACCGAAAGTCCAGGGATGACGTAGCCGCGTGGCTCCCTTGAAAAATGCCGACCTCGCAGATTAGGTATTGAGGCTCACAGGCCGGGAGGCTGAGGAAGAAGGAAGGTGCGGCCTTGGACGAAAGAGCGTCCAGGCTGTGGAAGAGCGCGAGCGGCGCCAACTCGGTCACGGTGGCCCCGTGCTGAGAGTGGTACTGGTTCTTTGGGGTCAAAACCCCCTGCTCCTTGTCGAGTTCCCAGTTCGGGCCGGCTGTGGAATGTAGGGAATAGCCTTTCGACAGCGTCGGCGTGATCCTAATCTCAGGCCATGGCTTGGCTTCCCAAGGGCGCCACTGGGACCTCCCCTCCTGGGTGGGTGGGGCAATCCTGACGTACTTGGCGATGGGTGACAGCTGTAAGTCTCCCAGATCTCCGATGGCGACGAGGGATGGGTAGTGCAGCCGAGAGAGCACTCCGCCCTCTCCTCCTATGGCGCTCCTGGAAAAGAGAATACCCAACCTGCGGCTGCCAAGCTTACATCTCAGGGGAACAACTATAACCGGTTCGTAGATGAACCAGTGCCAGCTCGCTGTTCCCGGGGTGCTCTCCAGCTGTAAGCTTGGGCTGGAGCTGCGATCTCCCCCTCCCTGCTCGCCGGCTCTGGACGGGCCTTCAAAGTCAGCACGCTGGCTGATTCTTTCGATTCTACTGTCTAGAAACACGACGGGTGCCCCGAGGGGTTCTCGTTCTGGGGCTGGTTCCGAGTCCTCCACCTCGATGGTGATGGTTGGGATGGCCGGCCGCTGCTGCTGCTCGGGATCGCTGCCAGCAGCCCCACCAAGGTTTCCCGGTTCTTCACCATCTACGACGACTCGGGGCTCGTCCTGCTCCTGCCGTGGTGGGCTCGACATTGTCGGCACAGTGGCGGGGGCGTGTTGCCCTCTTGCCTCGGTGGCAAATCCAGCCTGGCGGGCTTCGACTACGATGGAAACGGCGGGTTCGGTTTCGACGGCCCGAAGTCGTAGGCCTTCGACCCGGTCTGCCGATCGCAGCTTCATCCGGACAAGCTGGTGGACAAGCTCAAAGGCAGTTTCGTATTCCTCTCCGGTACCATACGGCAGCAGGTGAATGTTCGAGGCATGTCTGAAGTGCTCCGGTGTCGGGGCAAGCAGGCCGGACGTACAGGTATAGGCGTGCTGGGTCTTGGGGTACGACCACGCAAAGAGTGATTGGTCGTCAGACTGGCGTAGGATTTCCTGCTGAAGTCTGCTAAACGCCCTTCGGCCCTCGCCGTATAACATGGGCATGCTGATGTTGAACAGGCCCATAAGGCAGTAAGCCTCATCCTCGAGCCTGGTCGTCTGTCTGCCAGCAGCCCATGACATTTTCTGCGCGGTGCTGTACTCGGGCCAGCTTTGCTTGTCCAAAGTCTGTACAGCAATGCCCGTAATACGGGAAACGGCCACCCGTAACGATCTTTTCGTACCGATCTCCTTCCAATCAGCACCGACGAAAACAAGCTCCTTGGGCGCTAGCAGTTCCTGAAGGGTCCATCCACGGGTGAACCATCGGCTCCTGAAAAAGGACGAACCTTCCAGGGCAGGATCTTCAGAGCTAGGAACGTCGCTGAGGTGAGCGTAGCAGACAGCCGCGCCGCGGTACCACTGGAACATGGAATTGATTGCTTCGGAGAGCTCGGCACTCGACGACTTGTCGATGCAGCACGCATCGATCCACAAGTAGTCGAAACCTTCCGAGTTGGCAAGCTGGCTGCAGTTCCGGACCTTCCCCCAGCCCTGTTTCGACGAGCCCTCCCCCTTGGCGTGGTCCTTGTATGAGACCTCTTCAAGGCCCCATGTGTGGGACAGGATGGCGTACCGGGGAATTCCATTGCCAGCCTCGCCGAAGAATTCTTCAAACTCCAGTGTGCGTGTGTTCAGGAGGCGCATTGTGATGGAGTCCGCAGAAGCTCGAATGGTTGGATCGCACGTGCAACTTCTCCGGATCAAATGGCGCGAACTTACTCGGTGTACACACCGGCTGTCAAACATCACGTGTTCGCCCCAGCTAGCGCCTTGGCGCCTTGGCTCGCGCTGACGCTGACGCGTAGACCGCGCAGTGCTCTCCTGAGTCTTGACCACTGTATTCTACTTGTTCATCATGACTTGATTGCCTCCGGCCGGAGGGAGGAGGCCTCCATCTTCTTTTTCCTTTTTGTCCTTCTGTTTGTGTCGTAAAGAAAACGGCATATGGGTATAAGAGTGGTGTAGCCGCACAGGGCAAGGGGATTTCCTTTTGCCAAAAGTGCGACAGTTTGTTTGTTAGCGTTGCTGCACCAGTTCAATATACTCTTCTAAGAAAAAGGGAAAATTAGCCTGAATAAAACTGTAATACTTGTCCCAAACTTATCTAATGCATGTCTTGAGTTTATTAAAAAACTAATCATTGACCTAGCTTTTTTTGGGGTCATCAGAATCGTTGTCGACTTGCTATTTCTTGTAGATCTGCCGTCTTTAGGCCGTGCATGGCCTTGGGAATGATTGGAGTGTGGTCGCATTGCTATTCCAACCCGCCAGGCTCCATCCGCAAAGCGGTGAGAGTTAATGCTGCAAGGTTCAACCCGCTCGTTGCGATTTGCCAATGTGGCCACACGTTTCCAAGTTACCATAGCCTCTTCCACAGCACCTTCATATCGCGGTCAGGTGGCACGGAGGCGCCTCCAGACCACCTCGAGTCGTTCTGAGCCGGCCTGTCCGAAGGCGTCCCATCCCGATTCACCCATTCGACAAACTCGATATCGAATCTAGATACCAACATTGCGATGGTCAACATGATCTCCTGTTTCGCGAAGAACCGGCCTGGGCAGATAGACACCCCGCCACCTATGCAACATGTCAACAGCATTCTCCTCGAGCTGGGTGTGGGGAATTTACCGTAAGGAAAAAAGTCATTTGGCTTCCCGGCCATTGCGAACTGCCGGACACGCTTGGTCTGGCCGTCTGCGCCTACGTCATTGACGTATTTGACGTGCCGCTCAGCCCAGAACTCCGACGCAGGATGTCCCTGAGCACCCCAGATCTCCTCGTCATAATGTGTGATTTCCGTTGCCGCTTGCAGGATGGCGCCTTTCTCCAGTGTGACACCTCCGAGCTCGACCGGGCCCGTGATTTGCCTCGTGACATTCATGGATACGTGAAGGCGTAGGCCCTCGATATAGATGGATTGCAGGAGAGGCAGGGAGAGAAGCGCCTGTGCGTTGATTGTCTTTTGTCCCGACGCCGGCGCAATCTCATACGCGGTCATGACTTCCTCGCGGACTACCTTGAGTAGCGCCGGGTCTTTTACAACCTCCATGACACACCACGCCGCTACCGGAATCGTATTTGCATTCCCACTGCAAGAGGAGGTAGTCAGCATCTCCAGAATCAGTCTTGCCGACCTGGCAGAAAATGCTAGAGAGGGAGGTTATACCGTACCCAAAGACAGTCATATTGGCGAGCCCCCCCGCCATGGTTGTAAGCGCAAAGCCGGATTCGGTCATCCATCTCACCAGCTCTCTCGTAAAGCGAGACCCGAAGATGGGCTCCCAATCCGGATCCGCCCCTTGGCTCCAATCAAAGTCGCTCAAAGCTGACTTGAGATATCGAGCGCATGCCGCCTGGAGTTGATCCCTTCTCTTCCAAGACTCACGGTTCAACCACTTGGGAAGGCCCCAGACAAGGCTTGCCGCAATCTCGTGAAACCTCCAGAGAATCTCCAAGAGGCCCGGATTCACGTCAAGTACGCGCCGCCCGTTGATGGAGGTGATGGCCGCTTCGGCCATATCCTTGAGGAGGAAATCGTATATGCATACTTCCGCCTCCCGGCCCACCTGGAACCGGTCGAGCTGTTGGCCGAAGAAGCGTTGGTACGACCCGGCAAGCGCGTTCGTCTCGTGCGTCCGAGCGAGATAGCTGTGGATGGTGCGATGCATGCCGGCCCAGTAGCGCTCCTGGTCGGGCGTCTTCTCTGTCCCGGGGGCGGGGTTTTGGAGGCGGCCGGACTTATCGTTGGCAAATTTGGCCAGATCCTCTTTTGTCGAGCCCCAGATATGCTCCTGCACCATGAGGAAGAAGATGTCGGAACTGACGCTGGCAGATGTGCGGAACATGGCCTGGATGTTGTTGGTGCCTGCGATGAGGTAGACTTTCATGGGGCCGAGATAGAACTGCACGATGTTCCTCTGTCGCAGTGCATTTCTGCCGTGTCGCGATTAGAAACGCATGGAACCCAGCCGCAGGTTTTACAGTACCTTGCTCTTGCTAGGAAGCTCTTCATGTTGGTCATGTACAGGAGCGTGATGGAGAGCCGTGGGATTGTGCCGGAGAGCGAGGGGATGGCCGATTTGTCGGGGCGCCAGAGGTAGCTGGCGATCCCCGCGATGAGGATCGCGACGGCGGCCAGAAACAAGGGTGCGCGGCTGTAGTCCGTCAGCCATTGCAAAATGAGAGGTGTCATCGTGAGTTTCGTATGCTGCTCTTAGTTTGTTGGTGTGCCAAGAGCGGAGAAGGTCTGGGACCTTGCCATGGGGTTTAGAGTGATTTGAGCGATTTAATCGCAGTTGTTCAGTTGACCGCGATGGACATGACTGCGGCTGCGACCGCGACTATGGCTGCAACCGCAGGCCCCTGGCCTGAACCGCCTTTTTTTGCTGGCGGTCGTTGACAAGCGGTGAGTGAAAAATGTGGGGTAGGTGGATGTAATGGGCGCAAATTGGCGATTTGGCTAGGTGCACCTTGACGCTCTCAAATTTTTTTTTAAAAAAAATAAAGGCTATGAACTCGTACCGACCATCATGTTTCCATGACCCTCCCACCCGCCAGCGCGGGATCAAGCTCTGGCTTGACGAAGCCGTCACCGTATTCGACAGCGCTCAGCGCCCACGCAGCCAATTTCTGGGGAGACACTTCCCTCAGGGCATCGTCCCGTTTGATTTCCCCCGCTAGGACCCGTTTGAACAGTGGCTGGAGCACCTCGACGCAGTATCGACAGACGCGAATCGCCGAGACGAGGTCGAGGTCGGCTCGATCCGATCGCGCAATGATGGCACCCCCTTCAAAGACGGACCGCGACTTGCCCCAGCTGCCGCTGGAGACGCCTATGTCGGTCGTCAAGGCCGTGGCGTAGGCATTGCGTAGGCCGCCGCCACTGCTTTCCGCGGACTCAAGTTCCGTTCGGCGAGGCTTGCACACCCTCAGCGGGACGCCTAGCCGCTCGGACAAGGGGGACCGCTCATTCGCGAACGGGAGGTGGCGCTGGACGGAGACAGCGCAGAACACGTCGTGGCCGTAGAGCCTCTGCTCCAGTTCGCAGCTGATGCGCACGGCGTGGATGGAGCCGCCGGTAGGCGTCTCGCGGACCGTGCTGTCGCCGCGAGTGCTGAACAGGTCCAGGACATGGCGAAAGTCCGAAAGGGTTATGTCGGCGGCCGCGGACGGCGGGGCGTTGGCCCTCCCCGCCATCGCCACGAGCTGGCCGCCGCCACCCGCCTCGCCCGGGACCGTCATGCCGTGGCACGCTTCGACTGCGTGGCGCAACGACTTGTTCGGGAGCGCATCCCCCCGCCGGTGATAGACGCTGATGTCGTGGCCCACGCGGACGCCTCGTCGCTGGTTTCGCGTGATGGGTATGGCGCCAAAGGCCTCACGCCCGGGCCCGAGAAACGAGCCAAGCTCGGGATAGTACCGGTCAGGTGTGCCGGGTTTGCGTTCTGTTATCATCAGTACCCAGATGAGAGCCGGCAGCTCGGTGTCACTGGGGAACCAGATGCCGAGCTTGTGGTGTTTCGATGGCCGGGACTGTATAAACGCGAGGTATGACGAGCATAACAGCTGATGTGCCGGCCAGTCGACCGACTTGCATTGCCTTGAGCAGTACCAGACCGATAGACACCCCGAACACTTGCCCGACCCGCCGGCGTCGGACTGGCACATGATGCACATCTGTCTGCCCCCCTGGGACGGGCTTGCAGGGGGTCGGATCGAACGGGGGTGGAGTCTGTGATAGTGTTAGTGGACATTTGTACCCTAGGCGCTTGCTGTGTGGGTTCGTTACAAGATTTGCATTCTCTCGCGGACCTCCTGGCTCCTTCTCTCGAGTTCTTGTCGGTGGGCAGACTGCCGTCTGAGCCCCGCCATGTCAGCCGTCCTCAGATCCGACACGGCCGACGACTGCGGTACCATAAGGGGCGTGGGTCTGCTCGGGGACAAGCGGGCGACGATTTTCCCCTTGACTATGCCACACAGCTGTTGGAGCTCCCGGCGCAGATTCTCCGACTGCAGCACGCCGAGGCCCCAAAACGGATAGCAAACGCCATGGTGTCCACGCACTCTTGTTTGGGGTGCCAGTACCGACAGCAGAGAATGGCAAAGAAAGCAGGCCCTCTTGCTGCAACCGATATAGGGCAACGATGGTGCTAAGGAGGGTTCCGCCTCGTATCTCAAGAGCAGCTGGGCATCGCAATGGACCGGGAAGGCGCGGGCGCAGTCTTTCCGGAACCGCTTCTGTCTATGGGATAGAGACTTAGGAAGCCGATCCAGGCGAGGTAGGCCCAGCTGCTCCCACGCTTCTGCGAGGCCCAGGATTTGCTGGGGGCCGAGTCGCGTGAAGCCCGGGGTCTCGACCTTGATGAAGACGACGGCCTGGAATCTCGGAAAAAGGTGGGCGATGCGAGCCAGTGTCCGCAGATTGACCGCCGGTCTCGCGATCAAACGGCAGAGTCTCGCGGCTTTGCTCCCGTCCACAGAGGGGGCTATCCGCTTCAGTTCCGCCGAGGCCGCTTCGGGTGATCGGGCGACCACGGCGGCGAGCCGAACCATCCCAAGCCTAGCCATTGCTGCTGACTCCCCGGTGGCCGGAGCCAAGATGGAAGCCCGCACCCACCTTACGAACTCCTCGGCCGCATCCGGGACTGACAGCTGATTTTCTTGGCTGGGGTTGGGCGAGCGAGCCCCGCCAACTGGCCGCGTCGCAGCTGACAGCATCAACGTGGCGCCCTTCAGGAGTTTGGCGAATTGCCCTATCCACCCGTCTAGTCGCGTTGCATTGCGCCTCACGGTGGCCTCGAGGAGGGAGGGGCAAGAATTCTCCACGTCGTACATAGTGCCATCTGCCGCTGTCGTCCCCTGCCCGCCACACTTGGCGAGAAAGTGTGACAGGGAGGCGAGCCACTTGTCGTCCTCGACACTAAAGCGGTTGTTTCTGGCAACGTCGACCTCGACCGAGTTCGTCTTCTCTCTGAGGGCCGTGGCCGCGACGTGTTTTCCACCCCTTTTGTGGGCAAGCAGCTCGGCAACACAGTTCAGGAACTTTTGGCGGATGGGTTCGCCGTGAGCAGCCAGGTAATCTGGGGCCTCGCCGGCAATGATTGAATCCGTGTCAAGATCGTCAACCAAGTCATCCTCGCTATCGCCATCATCCTCGGGCAAGACATCTGGTACGGGACTGGGTTTCGATGGGCCATCCGTCGTGGAGCAAGTGTACGGATGCAGATATGATAAGATGTGTGATGCCCAGACTACCTGAGCATACTCGTTGGAGGGGTGGAGAGGCTGTTGCACAACAAACGCCATGTTTGTGGTAAGTGAGGGCGGGAGAAGGAGGAGGGTTTGGAGGAAATTGGGGGTCAGACAGCAGCGCCCAACATCTCGCCATATGCCAAGTGGCGGCAGGCCTCACTGCATGCACGATGCCCTCCCTCCCCCGCCCCCGCGGAAAAATGCTGTCCATCCTTAGTTCCGTGCTCAATCCGAGTTTCCCGACCTGGCTCCTCAACCGGCTTCTCCGCCGCCGGCGCGCGCGTGTGGACTTCTTCTCCATACCCTCCTAGCAGCCCCGATGCTGACCCTAGGCGAACATGAGGCCCTTGTCGATAGCCTTAACGTTCAGATGCAGCTTCACGGCGCGTTACCAGGGAAGCGGCCAGACGTCCCGGCTGAGAAGCAACTGGTAGTCAGGCCAGATATTGCTGGTAGGCACAATTCTCTCCCTGTGTCGAGCTAACCCTAACCTGACCCATTCCCCCTAATAATAAATTTCGCGTTATATACTGTCAGAAGCACTGCACTTTTGGAAGTGGAAGAACAGATAGAGTTGTAACTGTGTGATTATATTGTTTGTATGGTCTCCAGCAAAGCCAGAGCCGTCCGTTAGTCTCATAGTTGCATGCAGTCGCCACTATCATGGCACTATAATGACGACTATTACCAATTCTTTTCTAGCATCTTCGACCTGTTCCTAACACTTTTCATGTGGCATATATGGCCATACCTAGGTTGCTCTAGCGGCTCCAATAATCATGTCAAGGGAGATTCACAGGCCCTGGCTTCCTGCTTTTTGCTGCCATACTCGCCCTACATCCTTAGGTTCAGCCAACTGGGATCCTCCGTGCCTCTCCTCACATAAGGCTAGGGAATTCATGACCACTTGTCCACAATGGAGCTAGACTCTCGGGGTCGGCTGTCAGGCTAGTGCTTTTACACTTTCCTAAGCTTCCCGATTCATTATCTTCAAAACACTCTGGTGGGGACGCTATTTCGTAGCGCTCCCTGGTAGGTAGGCCGCTCAGATTTCATCGCTCCTGCTGGGCCGCGATACTCCTGCTTGCCAATGGTTGGGGCTGGTCTTGATCGTACGTGCATCCCATGGTCCAGTGATTAGCCCCCCGCGGATTTCTTGCACGCGTCAACTGCACAGTGTGGTCCAAAAGGTATTGGTCTGACCTTGGTTCTTGATCACGGTGAACCCAGCAGTATGACAATTAAAGTCTCCTATAACTAGAAGTCTCTGCTCTGGCCATTCTACTAGGCTCAGGACCTACTAGAGTAGTTCTTTATCTCCTATTAGGTTTTAATATAAGTTATATATTTCTACTCATTCCTTACTATATCATGGCCGCCCAACAGGGGGTCCACCAACACCCTCTTCATAGAGAGTTGGCGCTTGAAAGAGCGGCGGTTGGTTATGGATGAAAGTACTATAAAGCGGGATAGAGCGGGCACTTGAGTAATATTGGGCGTGTGGAAATTGCTCGCTGCCTGAAAGATGTTTGCTATCGCGAAGATGTCCTTGGTCCTGGACTTCCGCTTTGCCTACCCAATTTGCGGCTTTTGGACTAAATTTGAACTGTTGCAGAAAGAAAAGGAGAGAATGCGCGGTCGCGTTGATGGCCCAGGTCTATTATTCTAATTCTGCATCTAAGCGCTACTACTCGTCATGCAAACACACATTTTAAGCGCCCCCTAGACCCCCCAGAAAGCAGCCCGTTTTAAAGCCAGCCCAAGAAAAACACTCCCTCAATACGCACTGCCCTGCATCAGCCATCGACCCCTTCACACCACCTCTGTCCCAGCAAGTGCTCGTGACTGTATGTCAGTCCTGTCATAGGGTATCAAAATTCGTTATTCGTCGCCCTCCCCGTCCCCCCCCCTCCCCCCCAAAAGAGAAAGAAAGAGCTTTATATGCTGTGATGACAATGCAGGGGAAGATCTGGCGACCAGACCGGTGTCGCAACCAGATAGGTGACCTCCTTGATGATGGTAAAAAAGACGAAAAAGAAGCCGATGTTGAGCCCATGGCCCACCCAGGCAAACTCGCCCCGGGAATCGACCGTCTCCCAGTAGCCCATCCACACGACCGCCAGGTACGGGTAGAGGGCGAAGGTGAGGAAGTCGCGCAGGTTGACGGTGACGAGCACGTAGACGTGGTGGAAGTGGTCGAGGTACTCCCAGAACAGCACCGCGGGCATCTCGGCCCAGCCGCACACCATCGACTCGCCCTCGTAGTCGTGGTTGAGCACGATGGTGTAGAGGAGGGTCCGCAGGAACGAGTGCGCGCAGAAGCCGACCACGAAGACGCCGAACTCGAAGCCCAGGCTGGTGTGCAGCGGCCCGTATTGCCGTTGGATGCCCTTGGCGAGTCCCAGAGCCCAGAGTGCCGACATGATGGTGAGGATGTCGTCGAGAAGCCGCGTGTAATTCGTGTAGCGCGGCTTCTTGAGGACCGGTGTCATCTTCCCGATGAGCAGACGGGCGCCCTTCTCGAGGAGGGGAGCGAGGATGAAGCCCATCACGACACCGGCCACCCAGTTGGCCATGTGCACGTTGATGGTCTTGAGGGTCTCGTTGATGCAGGCCCAGATGCCGACAGCGGAGCCAAGACCTAGGCCGACCGACAAGGATTCGGCAATGGCAGCGAGGAAGTGTTGCCGTTGGTGGATGATGGGGTGATAGGCATGGATATTGATGACTTTCTCTGTGTTGCCATCGCCTATTGGTGTTTGGGTGCCTGAAGTTTGGGTCTTGGGGGTGCCACAACCGGTGTCGTCGGTTGTGTTGCCTGCTTCGAGATCCCATCCCTTGTTGGCGTCCATGATGTGTTATTGGGGATGTGGTCCAGTGTTGGGACACTAGTTGTACTGATGACGTGAAAGCAATCTCAATTGACCAATGTGTCGCAATCAATGCACTTTGGACCGGTGGGTTTAGACATGGCTGGGGCAGGGAGGAAACAGGTTTAAATATGGAAAAAGTTTAATTGTTCGGCCAGTTTACCGTTATGTTGTCATCTGAATACGAGTCGCTGTCGCCGTATAACGCCCGATGATCGTGATGTGGTGAAGATGCGCCTGAAAATTCCTCAGCATGGGCAACGTGGAGGGTCTGGGTTCGCTATACAAAGGGCCGAGAATAGGAGGTATCGAGACAAATAACGATACAGCGGTGGGAAATCGTATGATCAGATTGAAATGGCACGCGGGTGGTAGGGGTGGAATTTCCTTATCGCAGGGCCTAGACGTTCTAGAAACAGGACCACTGGCAGGTACAGGATTGGCGCCAGTTTGCGGCCGGCCATGCCGCGAGGCGCAGTTTCGCCGCGGAAACGCCCGCCACTCGGAGAATGCCCCATTTCCCAGCCACTCGCAGCGCGACGCTTTTGCTTCGCGCCAAGCTGAAATGGCAAACTTGGGTTATTGGAGTCTATCTTGGACAGAATTTGCCAATATCGAGAGAATAACAGGCACTTAGGTCGGCCGCAACATCACTACCGACATTGCTCCCCACGGGCAAAAAGGTACATAAGATAGGTAGTAATGAGACATCCCTGCAAAAACTTTCACTACTATTGTCTCAATACATTGGCTACAACTGACATTGCTCAGGCGGTATACCCATGGCTGGTTTGACGATGCAGGCTACTCCCAGTCTTCATTCATCGGAACATGGCAAGTGGGTAGTCGGGAGTCACGGCATGCGGACCTGGTTTGGTCTGAGGACGGGACCGGCGCATGGTCTGGAAATGCAAGCTATAGCCTGTGCGAGCGGCGGTCGATGCCTGGATCTATTCTACTTGTGCGATATCAGGAGAAGGAGTCAGCTGGGACGAGAGCAAGTTCCTGGACACCTTGAAGGCTTTTGGGAGCGATGCAGCTCATGGAAGCGGTGCGAAGCCATTCCTGGAGCTTCATGCTTTCCATGATGAGAAAGCAATGGAAGGATCCCAGAATGGTAGATTGTCTATATTCCATGCTAGATACCAACCTACCTGAAGGTGCTACGGAATACACCTTTTGATGTGAGAAGTGTTATCAAATGCCGCATGCCAACTGTAATCCTTTCCCAAGTCCAGGAGTAGCTACCATCTAGTGAGGGTCATGCATGATCAACTTCCCCCCTGATCCCGTCCCGTGAGATTTGGTATCAAAATTTTGTATAGAGTGGATGCTGAAAAACTTAATCCCGGGTCCTTTCGAGGTTGACGCTTCATCCTTCTTCACACAGAGCGGCCCATTACTTGTCTGTGCAACCTTCAAAGTGGCCCTTCGCGCGTGCTAAGACGGCGGGATTTGGTTGAAGACCAAAGGCGGCTGCTTCTCGGCCTCCAAGCCCATGACAAAGTCAATAGCCGTCTCGAGCGTGGTCTTGACGGCGTTTCCGGAATCTCCCAAGTGCTTCTCGATCTTCTCGGCGATAGACGCAAACGTGATGGGAGCGCTGAGGCCGCCTTCGACGCCCGTTCGGATCAGGTAGATTGGTAAACAACCCACAGACTTGGAGTCCTTGTTTTTATCTTCTTCGCAGCACGCAGTGATGAGTAGGGTTCCGAAGAGAGGCTGAAGGATATAAAAATGGTGGTCCACGACGTAGTGCTTGTGGAGCTCCCAAGTGCTGCTGCTCCCATCTCTTTGGTAATCGGCAGCACACTCAGTGTAACCTGATGGATGCCGTGTACCTTCTCGCAGATGTGCTGGTCCAGGGAAGCAAAACTGTTGATCGTCTAGTCGTCAACTGTTGGACCGGCAGCTGAAAACCTCCCAGGCACAATAACCTTACAGATGAAGCGTGAATGGGAGAGTTCGCTGCGATAGGGACGGAACCAGCGACGGTAGATATAGTTGTGAAGCACAATCGCGACGAGACGGATTAGCAAGGGGTCATTCAAAACATTCGAAAGAATGTAAACGGGGACCGACTTGTTGCATATATCCTTGAAATCCTCTGGGTCCATCTTCATGTTGGGGAGTGTGACGGGACCCTGACTGAGATGTTAAGTTCATAACAGGGAGTTGATTGACGCCTGGGTTCATCTTGGGAAGGTGATAGACGCCTTGTACCTGCGGTACATAGTAGAAATTGGCTCTCCAAGGCCAGATTTCATTGCGGTGGCTTCCTTCTTCGAAGTCACACGCCAACCAGAGAGCTTCTCCCATGTGAGCTCGTCGAATGCTTTACGGCATCTGCTGCCAGGAATACGGACTCGGTACGGTACTTTGGCCATGTCGCGTGGTGTTGCTTGCCTTGAGGCTTGTCGAGCTGTGGCGAGTGACAGATGTTACCGGGGGAGGTTGTAGGGTGCTTGATTGTGAACTTTGTGACGAAGGAGGGTGGTGCTCTATATAAAGTAGGGGATAAGGTACCTGCCCAACTTCAGTCAATGCCTCGGCAATCAATTACGTCACAAACAACTTGACCTTTGAGGCGTGACTACCCCACCAACTTTAATTGAGGGACTTGAATTTCTCCGTGCTCTTTACAGTTCCTATCTCTAGCAGCAGGCCGACCGCTACTTCAGCCCCCAGGCTTCACCTGTATGTACATGCGAGGAATATCCGCCAGAGCGCCCTGCCCTCAATACCCTTCTATGGCATGAACTCACCCGCGCCGAATTCCCTGGTCAAGATACTGGTCGATATTTGACCGAGCCCATGTACTAGAACTATGTGCGTGCCGGGGGAAAAACCTTACTCTTTATGCACAACTACGTAAGCCGTGTTTTGCTTTTTAGGCGGCCTGAGAGAATGTTTTGGTTCGATATGATGGCGTATTATCTTCAGAGAGAGAAACCCAAGTCCCGAAAAGGCATCTCTAGCACAGAAAACGCATATCCAGTGTTCTAAATGGCCATTTCCGATCTAGTAAAGGCATCCCTAGTATCTAGAAAAATAAATTCGAGAAATCCTGAAGACATTATTGCGGCCTAATATCATATGTTAATAAACCAAGAAGGGTTGGGTTATATTATTACGACTCGAGTTCGTCACCTAAGTCACTCACTTACAGTTCTTCACGACTCTTTATACCCATTTTACAGCCCCTTGGGACTCTTCGTGCTTAGACGCTTCTTTAATACAATAGTGATACAGATGCATGGCGGCGACATTTCGAGCCTCGAGACAATTTAGCAAATTGGCATCGCCAATCCTGCCATGGAGACGCAATCGCTTATCGGGAGTATTTATGGCGACAATCCCGAGCCAGTGGTCGAACCTCGAGACGATTTGGCGTGTTAGCATCGCCAATCCGCGCTCGACCTTCGGGTGGATTAGGTACCTATCTTTATTAGGGTTTTATATGAGAATATTCTCTTCTTAAATCATAGTATTTCTTCACTGTGGAAAAGAAGATTAGGAGTGTTTGTTGAATTAAAATACTTAATTTATATGATATAATACGACTAGTTAAAAGTCCAAGGATTAAGCATTATAGTTCATTTTTTGTTGAGACACCCGTGGGCTATATATCAAGTTGGGCAGTATAATTTCGGTTCTCATGGATGTGTGGACGAACAGCATCCTTACACTATCCAGGAGTCTGGCTACTAGACTTCGGTGATTGGAACAACTCAAGCGTTGACGATTTAAATCCTCATTTATCATAAGAACTGTCATCCCTTCAACCCGCTAACCCCATCAGGTAAAAGCCTTGACCTCCCCGTGATCTTCCCAACCAACTCCTCCAACGAGACGTTACTCAAAATCTCAAACACCGAAACATCGCTCTGCACTTCCTTCAATAACCACGTCCGCACCTCCACCGCCACCAAGCTATCAACCCCGTACGAATTCACCGGCCTACCCACATCCACATCCTCCACCTTCAACAACAGCGTCCGCGCCAACTTACCCACAAACGCCTCTTCCACAACCCCTATCGCCTCCTTCATGGTCTTCACTCCCTCCAGCCGGCCTTTCACCTCCCCATCCCCACCAGTCCCCAGCACGACCGCTGTACCACCCTCATCCTGTGTTCCAAACACCTTCAGGGCGCCGAACCGCGACTCCGAAAACCAGTACGGCTCCGGGTCCCCGTCGCTCTGTAGCACGCCGCCGGTAGCTAGCCCGATAACGGGCTGGATTGTGTTGAGGGCATTGCCCATAGCGGCTTCGAGGGTGGCTAGGAGCTGGGGCTCGGAGAGCATGGGGGCGCCGGTGGGGAGGAAGTCGACGCGGTCGCCGTGCTCGGCGACGTGGCCTATGCCTGCTACCTTGCCGAGGCAGATGGAGGTGGCCGGGAGGTTGAGGGAGTGGCGGTGATGAGCGAGGGCATCTTGGTAAGTGTTACCGGCGGCGTAAGCGCCTTGGGAGCGGGTGCCGATGATGCCGCCGATGGAGGATGTGGTGATGAAGAAGTCGAGGTTTGCGGGGGCGAGTTTGTGCACGTTGCGGGTGGCGTGGAGTTTAGAGATGAGGGGAGTGTGGAAATCTGTGGCTGTCATCTTGTCGAAGATGACGTCTTGAAGTTGCATGGCAAGCATGAGGATGCCCCGGATTGGTGGGAAGCCTTCGCTCTCAACCTGGTCAAGGACTTGCTTGAGTTTGGCTTCGTCACTGATGTCGCACGCAAATACCATGTGTTTGACGCCAGCCTGAGACAGCTCCTCGAGTGTTTGTTGGGCTCTTGGATCCTTGGCGCCGGATCGCGAGGTAAACAAAAAGTGTCTCGCCCCCCTGCTGGCCATCCACAGCGACAGCGAGCGGCCCAGGCCGCCGAGACCGCCTGGCACAAAGTACGTTGCATCGGGGCGTAGCCGCAATGGCTTGACCCCCGCGTCGCGAAGGACCTAATCACCGTCAGACAGGTTTTAGCCAGGTCAGATGAGTGTCACTTACCGGCACCATGTCGTCATCGACCACCTTCAACACCATCTTTCCAGTATGCTTCTTCATATTCATGATACGGAAGGCCTCCTCGATCTGGGAGAACTTCATGATCTGAATGGGCTTGACCAGGCGGATGACTCCTTCGCGGTGGTAGCGCAGGACATCGTCCATCAGCTGCGCATACATGTGCGGCTTCTCCTTGACGACGGCGCTCAGCATGACCGACGAGAATGTCGTGTTCTTGGAAAATGGAGCCATGTCCAGGCCGGTGTTTGACTCTGCCCCGTGTTAGCATAATTCCGTGACCAAGCCGGATTGACGTACCAATATCCGTAATGCCCAGTTCGATAAACCTCCCCAGGGGCGCAATGCAGTGCCATGTCTGGCGCAGCACCTCACCGACGGTCGAGTTGAGAATGACATCCACGCCCCTCCCCCTGGTCATCCTCTTGACCCCCTTTGCAAAGTCGGTATCCTTGTTGCTAAAGATGTGATCCTCCGCTACTCCGTACTCGTCAACCAAGATCTTCCTCTTTACCTCGCTCGACACTGTCGCATAGACCTCGGCGCCAATATGTCTTGCCAAATCAATCACCACACGTCCCACAACCCCCGACGCCGAGTGCACCAGGATCGTCTCCCCTTTTTGCAGCCGGGCTAGGTAGCAAACCGCATAGACAGCCGTCCCATAAGCAGAGGGCATGCCAGCGCCCTCCTCCAACTCCAGCTCCTCAGGCAGCACCGTAACCACATCCTCATGGTTCCTGATCAACGTCCGATACAACCTCGGCGCCCAACTCATGACCCGATCCCCAGCCTTTACGCGCGTCACCCCGCCCCCAACCCTCGTTACCACACCCGAAAACTCAACACCCTTCTCCGGGCTCCAAATCCGCCCCATCGCGCACGCCAGGTCGTACAGACTCAACCCGACGGCCTTGACTTGTATCTCAACCCCGCGGTCGTCTAGCGGCGCAGCGGAATAGCCCTCGTCGGGGACAAAGCGGAACGACTCCAGCGCGCCCTGCGTCTTGAGTTCGAGCCGTAGGGGGCGTTGGGAGAGGGGCTCGAGAGCGAGGAACTCGGCGGCGGCGGGGATGGGGTCTACGATGGCGCTGAGGGCCGCGTCGGGCAGGAGCCGTGGGATGTGCAGCGTGGCGTTGCGGAGGGCGTATTCTGACTCGGGGGAGGGGAGGGAGAGGAGGTGGGCTATTGTCGCGGCGTCGGATGAGGCGTCTGAGGGGTCGAGGTCGAGGGTGGTGAGGTGGATGTCGGGCTTTTCGGAGCGGATGGTGCGTGAGAGGCCGGTTATTAGCGACATTTCGGGGAACGGGCAGGCCATGGTACCGCCCCGAGTAAGCCAGAGGGTTGCTGCGGAAGTGGAGATCATGGCCTTGATGGCGTCGAAGTTGGGCGGGGAGATGGTGGTGAGGAAGGGGGTGTCGGCTTCGAGGAGGGAAATGCATGTTTTGTTGGTTAGGGGGGGAAGGGACGAGAGGGGGGCCTGTTCGACCGAGACGCCTTGGCTCGAGAGGATAGTGGTGAGCTGGGAGGCGAGGGAAAGAACGGTGGGGGTAGAGGAGGCAGGTGGGGTGACGAGGACGACTTGCGAGGGCAGGGACGCCCTAGGGGCGGGCTGGGCCCGCGACATGATGATGGAGCAGAAATGGCCTTCGGTTTGCCGGTCGTGGAAACACCACTCAATGCCGCCAAAGCCCTGGTCGCGCAGCTGGGCGTCCCACTCCTCATCCATGAGTAGAGGACCCCATTTACGTCCGTCTTTTTCGCCTGCCCACCACCCGGGGAGAGTTCCAAAAACCATGTGTCCCCGGCGGCGTTGGCCGGTAAACTCGAACAGCAAAAGACATCCGCCACTAGGTCACTCGTTAGCTTCTCCCGGACCTTTCGGAAACGAAAACTCACGGCTTCAGCATCTTCCTGCAGTGCGCCAGCGCCGTGCTCGTCGACGACGTGGCATGCAGCACCTGAAAGGCAACCACAACGTCGTACGTCCCGACCGCATGGCCCTGCGGCTCGGGGTCTTTCTCGACGTCCAAGACCTTGTAGTCCATAACCGAGCCATACTTGCCGAAATCCTTCGAGGCCGCCTCGAAGAAAGCGCTGCTGACATCAGTATACGTATACCTCTCGACCCTCGCAGCCACCTCGGCTGGAGCCCCCAGCGCGGATAGAATCCGACTCGTCGCACCGCCCGTCCCCGCGCCCACCTCGACAATCCGCAACGGCCTCTTGTGTGACAACTGTCGAATGAACTCCCTCGCCACCGCAGGTGTGCGCTCATCCGAGTCAGCCGACCGATAAAACTCGGTCAACAAATTCCCCTCGCGCATGACCTCCAACGGCTCAACCTCGCGTCGAAAGATCCTCTCCAAATTCTCACCAACCCGACACAACAATCTTCCGTCCACGGTCTCGGACGCCACCCGCGCCAACAACTTCGTGTCGGCCTCCTCGTCATCCCCCAACCAATCCGACCGCTGCGCGCGCAGTGTACCCTCGAGCGCCTGCACGTACTCGCGCTGGATGTAGTGGTACAGCAGCCTGTGGTGAGGCAGGAACGAGCGCACGTCTTTGAGGGTGAACTCGTCAAGGGCGCGCTTGCAGTAGATGAAGGCGGCGTGTTCGAGGTCGTCGTCGAGGGTTGCGTCGAGGGCAGGGGCAGCGTCCCAGGCGGATTGGAGGAGGGACATGGTTTGCGGCGGAGTGAGAGTTGTGATGTCGACGGCCCATACGGGCCGGGAGGCGAGCATGCTGCTGATCTGGGGGACAGAGGGGCTGTCGAGGTCGATTACCTTGAAGCCGTCGATCACGACCAGCGGGGTGGACCACGGGGCGGTCGAGATGGCCATGGACCCGATCTGTTCGGTGTAGAGCTGGTCGGTGCGCTTGGCGAAGCCGAGGAGATGGGTTCCTGGCGAGGAGGGGATGTGGGCCGAGATGTAGACGTTCGCGACATGTTTGGGGATGCGTGGTTTCTTGAGGGTCGCGCCGTCCTGGATAGCGACGAAGGTCTGGAAGATGGTGTCGAGGATGGCGGGGTGCAGCAGGTTGGGCGACTCCCAGCCCGCAGGCATCCAGGCCTTGGTGTCGGGGATGGCAAGCTCGCAAATCGCCTCGGTGTCGTTGGATCGGAACGCCGTGATGTTGCTGAAGGTCGGCCCCATATCAACACCCGCCTTGGCGAACTAAAACGGTCAGCACCATACACCCAATCAAATCTCACGACTTACAGCATCAAACAACACCTCAGGCCGCCCCTCCTTCAGTCCAGCCCCACTCAATCGCTGATACTCCCTGCTCAACCTCTCAGCCTCCGCCTCCTCCTCATCCACAAAACATCCGTCTCTCTCTCTCTTTTTCTCCCCCCTCACCAAACCAGTACAATTCCTCGTCCACGCGCCCGCCCGGTCCCTCGACTCAAGCGCAAACCCCCTCCACCCCCGTCCCGCCCGCAACACAAACCTCGTCTCCACTCCCTCCGCCGGAACCAACAAGGCCGCTTCCGTCTTGACATCCCGCAGCCGCACCCCCTCAACCTCATCCGTCTGTCGCACCGCCTCCACCGCCATGGCTACCATCCCCGCAAGCGGAAACAGCACCGACCCCTGCACCTTGTGATGTTCCAGCCAGGGTACCTCGGCCAGACGCAGGTGGTTCCGCCACGCGGGCTCTGCGGGGGAGGAGTACTCCGAGAGGGCGCCGAGGAGGTCGTGGCGCGGGTGGACGCGGTGCCGGAAGGCGGCGGAGGCCGGGGCTTCGTGCCAGAAGCGGGTTGTGTGGTTCCATGCGTAGGGCGGGAGGTCGACGAGGGGGGCTAGCGGGGTGTGGGAGAAGGATTTGTTGGCCGCGGCGGGGAAGAGGGGCACGTTGTGGGCGAGGAGGAGGGAGGCGGTGCGGAGGGTGGAGGTTATCGCGTGGACTTTGCGGGTGAGGAGGGAGGTGGTTGGGGTGCGGGTGGTTTGGGTTATGGGGCTTTGCAGGGCGCCGTGCGGCCCGATCTCGAGGAGGAGGGTTGGGGAGAGGGTGAGGGCGGTGGAGAGGGCCCGGTGAAAGAGAACCGGGGAGGTCATGTTGGAGACCCAGTACTCTGGGGTGGAGAGGGTGCTGGCCGTGATGAAGGTGCCGGTGACCGAGGAGAACATGGGGATGGGGGTGTCTGTTGGGGAGCTGGGGAGGTCCGCGAGGGCAGAGAGATACGGCCCGGCGAGCTCCTGCATGTGCGGGGAGTGGTAGGCTGTCGAGACTAGGAGCTTGCGGCAAAAGACTTGCTTCGCATCGAGCAGCTCTTTGACTTGGTTGATGACGGCGACATCACCCGACAGGGTGACGCTCGCGGGACTGTTGATGCAAGCCACGGTTAGCTCGCCGTTATCTACAGCCTGAACAAACGGCTCGACATCAGCCTCGCCCAGTGCGACAGCCATCATGGCCCCCCTCTTTGACAGGCTGGACGACAGATGACCTCGGTGGAACGCAATCTTCCACGCCGTCTCGCGCGAGATGGCCCCCTTGGCATAAGCAGCGGCAATCTCTCCGCTAGAGTGGCCGACGACCGCGGCTGGCTCGGTGCCCCACTCACGGAGGAGGTCGACGAGCGCAACCTGCAGCGCGGTGCACGCCGGCTGGCTGATCTGGGGCTCGTTGATGCGCGAGTTGAGCTCGGTGGCTTCCAGCTCCTCGAGCAGGTCCCACTCGCACCCGAGGGTGCCGAAGTAGGCCCCTGCTTCTTGCAAGTTTGTCCGGAACGTGGGCGAGCCCGCGATGAGTTCGCGGCCCATGGCGAACCACTGGGCGCCTTGGCCAGTGAAGACCCAGAGCAGCGATGGGGTCTGCGAGGCGCGGGTTGGGGGTGGCGGGCTCTCCAGGGCTGAGATTGCTTCGTCTAGGGTCGAGACAATGGCGGAGGAGAGCCAGGACATCCTAGTGCGTCGGGTTGCGAGGGTGAGGGCCAGTTTCTCCAGCAGGAGGGTGTCCTCGCCATGCGTGGACTTGTGTTGTTTCAGGTACGACGCAAGCCGGGCTGCGATCCGGCTTGCTCCGGCTTGCTCGTTTGAGGACCAGACGAGAAGACGAGGGATGGGCACGCCGGCGAACGAGTCCGACACTGACGAGTTGCTGCTCGATGGGCTCAACACGGGCGTCCCAGGGCTGCCGCCGGACATGGGCGGTGTTGAGGGGGGTGTGGTGTGGCCCTCGCTGGCGAGAAGGCTGCTACTATCTGTACATGTGGTCATGGCTCGAGGTCGGGTTACTGGTACCGGTGGCTCCAAGACCGTTGTGTTATGGATGCCGGCCAGACCGTGGCTGGTCAGATAGGAATGTGCGTCTTGTAGGACAGCGTGGGCGTTGGTCCCGCCGTAGCCGAACGAGTTGACACTGGCGCGTCGGGGGCCGATTGTGCGCGGCCAGGGCTCGAGTCTAGTGGGGACCTAGGTGGAAGGGTTAGGATCAGTTGTACGGCTGTCAGTGGGTGTAGACTTGCCCGCAGGTTCCACTCGTCGAGCTTGATCTTGGGATTCGGCGTGTCGAACCACAGGCTGGCGGGAATCTGCCCCTTTTCCAGAGCGTACACCGCCTTCACCAGGCCCGCCAGCCCCGCGGCCCCTTCCATGTGGCCGATATTGGTCTTGATCGAGCCGATGAATAGGGGTCGGTCTGGTGACCGGCGAGTCCCCAGCGTCTCCGCGATGGCGGATGTCTCGACGGGGTCGCCAGCCGCGGTTCCTGAAATGGGTTAGCTTGGAAAAGGGGTAATACTGGGGGTGAGTCTTGATTACCTGTGCCGTGGGCTTCGAAGTAGTCGGTGTCGCCGGGGTCCAGCCCGGCCATGGCATATGCCGACTTGATCAAGGCCTGCTGGGCGGTCGCGGAGGGGAGGGTGACGCCTGTCGCAGCATTAGTCACCACACATGAGTCACAAGTATTAATCACTAGTATTAATGAGGGTTCGGGGGGCGTACCGGGTGTTCTGCCGTCCTGGTTGACGGCAGTGCCGCGGATCACGGCGCGGATGACGTTCCCGTCGCGAAGCGCCTTCGCCAGCGACTTGATTACGAACGTCACGGCGCCTTCGCCTCGGGCGTAGCCGTTGGCTTTGATGTCGAAGGCTTGGGACTTGCTGTCTGGGCTGAGGAAGTGTTGGGCGCTGAGGGCCGAGCCCACATGGGGGGTTATCATTAGGTTGGTTGCGCCAACGAGAGCCTGTGAATGTGTTAGAAGGGGGGGGGGACGGGAATATGGGAACGGACTGAGTGTGTCTCGCCGGCACGGATGCTTTGGCAGGCTAGGTGGAGGCCGACGAGAGATGAGGAGCAGGCTGTGTCGACACTGATGCTCGGGCCTTTAATGTCGAAGAACCAGGAGACGCGGTTGGCAAGCATGGACGAGGAGTCGCCGTTGCTTTCGTACATGCTTGGTTGTGTAAGTGCCTGTCACGTTGGAGAGAGGGGGGGGGGGGCGGGGGGTGGCGATGACTTACGGGACGTCATCGCTGTCGTGGCCACGCATCATGGAGTAGTCCCTGGTGAAGCTCGACATGTAGCAGCCCATGGCTGACCCGGCTACATCTTGCAGGCTCATTCCAGCTGACATTGAAACAGGTTATCAGCAGTGTTTCTTTTATGATAAAGATAACTCACCATTCTCTAAACTCTCAAATGCCGTCTCCAGTGCCATCCGCTGCTGGGGGTCCAACGCATGGGCCTCCTTGGGCGAGATGTTGAAAAAGGGGGCGTCGAATACGGCCAGGTCCTGCTTGAGGAAATGGCCGCCGCGACAGTTCATGCTGCCCTGACGCTCGCCGTGGGGGTGGTAGAAGGCGTCAATGTTGAAGCGGTCCTTGGGGACCTCGGACCAGGCGTTGCGGCCCGTTGAGATCAGCTCCCAGAGCTTCTCGGGGTTGGTGGCGTCGCCTGGGAAGCGGCCGGCGAAGCCGACTATGGCAATGGGCATATTCTCTAGGGTGGACATGGTGCTGCTCTATGGGGTATCAAGGGGGGGTATCAAGGGGTATCAAGGGGTATCAAGGGGTATCAAGGGGGCAAAGGTAAGTCGATAAACGCAAAGGGGGGGTTTTGGTACTGTGTGTTTCTGCTGATGGTGAGGGAATGAGGACGGTGTGTGTGGGAACATCGAGGTTAAGTACCCAAGGCAAGGTGGACATCGCAGTCGCCGTCAGGGAGAAGCGTTCTTACCTCGCCCCGCCAGCTGTCTTCATTCACCAGCCACCCAGCCCTGCCCTACCCTGCTGGGTGTCTGCATATTCACCACTCACACAAGAACTAATAAGATACCCCCTCGGATGACATCCCCCGAACTCCAACCAGCCAGTGTGTGATCAGTATCAACAATCCTTGTGATGGCCTCGATGCGACGGCATGTCTCATTATTCTAATCGGGACAGCCCCGAGGCCATGATATTTCATCCCCTCACCTCGGAGAAGCGCCGTTACGCCCGCCCCACTTGGGTAGCAGCAGTGGGAGCCTATCGTGTGACACAGAGGTGCCCAGGATGTGAAGATGGCTTGGGACGAAGGAGGTGAGAGCGAGCTGAATGCTCTTATGTGATGCAAAGCGGGGAAGGAGTCGGGAATAGATACCAACAGCAGACGCGTTCCCGTTCTCGCTATAATACTCTGCGGCTAGGGGCGGCCGAGGTGCCGGCTGTGCTCTGGGTGCTGTGGCGGTTGGGCTCGGAGAGCCTAGCGGGAATCTCGGAAAGAACTCCGGAGCTGGAGGGTGGTGCCAGACTGCCGGGGGCGAGCGAGCCCGGGACTTGGGGTCTATACTCGAGGCTGGGGCTCAGTGGTTGTAGAGGGAGGGAGAAGGAGTGTGGGAGGCTGCAGCTAGCCACGAGGTGTGTGAACTGATGCTGCTGGTGGACTGCGATGGGCGAGATGCTGCGGCCTAGGAGACGGTGGTCTGCAAGGACGAAATGCCGTGGAGTTACGTGTGCCGTTGTCACATCTGCAGCTCTGCAGTTCATGTCTGCGACTGTGCAGGGCCCAGAGCGTGCGCCCATCGCGTTATGGACTTGTCGGAACCCTTGGCACGAACCCAAGGCCGGCTCCACGGACGGCATTTTTCCATTGGCCGTGTCGGACCACATCCAGGCATCGACAAGTAATAGCTGACGCTCGCAATGCTGTCAGCGCCAGTGAAGAGATGCATGGGGCACCGCGAGGGCTAGCACCGATAACCTGTACGGTGTATCCCCCACGCCGTCGACTTATACACATCCCGTCGCCATGCCGCCCGTATGCTGTCGACGTCGTTTACACAAGCGGTGCAACGCTGTTGACCTGCGCGGCAGGCAGGTAGCATAGCACCACCACTTGGCACTTGCAGAACAACATGGATGATGGAAAAAGAGAAAAAGCAGCCGTGGTGGCCTAAACAAGTCGACTAGACCGCATGGAGGACATGCACTGTTGGCCCAAAGAGTGCTGCTCCTGCTCCCCCACCATCCCCCATCCAACGACGTGCATGACGCGAACTGCCGGCCAAGCCAATGGCGTCTGTCATCACCCAGACAGGCGCCCTTGGGACTGCGGTCCAGTCTCCAAACTCAGAGCCTGAAGGAAGTCTACCATTGGGGTCCGGTTCCATCCCACCGGTAACCAGTCGCCCGCCAGCCTCAATTGCCTCCCCCCCCCTTGGAATTTGAATAGCCAATGTCGAGATGCGTGTCAGGTCATGCCGTACTACCGGCCTGTCTTTTCTAACCGGGCCTTTTTTGTTGGCCGCCGTCTTATCGCGCGTTCGTCATCATCATGATTAACGCAGACGGTGAGAGCGGTCAGGGAACGCGCTGTGCTGCAACCGGCCAATTTGCCGTCTTTGGTTGCAAACCTCGAATATACCACCACAGTGGAGGGGACCGACACAGGGGGGGGGACCGACACAGGGGTAAGGGCAGGCCCCCGTCGACGCCAGCTTATTTTTCTTTTCCCCCCCCACTAAAGATGTTGTGCAACCATGTCTTGGAATGGCCGGCTGGTAATGCTGGGTTCATGTTGGACATTAGGGCATGGCAAGGCAGGCCAGTCCCCAGCTAGCGGGCCGTGGGCTCTCGAAACGGAAGACGCACCACACCACGCCCTCGCCTGCGCTGGGAACGGGGGGTAACAGGTATTAGTGTAACGCTTCTGTGCGTCTGCACTCTTACCCACCCTTCTTCGGCCGCACCCGCCCCGCACGTTTTGCCACATCCCCGTCATAACCCAGGCTAATCATTTGACTGCCGGGACGGCTTCCGAGACTCTGGGAACCCTCTCGGTCCCCAATTAGCCTCAACGCCTCAGGCCCCCAGATAAGGCGTGGTGGCCCAGCAGCAGCGCCTGGGTTTCCCAGGAAAAGACCACACAAAATGAGGTGCTTGCCAGCGCAGCAAATCAAGTATCTCGCCTGGCATCCTTGCCCGCCGCGATACCTCGAGCCACCTATCGGCCCACCGTGTCCAGCCCAGGAAGCCCGACGGCGCTTCCGCGGAGGGGGAGCGCGGCGCGGTGATTGGTTTGTCGCCGGTAACACGAAGTTGGAAACCCATCATCGAGGCCAAGACCCCCCTCGAGCTTCGATACACCTGGTGGCGGCCCACTTCCCAAACAAGCAACCCGGTGAGGTCAGGCTCTGCCTCCCTATACTCCTCAGAACCAAAACCTGGACAAGGCCGGGAGACACACCGCGATTCCGACACTCCGGCCAAGCCGCCGCATCTGGCCTGACCTATACTATAATCAGGGAACTCGATCCTTCCCCCCTCCTCCTACCAGAGAACCCCGCAGGAGTGATGGAGGGTAGACAGGACCGAGAGATTCCATGAGGCAGGTATCTTAGCCCAGGCTGGCGGCCACTGTTTGGTCGTCCACGGTCCCAGTGCCGTGGACCTCCAACCTCGATTCCCAAGTGTCGGCGATTTCTCAGCTCTGGCTGACCAGCCCCGATACCCCCAAAGAGGGCCCCTAATTTCGAGCCAGGCACCCAATCGCGGGCCAGAGCCTGACAACCAGCAAAAATGCCGTGCATCTGAAAGAGGTGAACATCCGACGGACCGGAGTGGAGAGAAATCCAGGAATGCAGTCGTCGGGACGGGGGCACTCCGCCCATCATGTCATTGCTGCGTCGACAGGAGCTGGCGCTGGGAATGGTCCCGGGAACTTGAAAAGGACAACGAGTCCTCATTCTTTGGCAGCTACCACCTACACAGATTCTACAGTAGACGAGATCCCGTGGGCCCCTGTCGCCTTTGTATACCCCTCTTTCGTGCTTCTTCCCTTCGCTCTTTTTTT
Organism: Lasiosphaeria hispida; assembly: GCA_033439745.1. Taxonomy (NCBI): domain Eukaryota; kingdom Fungi; phylum Ascomycota; class Sordariomycetes; order Sordariales; family Lasiosphaeriaceae; genus Lasiosphaeria; species Lasiosphaeria hispida. The sequence continues at coordinate 6,439,114 of JAUIQD010000003.1, forward strand.
GGTCTCCAGTTATGCATATCATTGCCCAACCAGGAACTCGCTCCCGCGACGCCAATGCAGCAAATGCTGCCACTGAGCTGCCACGTATGCAGTCCAAAAAAAAATGACTGGTAACCCTAGTGTACCCTTCAGTTGAAGAGACCAGGTGAGTGAGCCGGGGGGAGCAGGGGACGGCACGCCATGAACCCACTATCCCTTGTCCCTTGTCCCTTGCTAATTCCAGGATTCCCAGCAAGCCTTCTTGCCTGACCCAACCGAAAAAAAGCAAAGAAAAGAAAGAGACGGGAACACGGGAAAAAGCAAAAGCGACAGCCCTCAACCCCAGTCTCCCGCCATGCTTCCCGTCCCTCGTGTCTCTCTCCCGCTGTCTCTCGTCTCTCACTACCCTACGGATACTACAGCTGCAGCCCCGCCTTCCTCAGCCGCGCCCCGAACCGGTGAATCAGCAGCGGGACGGGTATCATGGCGATACACACAAACCCCAGCATCGAGTTCCCCCACCCCAGCCCCAGGTTCTCGTACATGCTCGGTCCGGCCAGCGGCAGCAGCATGCCCGCCAGGCTGCGCAGCACCGTGTTGGCTGCGATGGCCGAGGCGGCGTACACGGGGTAGCAATCGACCAGGTAGGTCGTGATGGGGAGATACAAGCCGATGATGCCAAACGAGAAAGGGAACAAGCCCAGGATGGGGAAGATCCAGTGCGTTTGGAAGTGCGTCGTCCAGCCGTAGATGAAGAAGGTCACGGGCAGGGCGAAGGACATGTAGATGCTGATGGGCAGGCGCATCTCAGGCTCAAACACGCCGTCGTTGGCGCGCGTGAGCTTGACCACGTTCTTGTCCGAGGTGGCCGTGACGACGGCCCACCCGGCTAGGTTGCCCAGGCCCATGCAGATGTAGACGAGCCCCGTCAGGCCGACGTTCCAGTGGTACGTCTCCTGGAAGACGATGGGGATGGTGGTGAAGAGGAGGTACAGCACGCCGTAGGTAAAGGCCATGTAGAGCGAGAGGAAGAAGACGAGGGGCGAGAGGAAGAGCATCTTGGTCGGGCGCACGAGGCCGTTCATCAGGATGCGCGTCGGGCTCTTGTGGTCGACATCGGTCACGGCCAGGTCGTAGCAGCTGCGCAGGTCGTCGCGCCCGAGTTCCTTTCGGAGGCGCGCCACCTTGCGGTGCATCAGCACGCGCGGGTTGGTTTCGCTATTAAAGATCTCGGTGAGCCCCACGATGATGACGGCGACGATGAAGACGATCCAGAAATCCCAACGCCAGCCGATGGTCTGCGACAGGAAGCCGCCCAGGAGGGGGCCGATGGTTGGACCTGCACACATGTGCGTCAGCATTTCCGTCCGTCATGTCTCATATGTAAGGCAGGTCTAACCAAGCAGGGGACCAATCGTGTAGATGCCAATGGCGAAGCCACGCTCGTCCGTCCGGAAGACATCTGCAATGACGCCCGCGCCGAGAGTCTAACCCCCCGTCAGTTTCTCCCGCTTCAACCTCTTGGGATGGGGGGGGAGGGGAGGGTAACTCACCAAACACCCCGCGCCGCCAATGCCACTGAAAAACCGAAACACCAACAACGATTCAATCGACGGCGCCAGCGCACACCCAATCTGCCACACGCAGAAGAAGATATTCGCCGCGCTCAGCACCGGCCGCCGCCCGTAAATCTCGCTCAACGGCGCGAGAAACAACGGCCCAATGACATAGCCCAGCAAGTAAATACTCACCGTCATGGCCCCGACAATCTGATTCCCATTCCCAAACTCCTTGTTCAGCGACCCGATGCCGGGCGCGAGGATCGACGAGGCAAAGGGCGTGAGGAGGGTGATGGCCGACAGCAGGCCAACAATCAGCCACTTCTTGCGTTGGGCAAAGTTGAGCGGCATGGCGGGGTCGTCCTGGCCGTCCCACCCCACGACGCCTTCGTCGAGGTTGGACGTCGGGATGGGGGCGAAGGGGATGCGCTCGCGGGGTGTCTTTTTGCGGCTGAGGATGCTGATGGCGCGCGAGACCTTGGACTTGACGCTGCCGCGGGTCTCGATGCGCCGCAGCGACGAGGGGGAGTTGCGCGTCTGCGCGATTGGTTAGCATCGCCGATTTTGTTTTGGGGGGGGGGTGGTGGTAGTAGTGGCGAGGCGCACCTTGGCAAGCTCGACGTCGAGCTCGTGGCCGGCGACGACGGCTTCGATTTCGTCATGGTCAATGTCGGGGTCGATCTCGGGTTCGATCTTATCGCGCCTTATCGGGATTTCGTGGTCGGAGGCGGTCGACGAGGCGGACAGGGAAACCGGGCGCTCGACTCTCGCACGGCGTTCCTCTTTTTCATCCATGTTGTTTGTCTGCATCTGGGCGTCTTGGTCTGCGGTTTCCTCCCACATCCATGATTGCCAAGCGCAGAGAAGACTCGCAAAAAAGTAAAAGGGCACTGGCAAGCTTTTTAACAAGCTTGCATCAGGAAGGACTAAGGTAGGAAGGACCCGTGGACCCTTCCACCGGACAGAGAAGGTACAACTAATCACCGTCCCAACAAGCTAGCATCGGCCCGGCGAGGGGTGCGAGCACGCAACGGCATCCAACTCTCTCCAAAATGTGCCGCCATTGCCGGATCGGAGATAAACTCCTCCTAAATCCCGGGAGAGGCACCCTCGCTCAAGCACGACATGCAACTTGCGCGCAGGATAAAAACCCGGAGGTGCAGTGGGCCGCGATGGATAAACACTGGTGTTGCTGCTGTCGTGCCCGCCTTCAATTGTCAAAGCACTTATATTATCTCTCCCAGAAAACAAAACTCTTGGCTTCGTCCCGTCCCAGGAAAACAAAATCCAAAACGCTCTTGGCTAGCCACATTAGCCCCTTGGCAACCCTGGCCCCGACTCCCGACCTGGGACCCAGAAAAGTGCGGCCGGACGCCCGCCTCGCGTCGCGGCCATATATCTCCGGGCTGCCTGCCCACCACCACATCAGAGGACCACTTCAGATTAATTCGACCTCGAACACGACACAACCAACCTGGAATAATCATAACCCTCACGTGCCATAGCAGCCCGCTACTAATCACGCTACGTAAGAAGAATTATTAATACTTATCGCACCCAGCCAATGACATGCACTGCTTGCCACCGGTTTCGCTCCGAATGTGAGACAAGGGAAAACCTTTTTTTTGGAGATGCGTTGTGGTTGCTCGAGGGAACGGTCTCGTTGCGGGGAACGCTGAGATGTTGGATGCTCCATGCCACAATAGTGAATATGCAGCTCTAGGGAATGTCGAATGTGCTGCGGGTGTCAGATGAGGAAACGAAGCCAACCGTCGAGTTCGGGAGTGTGCATGTCGGCTCAAATTTGGGTGAGGGCCTGGACATGACTGATGATGGCCAGGAGAAAGCCGTAGGTCGATGGCGGTGAAGGCATTTGATGCGCTTGGCAGTTGCAGGTTGGTGGGTGTTCTTTAAGAAAATTTGCGGTGGAAGTTGACTCCTCAGACTCAAGGCTCGAGTTCGGGCGGGGCAGTGATTTTTATGAGCATGTGCCGAGTCTGGCTGCAACTGAGAGAGAAGGTCTTTTTCGATGTGATAGGTCTCAGAAACCAAGACATTGTGCCTGCCTCGATTGACGCCGCAACTGTGATGATGGTCCTCTTTGATGTGATAGGCTGCTGGCACGGTTCAAAAACACCAACACCATGCCCAACTGCACGGCCGATGCAAGCCTAAACGTACTCGGGCACCGGACACCCCATGTATACAGCACGTCAGTCAGCCATATTGCGCTCGAGGTTCTCGCGACTGTTCAGTACAGAGCACTAGTCTCATAACTGCCCTCCATGTCTTCAATGATGGCGTCCAACGTAGCCTGCCCCCGGTTAGTAAGCCCCTCATGGTCTCAAAATCTGGGACAACTTACCCAGTCACATTCGAGGGCCATCCCATCTGTCTGTTGAAATGGAAAGTCCTCAACTGCCGACTCCGGTGACACAACATCAGCCAATTCATCACCAGCCTCACCAGCCTCACCTTCACCCCTGAGCCCCCTGAGCAAACCGACGAGAAACCCACGAATCCTCACCGCCTCATCTCCAGCATCAACTGCCTCCGCCCAATATGCACAAGAGACCTCCAAAGCCCCCAGGATCTTCTCACTCTCAGCCTCACCAACCAAGCCCCCAATCTCCGAGCCCCTCCGTCTGATCTCCAGCTCCAAGAACAGCACCATCGCCGCGAGCGCTAACATCTGCCGAGTCTGCGAGATCTTGTACCACCCGGGCACTATATACCTCTGCAATTCCAACAGACTAATCGCAGACGCGATGCACCGGTCCCGCGACGGCTTGAATCGCGTGTCGGATCGGGACTCGGTGAGGAATCTGCGGTGCAAAATGCACATTCCCTTGTGGTACATGCCCTGCAGACTCAAGCTGGAAACACTCGACGTTTGTTGCATGTGCAGCGGTATGTTCTCGTATGCCTCGTGCAGCGTGGTATCGATTTCGAGGATGGTGGAGTACGAGCTGGGGGTTGGGTTGCTGTTGATGTCGGCGATGCGCCCTAGGCCGCGGAAGAGACGGCTTTTGACGATGAGGTATGTTGTTTCGGTGTTCTCTAAAAGAGATCTAGATGGACGGAGGGAGGCGGTTTTCTCGGAGAGCTCCCAGTCGTGAATGTTGTGTGGCTCCCGGGTGTCCGAGTAGATGGATGATGTCGTGCGCGGAAAGCCACCGAGAAAGGAGGCTATGTCATCCATGCCGATGACAGAGAGCCAAACACGGCGGCGGTATTCGGCTTGTAGGACCGAGATGCCCTCCGACTGGGATGGATCGCGGTGGTAACCCATGTTGATGGCAGCTCGGACAATGACGCCTGTCATGATCCACAGTCCGCGCCGGTTGTCATCTTTGCAACTCAACTCGGCGGTGGCGTTGAATCGTAACGCTTCCACGGTGTATGGCAAACATTTGGCGATGTCACCACTCAAGAGACATTGCGCTGTGCGCATGCGGTAGAGCCGGAAGAGCGAGGCCGAGATACCTTGGTATTCAGGTGGTTCACCATACTGTTGGTGGGCTAGCATGGTGATTCCCAGAATGGAAAAGAGTAGGCCCAGCCAGATGAGATTCGTACGAGATGGGTCCCGCCAATGTTCGTGGTATTCGCGTCTGAAGGTCGGCTCGTGAATGATGGGTGGAATGGTGATGGGGAAGTTTTGACGGTTGAAGAATCGCGAGATGAGCCTGTCTAACTCTGGCCTGAGAGGCAATGAGGAGAGAATGTCGACATGCTCGATGGGCTTGACCTGGCTGAAGAGCAGGCTTGATCCGTCGACAGAGTGTGATAGAGCTGGCCCTGGGTTGCCAAAGGTCCCATAGCCGTTTTCTCGGCTCCATGTGCTCTTCAGCTCGTTTATCTGATGATGGAATTGCATTAGCTAATATGAAAGGACAAGGAAGAAAGGGAGGGTATACCTCTTGGAGCACAGCATGCCAATCATCTTCGGAAGAGTATACGGAATGGACCCCATCAATAAATGTTTTCCCGCCTCCCGCCATACCCGGGCCAGACTTTGGGGTTTCAGGGGTTGGTGATTCGTCTTTCCTGGCAGGCGAGACTGGAAATTGTTGACGCTCTGCGATTAGCTTCTTGACCAAATGTTCCAAACGATCAATGCGCTGGCGAGTGGCATTCCCATTGGCATCACCCGAGGGCTCAACCCCGTCCTTAGCTCCGCGGAAATTGCATGTGGACTGCTCCCCACGAGCGGCGCAGTTCTGGCATGGCTTCTCTCGATTGCATTTTAGTCTAATCAGTTGTGGTCAGCATTTCCCGGCCAGTTGGCGTGGGCTTTCGTACTTCCGTGTGCGACAACCCTCACATGACAGGGGAATGCGATTCCGCCGGCGAGCTACGCCGGGAGTTTGCTGAGATTGCATGCTGATGTGACAAGACAGGTCAAGATTCTGGGATTTTGCTTTGCACGAGATACTTCGGAATCCGCGGAGGTAAATGGGTTGATGGTCAATCAACGTCGGCACGTGACCGTTAAATCCGCGGACATAAACCCTTATCATTCTGGAAGGCAGTGAGCCTAAGTCCGTGGAGGTACAAAGAGAAAGAAAAAAAAGTTAGTCATATATAGCTCACCTGGCTATGATCTCTTCAAAATATGTCTGCCATGCTCCTCACCACAAGCTCCACTCATCACAGCTCCCGGCGGATCCAGACCAAAGATGCCTTCTCTTGCCAACTTCATCCATACGCAGTTCATCCTGAACATACCAAGGCCTTCTGCATCATTTTCCTCTAAGATGGTCGTCATCACCGGAGCCAATGGAGGGCTGGGCAAAGAGACCGCCAAGCATGTGATTCGTCTCGGGGCCAGCAAGGTGGTGCTCGCCTGTCGAAGTCTGGCCCGCGGCAACCAGGCCAAGCTCGAAGTTGAATACGCCTCGAAATGCGGCCCTGGTGTGATTGAGGTGTGGGAACTCGATCTCGAATCCCCTTCATCGATAAGAAGTTTTGTCGACAAAGCCAACGCTCTTCCCCGCCTGGACGTCTTGATCAACAACGCGGGAATTATGGAAACCGAGTTCAAAGTTGTCTATGACACTGAGCGCACCCTCGCTGTAAACGACATTGGGACCTTCCTGTTGGCTTTTCAGCTCGTGCCGAAGATGAGGGAGACGGGGCGGAAGTCTGGAGTCACGCCGCACATGACGTTCGTGGGATCTGCGTTGTATGATGTGGCGAAGTATCCAGAGAAATACGACGATGATCTGTTTGCCTGGTTCAAGGATCAGCGACACGTGAATTTGGGCAACCAGTGAGGAGACTCCCCAGGCCAGATTGAACATGAATGATATGATGCTAACACACAGGGGAGATACAACCTCTCCAAGCTCCTCCAACTCTACGGGGCCATCAAACTGTCGTCAATCGTCGACTCTTCCATTGTGATCAACTCGATGGATCCTTGCTTTTGCAAGACGCATCTGGCAGAAAAACTTGGGGGTGTCAAAAAGGTCTTGATCAAGCTGTTCGAGGTCGTCGCTGCTCGGACTGCCGAAGAGGGTTCTCGGCTTGTGGTGCAGGCAGCGTCGGCGGGGTCGGAAACCCATGGTCTGTACATGCGGGCAGGCGCCGTGCAAAAGTATGCGCCAATTGCTCTGAATGAAGGGAACTCCTCGCATGTGTGGGAGATGCTGTGCACGAGGCTGGAAAAGTTGCAGCCGGGTGTCTTGGAGAACTTGGGTTGATGGCGCTTGACTGCTTGATAGGGAGGATGGGAATTCTGGAAGTAAATTGTGCTAATGATATTGACGGAATTCCCTGAATTTGATGGGACTTGTGACATGCCCAGGAACCCACCCTGGTTCCTTTGTTCCCTGTGGTGGAAGGAGCTGCCACCCTAGCGTGACAGCGTCTCGAATTTGAACGAAAGGCAAGAGACACCACAGTCACAATGTCACGGCTTGCACAACGGCGGCCCTGGCGCCTCGCATTAGCGCATCGCGTACCGTGCAGGCAACCGCTTCGAGGTTTTGCGTCATGCCCGCGTCCGATCTGGGTCTGGGCAGGTTTTAGCGTAGCCGCCGTAGGGTATGAAGCACCAGTACCGGGGCGTCTCGGCGAGCTTGGCCATGGTGAAGGGGCTTGATTAACAGAAGGAGGCTAGGGTAATGGAGTGTGTTGAAGAGTGCTTTGCCCGTAGAGCCTCAAAGTTTCGTTGTGGGAGAGGGGGGGGGTGTCACATTGCGCAAACAAACCGGGCGAAAGTAAAGGTTTCCCCCGGCGCGGGGTTGATCTCTCCTGATTTGAGTCGTGTCATAGCATCGATTTTTCAGGGCCAAATTGGGCCTGAAGCTGGACGCATTAATCGGAAAAATCTTTATTTTGCCTTGCGCAATTCATCTTCCTGATCACTGTCCACCTCCACTACTACTATGGCCGACTTACAGCGATTTTCCTTTTTGGTCATGGTTGTTGTTGGCTGAAGTTGGCTGAAGGTGGTGCCTTGCATGTGCTGTGCTAACTGTTGTGCCGCGCGCGCGGGAGGGAGCCCCGACAACGCGAATTGCTACCCCGCCATCGCGACCACTGCAAATTTGCAGCACATGTACAAGTCTGACCTCCACATAATAGGCATCATAGGCATAGCGAATTTCTGATTACAGCCCGCGCCTGAGCCCATCCCAACTGCTAGATGTTGTCAATTTCGCTACTTCTAATTAACTATAATTCATCTCAAGGTATATCCTTCTGCATTATATCTTCAACCTCACGGAATTCGCCGCTCATCAAGTGGCAATGTACCAAAAAAAAAAATCTACAATCTGACCGTTCCCTAGCATTCACTCATGAGACAAGGGCCTATCGTCTCCTCTTTCTTTTCCCATTTGCCCTCATCTCTCATTCCCTGACCTACAGAAGAGAAGACACCGAATTTGCAATTTGGTTGGAAGACGGGAACGAAACGAGCAAATAGTCTAATTTAGGCAGAGCTATGATGCCCGATGGTGACTTCCGAGCAAAGCTCAGCCAAGTTTAAGCCGTAGCAAAGGAATTGGCCCTCTTTACTTCTTCTTTTCCTCCCTCGTTCTATCTATCTACTGCGGAACCTCCTCTAATGCCACACCTTGATGTCAAAGTTGGTCTAGAAAGCTGATGGTCAGCTAGGCGAAAAAGGGCAGAAGATGGGTGGGATGCAGTCTTTCGAAACAACAGGCGAGCGAAAATTTAGAAAAACTAAGAGTAGCGGCACTATCTGTCAAGGAACATCTACATCACTCTGACCTACACCAGGTAAGGATGCCCGCAGATCCAGTCAAAGCTTTCTGACGTGACAGCCTCGGGTCGGCTCCTATAATATACCCTACCAATGTGCACCCGCGCAATCTTTTGTGGATTCCCAATGCCACTCTTCCAACCCTATCCGTGGCCCTTCGATCATTCTCCGCCACTAAGGAGCAAATTCTACACCTAAACAGTTCTATTGCTGCATTGTTATGTCAATCGGTAAGGAGCGCTTATGCCCGAGGATTCGGGTTGGGGTGTTGGGGACAAAGGAAGCGACGGCGGCGACGTTAAGGCAGAGTTGTAGATGGTAGCACTGGTCGAGGGGCTGCCGCACGAATAGTTACTGATTTGCTAACGGTTTCCATGTAATTAGGGGTCACTACGGAATTCCCTGATATCATATGCAGGTTTTGGGCAACTGTACTTGACCAGAAGATGGAGGAAACTTGGCAGGGGGCTTTCGAGCTGGAGACGCAGAGTGGACAGGCAGACTGGGATTGTCCTCGCAAGCTACGGCACTGTCTGCACGACCGGTAACCCCAACACCGACCCTCAAGTGGCGAGTCAGTCTTCAGGTTCCAGCCTTTGGAACCCTGTCTGGCACCTGAGGATCTGTATACACGGCGCGGGAACTGGGCGAGACACATGGGAAGAGAGCACTGGAGGACGTGGCACCGCTCATCTGGATGCACCATGGTGTTTCACTCATCACAGAGCTTTCGGCATCATACAAAGCTCGCTCACGGCCAAGAACTTGCAACAGGCATGCAAGACACACTGAAGCGTTTAAGCAGCCGCCCTGATGATGTTAAGGCAAAAGGGAAATGCCCAATTTGCAGTACCCTAAGGACCTTTGACATTTCATCTAATCGGCCGTGCCTTTTCCATGTCGGTCATCACCTCGAACAGTTGGCAATATTGAAGAGATTGGAGTCCTCTCTTAGATCCGAGGGGAGTTTTTTATGTACCTTGAGCATTTGCTGTCTTTATTCCTGTTTGTTCTCTAATATAGGCATGTCTTCTCGCAGGATCTATTCAACTACTGGAAATACATGCGAATCCTGAGTTATCTTCTCAGAGAGTGACTCCCAAGAACCCAGCAATCCAGTCCTTCTTTCCGATCGGCACGCCCTTGGACCGCAGGATTGAGTAAGCCGTGGCGGTATGGAAGTAAAAGTTTGGAATCCCATGGCCTAGCGCCGACTGCTTGGACGACAACTTGGTCGGCTTCCCAGCAAACGGCCTGTGCATCAAAGTTAGCCCACAGAACCTCACTCTCTCTCTAACCCTCTCAAGAACTCACAACTCAACCTCTTCCTCGGCCCGCGCATCAATAGCCGCCGCATCCGCACTCTTCAACACGTCCAGCGCCTTGGCGATGCGCGCATGCAGATCGGCAAACGTCTTCTCGTCGTCGGCCCAGGCGACGTCGGCGGCGCCCGTCAGCCGCGCAATGTTCTTGCGCACCGTGACCGTCGCGTTCTGCACCTGGAAGGTCAGCGGCAGCTGGTCGGCCACGAGGCGCGCCTGCAGGTACTCGGCGTCGGCGTCGAGGCCGTTGGCGGCCGCGTGGGCCTCGGCCACGCGCAGCACGTGCGAGAGGGTCGCGAGGCCGTTGGTGAAGGTCGAGATGACGTGGTCCGAGAGGGTGATGGTGGCCATTTTGGGTGGTAGCCGGTGGAATGTGGTGAAGATGAAGTAAAAATGTGGTGATGAGGGGATGAGGATTGGGTGAGGGGAAGTGGTGAGATATCTGGTTGGGGTTTAGCCTGTTTGTGTGGATGTGACACGGTGGTATCAAGGGGTAGGAATGTTCTGGTTTATATAATTCAGAGTTTCACTTCTTGCTCATGATGCAATACCCTTCTCTCTCTTCTCCCTTTCTCGCTCAAATTGCGTGCTTAGCGTAAGGTACTACAACAACGGGGCAAAAACGCGCTCACACAACACCGCGGCTGGCAGAAAGCCATGACAAGAATAAACGACAGCACGCAATTAGTAATACAAGACTCGCAGGGCCTCATGCCTCCGAGGACCGGGGGAAGGGGGATGTCTCTCGATTATCAGCGCTCCGGGTGCTTATCGCCGTCCCGGATCGGGGATTGTGGGGTCCAAGCCCCCTTGTTGCGAGATGCCGAGCTGGAATGTCGCCATCGCCGCACTGACTAGGTCTACTGTGGTCTGGAGAGTACAATCCTGAATTGGATTCTCATTTATGTGTCAGGTGTACTAATACTACTATTTACATGATACAAGTACACGTTGCGCGTATTTACGCGGGAATGCTCGGCGCCAACGACTTGTAAAACGCGCACCGATCACCGCGGCCACCCTCCCAGGTATTCGCATTGGCGACTGAAATGGCATTCTTCAGCCCAGGCTGCGCAAAATGCGTGACAGGAACACCCCACTGCGTGACAAACTCGTACGGCGTACCGCCCGTCTGGTTCAAGTTGACCAGCTTGGGCTGGGCTTCGCTCCACGCAGGCCACGCCGACGCCGCATTGGCCGCATTGGCATTCACTGCACCCGCACCGTTGGCAACAGCGTTGCTGATAGACGGATTTCCCGTCGTGACAAAGTTGCCCCAGACACGACGGAAGGCCAGCGCAAAGTCAGCACCGAGATTAGCACCCGCCGGGCCAAAGTAGGCAGCCACGTCGGCGCCGTGCCAGGCAAACGGCACAGAGTACTGGTAGTGGTACGCGGTGTTGGGGCCCTTGGAATAGGCCGCGGCCATCCAGTACGACGGGCAGACGAAGGTGGCCTCGGCGTAGATGTTGTTGCCGCGCTGCTGCTGGCCGTTGGCGTCCTGTGACACGTTGACGGCGTTTGCATAGCCGGCGCTGAGTCCGTCCGTCTCGAAGAGGGGGCCCGACGAGGTTGCGGCCGAGTTGGGGTTGGCGGCGAGGATGGAGCTGATTTGCGCGGGGGACAGGTTGGGGAATTCGAGTTGCAGCCAGCCGACGAGATCGCTCTCTGTTTGGATGGTGGGGGGGACGAACAGGGGGCCCTCGTTGGCGTTGTGTCCGACGAGTAGCTTTCTGCCGTTGACGCGCTTGCTGCTGAGTTGCAGACTGGCGCGGTCGGTGATGTAGACCTTGTCTGTGACGGGCCAGAATGCCCTGTGACTCTGTTAGCTGCGAAGCACGGGCCGTGGCCGTGAAGATAACTCTTACCAGTAACCATAAGTTGCCTGCTGGGTGACGGCAAAGTTGGCTTGCTGGAGCGTGTCCGAGTCCTTGCTCACGAGGCAAGCAAACACATCACCGCTGCTGGGACAGCCCGCAGCCTGGGAGAAAGCATAGTACTTGCTCGTGGGGAAGGCATCGTGATAGCCGTACTGGAAGGGAAGATAGGGCGACGCAGCGATCGACTTGTCGAAGAGCAGGGTGCCCAGTTGTCCATCAGCAGCGGTACCGTGGTACATGACGGAGCTTGCGCCGGCCGATTCGCCCGAGATCGTGACGGACAAGGGATTGCCGCCAAATTGGCAGATGAATTGCTTGACCCATGCCAGTGCAAAAGCCTGATCCAGGATGCCGGCGTTGACCACACCCCTCTTCTTGACTTCAGAGGAGGCAAGGAAGCCAAAGGCTCCAAGCTAGTGATGTGCGCAACTTAGTCAGCTCCTCTTTCGAGTACGTGGCAAACAAAGGGGCAGCGTACGCGATACTGGATGGCCACGACAATGAAGCCCTTGTTGTTAGCGTTGATGATCTCGGTCATGTCCTGGGAGGCGTCACCCAAGCCGTAACCACCGCCGTGGATCCAGACAAGGACGGGGAGACCCTGGGCGTCTGCCGGGGCGTAGACGTTCAGAAAGAGACAGTCCTCGTTGCCGGGAATGAAAGGAACACCGGGGACAGAGGGATAGGCCTGCGGGCAAATGGGACCGGTGGTGGTGGCGGGTGTAATGGGTGCCTCCCCCTGCGAAGCCGGTAGCCGAGGAGCCTTCCACCGAAGGCTTCCTGTCGGGGCAGCGGCATAACGAATGCTGCACCTATTGTTAGCCACCAAAGCCAAGCTGTAAAGAAGGTTGTCCGTACCCCTTCCACGAGTTGACACCGCTTGCCGAGTCGGCAGCACCCTGGTACTTGGCGTAGCCCAGGTCAACGACAAGAGACTGCGACTGGGAGCAGCCTAAAAGCCCCTTCTCGGGCCCTGCTAGGTCTGCTTCAATCTCGGTAGCATTATGGATGAGCTCAGACAGAAACAGGGCGGCATCATCAGAAGTATCCGCGATCTGCGGTGTCGGGGTTGCCAGGGCGGCCACGGTGCTGCCCAAGATCAGGCCAACAGCGAGCTGGGACACGATCCACTTGAGACCAGCCATTGCGAGAGGTAAAAGAGTGTAACCTGGCAAGGCTCGGACCCCATCCGAGAGACCTTGTCCCTGGCGGGAATGTTCAACGTTTTAACATCGACTGGCAGAATGGGGTTCTAAACGGGTTTGCATTGCAACTTTAGGCAATGCCAAATTAGAGACAAAGCCTAGTAATTGCACCGAAGAAAATTAGCGCCCTTCGCAGATTATATCGTGCATGTCAAGCGATCATGGCAATTCCCGGCAGTAATACCCGCTCGGTACGAGGGAGATATACGGAGCCGACAGCGTCGACCCGCTCGCTCGGGTTTCTCGCAGCGCTCCCCCATCGGGCAACGTGATGGGACACGACCGCCTTCGCTGGCCGCCAAGTCTCAGGCTGCAACTCTGCTGTTGTCCATGTACGATTCGGGGACTGTGCGGCGGGGTGTGGCCTTCTCTCAGGTTAGTAATTCGAAAAGGCAGAGAGTGAGCAAAACTAGGAAACATTCGAGAGGTGCGGGGAACATGCGGGAAACAAGTGGGCAGTTGCCAGGTACCAGGCACCAGGTACCGAACCAAAAGGGAAGGAGTAACAGTCGTGTGGAAGAGAGGACACTGTTAGCGCAATGCATGATGGCGATGCGATCGATGAGATCAATGTAATCCGGGTAAAGAGAAGCAAAAAAATGAGCGGTAGGAACCTGGGTTCCTGATGGCGATAAGCGAGAGACCTTTGCAAAGCGATAGCAGTCGCCAATCGCAACTGCTTCTAATTGTGTGTGGTTAGCTGCAAGTGTAAAAAGCCCGGGAGTCGCGACCAGGAGAAGCTGCCGCAATTCGCGAATCCGGGTTCGGCCCAGGTGCTAACAGTGCTTGGACACACCCACCCCATATCAAACCGTCAGAATGGCTCAACCAATTGGATCATGCAAATAGATGTGTATGTGTGTTCTATTTCTTGGGAAGAGCCTGCGCGCAGAACCTTTTTGTGTGGCTGTTAGCGCCTTGGCTAACATGCTCAAATCGAGCCGAGCGCTCCCAGGGCTCCACTACTGATGTGCCACTTTGACACCCCTACTCAATTTGGAAACCACTTCGGGGGGAACCGCCCAAGCAGACACAGCATGAATTTCTTGGGAATCTGCAGGACACCAACTAACATGTGAGACCCTCCAGTTCTGTCTGATACCCTTTTTTCGTCTTTCGCCATTCCTTCCTTGGCTTTCTTTTTTTCTCGTAGCTTTCTATTCTCTTGCTCGCAAATACAGACGAGGTTATGCCACTCACAACTGCCCGCCCCACCGCTCGCTAGCTGTGTCCCTCAGATACTAACCATGTCCAAGCTAGCCCATCCACCTCGGCACGCACCTCCCTTTTTGAGACAGCTTCACCTAGGTAGAGCCTAGTGACGCAACAAGAGACCGTGCGCTCTCTCGTGGTCGAAAATGGTGTGGTCTGCCCTGGCAAAGCGTTCTCTCGAGGCCGGGAGATCGTCGCTGATGCGCCTTCCCAGCTCCAAGCAACAGCAGGTTTACGCACCGAGTCACCAAGTCACAGCAAATCACTCGACTAGCACTACCCACAGACCCAACCTAGTAACACCATATCACCCGTGAGAGAGCGGCCACTACACTGTTTCCGGCCGGTGATGCTCGCGACCCCCGGCCATCTCGTCGGTCTTCACGACACAATGTTGATTCTCTAGCTTCACCAGGGGGTCGCCGCACCGGCGCTCGCTTGGACCGCTCTCCCCACTGCTGCACTTGATCGGACCAGCCATCAACATGTCTCGCAACGCGTCCGAGCCTCTGGTGCTCTTCAAGTTGGAGCTATTAGAGCTTGCGGGGTGCCTGCTGGGTCCCGGTTTCTCCATCACGTTGCTACTCTCTCTTTCACCATTCTCATCGCGCAACCCAGCTAAATCTTGAACTTGGAAGCTGTGGAACTTGAGCTTAGAGCAAGCCAGGGCTGAACTGCAGCGACTTGAATCGACCATGGCAACATCATCGGCGGACACGCCAGCCCTGCCGCCAAATGCCTTTGAAGATAGGTCCACGACCGTCATCGCCATTGTCGCCTTCTGCCTGCTCTTTGCTACCGTCATGGTCGGCTTGCGGCTGTGGACCCGCAAGAAGATTATTGACCAGCTGGGCGGCGACGACTATGCATGCATCGTCGGTCTGGTGGCGACATATGGCTCGGGACTCAGCATCGCCCACATGACCAAGTATGGTCTGGGAAAACATGTCTATGTCATGGACCCGGCCAATATCCCCTTGTATCTCAGGGTCAGCCGCCCTCTTTCCCTCGTCACCCAGGACACCTCGCTGACCGTCACCATATAGGACTTTTACTTTTCCATCGTCTTCTACTGCGCCGCCTTGCTGGCTCTCAAGCTGGCATTTCTTTTCCAGTATTACCGCGTTCTTGCCGTCCAACAGATGCGCGTCGTCTACATCGGAGCCATTGTCATTGTCGGCGGATGGGCCCTTTCCCAGCTCTTGGTTGGCATATTCATATGTACCCCTGTCCGCGGCTTCTGGGACTCGACTGCTGGAGGCACCTGCATCTCCAACATCCCTCAATGGTACATCAATGCAGCAGGCAACATCGTCACCGACATCGCTGTCTTTGTACTCCCGCTGCCGGCAATTTGGAAGTTACATCTGCCCAAGAACCAAAAGCTCTTGCTTCTTGGCATCTTCAGCCTAGGTTTCTTGTCTGTGCCCCTTTCGCTCGACTGGTCTGGCACTCTGCTAACAGCCTGCGCAGCACTGTCATCATCTCCATCATCCGCATCCGCTACCTTCAGCTCTTTGAGGACTTCCCCTGGGAGAACGTCGACTCGTCGCTGTGGTCTGTTGGCGAGCTCTGCTCTGCCATCACGTGCTCCTGTCTCGGCACTCTGAAGCCCCTGGTGGCGCGCTACTTCCCCAGCCTCGGCACTGCCGCCGGTCGCTCCACCCAGCAGTACGCCAGCGGCAACAGAAATGGCGCTGCAAACCCGCGTAGCACGGACACCGAGGCCGGGACCCGCAGCAAGGAATCGGCCGGTGCTTCGCCCTCGACGCCTAACCCCGATGATAGCGATCTTGAGCTAACCCTGTCGAGCGACATGGTTGATAACCGGAGGAATCCCTTCGAAACTCCGACACACAAAATGAGCGTGGACGGCGCAAGCGTCGGGAGCGATATCAACGAGTTGGGCCCGTCGCGGTCACGGCAGGCCGAGTTGCAGGTTTTCAATCGGCCGGTGGTGCCCGGGCTGGTGTACGAGGGGAGGTGAGGACGAATGGGGAAGATGAGATACCACACTCGGTCGCCTAGAATATAGTAGGTGATTGCGTGAATGAGAAACGATGGGATGAACAATCTACCGATGAAATGCATTTTCCCACATGTTAGTTTGGGGTGAATTCTGTTACTGCGAGCCTGGTGTTGGGAGAGGTCTAGACTCAATATTTGCCACATGGAGGGTGGGAGCTGAGATATGTGGCTTCAAACCAACCACTCCGATGACAGCTCAGCCGCCACGGTCCAGGGTTCTAGCATCCTGGGCGATGCATGAAGAGGTCATTTTCAATAAAAGCTGTCGCAATCTATTCTAACCCCAACTTAAAGACCACCTCCCCTTCAGCTTTCTGGTGTCTTCGCTCCCGCCTTCGACCTCGCTTTAAGTGTACACATACAGTGCACTCAACGCGACAAAAATGCACGGATCGTCCATCTCACGCAAGCCAATAGGCCGTAAGCCGGTTGGACCCTCTGTCAGGCCCGTAGACGTGCCGCCAAGAGATCCGGCCTCTCCCGCGCCTCTATCGGCGGCAGCACGACCTCAAGCTCTACAGCTAACACCTGTGAGCCCGTCACAGCATCCCCAATGGCAATACTCCTCTTTGACCGCCACACCAACTCGTCTTCCGACTCCAACTCCAATACCGACTCCGACTCCGACACCAGGGCAATTGCGCCGCACCATCACCACCGCCAGCGTGCAATCCCTGCCTTCTGACTACATGTATAGTAGGCGGACGAGCTTAGCAAGCAGCGTTACCCCCATCAGCCCGCTCACGGCCGTCACCACGCCAGAGTGTTTCGAGCCAGGCCCTAGCACACTCGGTGCCGCCGTCAAGACATGCGTGTCTTGTAAGCAAGGTACTACTAGTATTCTGAATATTGTCCGACAACAGAACAAGTTAACTTGGACAAAGCAGCAATCGCCCAGAATGTGTCAATTTACACCTGCCTCGTCTGCAGCACGGCGCACAATGCTACAAATGTCTGTGTCTGGTGCTACACCACCGGCGCCGCCGCCCCAGCCCACCCACACGACGCCTCCTTCTTCGTCACCGACTCGGACCTGCGGATCCAAGGCCCGACGGGGGGCATACCGCCACATCTCTGGACGGTACGCAAGAATGCCTCGGGTCGGCTGTGGTACGAACACGTTCCGACCGGGTTCAGGACACATGTCCAACCCCTGACCGGCGCCGTCAGCGATGTCCAGGGTGCCAGTGGCCTCCCTGCCGGCTGGCAGGAACTGAAAACACCAGACAACAAGGTGTACTATTTGCATGCCGCCACCGGCAACTCATCCTGGACGAGGCCCGGGAACACGCTGCCGGCCGGCTGGAAGATGGTCAGAACCCCCGATGGCGTGCCATTCTACGCCCACGACGCCCTTCAGCTTTCGACGTGGGACCGGCCAGGTGAGCCTCCCAAGGCAAAGACACCCGCGGGGGGAGCCCCTGCCGGGGCGGCAGCACCGAGTCACAGGGTCAAATCCGGAAAGGGGTCGATTTCGGCATCGGATATCGCAACAGCGGCTAGTGTTGCCACAAATGTCGCCAAGCTGTCTGCTGCGTCGGATCTTTCTCCCTCGGGAATCCTGACGGCGACCGTGGCCGCCGCCAAGTTAACGGGGCTCGGTGTCAAGATTGCCGGGAAGAAGATGGGCAAGCTTGGGAAAGGGAAGCGGTTGTCCAGCGCAGCTAGTTTGGTCGGTGCTGCGGCACGTATTGCTGGCGATGATGATGGCGATTTCGAAGAGGGGGGTGAGATTGAAGAGGTCGAAGAGGTGAATGAGGCGGAGCAGACGGAATATGCAACTGAAACTATGACTGTGTATACCGAGACGGATCCTGCACAGGGTGGTGGTGCCTTTTCGCAGCAAGAACCTTATGGGGCCCCTCAGCAGCAATTCGCCTCAGAACAGTACGCCGGGCAAGAATACCAGTACCCCCCATCGACTGCCGAGCCACCTCCGCAGGCCGCTCCAGCGCAAGTCTCGCCGGAGCAACCGGAGTACGTTTACACTCCGGGTTTGGGTGACACGCCTGTGCAGCCCCCACAGCGGGAATTCTACACAAGTCAACCACCCCTGGATCCAGAACAGACAAGTTATTACTACCCCGAGCAACCTGCCGACCCATATCCGCCCTCTACTGTGGGACCTCCCGCGCCGATCCCACCACCTCAGGAGCCGACCGTGCAACAGCCCCCGGTGGTCATTAACAACGTGAACGTCACCGTCGAGGAGACAGTGGTAAATGACGTCAATGTGGAAAACACCCAGATCATACAGAACACCGAGGTCACTCAGAATAACACTGACATGACGCAAAACAATACAGATGTCACTCAGAACAGCCAAAACACAGGCTACTACACAGGCGTCATCCAAACACCCCCGGTTAACATTGCTCAAGTGCAGTACCCCGACACCTCGACGGTGCCAGGTCCTCCATTTCCACCGCCGATTGACCCTGCTCCATGTCAATACCCAGACACTTCCATGGGGGCGGGGCAGTCAGGGGGTGAAGTCCCGCCTTTTGTCTTTGAGCCAATACTGGCAGGACCGATGATGGTCAATCCGCCGGCGGAGCAGAACGGGGTGGTGTTTGCGCCGACGTATGTTTGAGGTTGGGGAGTGTTTATGAGATTACTTGGGATTCCCTGGGGGCGGCACAAGGGGGTGTTTGATGGGCGGTGAATACCTGGCGCAATTCCGTTTTGAGAGGTTGAGACACGTCTGAAGATCTCACAAGCTCAATAAGGGACGTTATTTGACTTCTTTCATACCGGCAATTGCTAGGGGCGCAGTAGGCAAATGCTACGGGCACATTAAATTGCTACGGGCGCAGTATTGACGCCGATCCTGAGATCATTCTGCCGGCCATAGCAGCTGTCAAAACCCCATACAGAATCGCACCAATACAATGCATCAATTGACTCTACAGAACTCCATAACAACAGGATCATCAGGATCATCAACAACACAGCGCCCTGGCCAGGAAGAAACGGTCTCTGAAGTGCCGCGCAATTGATTAACGCAGGCCTAGGCCTAGAAAACGCCAAATCCGCGATCTTTGAAGTGTCACACGATATAACTACATAAGCCCTAGGCCCTGGAAACGCCGAATCTGCAGTCTTGGAAGTGCCAACACTATCCCGGGCCCAGGATCAATCCAATCTTGGTGCCCTGGCCGTCGGCCGCACCGCCCGACCGCTACGAGTGGTCTTTTTGGCAGCATGAGGCTCCAAGGGGTAGTTGCCTGCCGTTTTTCGGTGGCAGTTGGCTCTTGGGCACCTCCATTGACTAACAGCCGGCCCCTGGGCTTTGACTTGAGTGGCAACTTGGTCCTAGGCTCGGCGGGCATTGCGATCGCCTCATTCACAATCGCTTCGTTCGCATTCGTGCCCGACAACGAGCCGTGGCAGCAGCATGGGGGCCCGACGCGACAGAAACAGCGGCACTTCACGCTCGACCTATGCCAATGTCGACAGCATCGCAGCGCAGCTGTTTGAACTCTAGAAATCGTCCAATGGCGAAGTTGGGCGATATTGTCAGGATGCTTCCCCGCCATCTAGAAACGTCAGGTGAAGACCTAGATCTACCAACGTCAGGAACAAATTAAGCTGCGCCGCAGCGGATATTTCTCCAGATATTACAGCGACCCCCCACTTCACCCGGGAAAGACTATATATGATGAACTGCAGTTTTAGAGTTCAACGCAATTCTATCAACATGAACGGTTGTGCACAACTCACCTTCTGACAGTCTAAACATCAGCTTACAGTCAACATCACTCTCAGCGATTCTAACATGAAGCTGTTCTCCCCCGTCAATATCATCGGCCTCGGCACATTCGCCGCCCGCCTCCTGCTTCCCACCTCCGCAGCTCCGCTCGATCCCGTCACCCCCCGCCCAGGCCTCCTCACCATCATTGTCTTTTACCAAGCGGAGCATTGTGCAAAGACTCCGCCTTACTGGATGTTGTCGACAGGAGTCGAGAGCTGGGACGCCTTGCTCAAGGTCAAGAACTGCCAGGCTATCATTCCGGCCTGGGGCAACATCACGAGCATCATGCCTGGCTATCTCAGCGAGGCTTGCACCGGTGCGTAGATGCGATATTCTTTCGAGACATGTAAGACTGACTTGGACTAGTTACGGCTTATACGGACACGGCTTGCACGGAAAATGCCGTCACGCCGGCGTTTGAGGAGTGCGCGACGACTGCGAAGGGACCGTGGAAGAGCTTTGCTATTCGTGGGTGTGCTGAGGTTGCGGACAGGGCCGGGGAATGAGGGTAGGCCCGGGGCATCATGGTGAAGGAGACAGGTAGTTGGCACTGTCACTCCATGCCGTGTTTTATTTCAGTACTACTTCTAACTGCCAGCTACTGATATCGCCTTCGAGGGACTAGTACGGCGTTGAATGCTAGGGTAGAATACCTCGAACATGAAGTTTTTCTTCATTTGGTCTGCCTGAGTCTTTGTATTGTCCTTCCAGCGATGTTTTGAGTTTTCCTTTTGTCGCATATAGCGTTAACCTAGTTTCTTGCCAGTTGCGGATACTAGTCATCGGCCGTGCTCGCTCAAGAGCAGGGGGCGACATACCGACAGTTCTAGGGAGCCATTGACCCTGTCCCTCCGTGCGTGCAAGCTTCCCGACATGGATCCCTTGAGGTCTTTATAGGATTGGCTACCATCCTGCCTCATACCTGCTAGAGCAAAACATCTACCTCTGAGAAAAGACACGTTAATTAGCTGTCTTTTGGAACGTGCCTCAAGCATGCTTACCTCGCCGCGGGGTGACAAAAGCGATAAACATATCGGACGGCAGTACAAAGGAACCTTGCTTGGTTGCAGTGACAGGAGCGATGGTAGCTGTAGACAGGTTTATGTCACTGAAGGAGCCAATAAAAAGCATAGAGGAAACTGCAGCATCAACTGATGCCCCAGGCAATTTCCCCAGGTGCCCCAGTGATTCAAAGTTGTTCAGTCATTGTCATGCATACCTATTTTCAATGACACCCTTTATCACTCTACACACATGTATCCGAGTATCATACGGCGGGGGTGTATATGTATTAATCGCCGCAGAGATATCTCCATACGACGGGATACATTCTCGTTCATTTTGACACCTATCACAATGAGATCTCATGGGACTCTGCTACCTCAGCTGGTAGGCAAACTCCCGCAAGAAATCTGGCATCCCACCCGTCCAAGATACCATTCACCACCTCGAGACCCGCGCGATAGACATTCTCCAGCGATATCTCCAGCCCCCCGTGGGCAATGTGGAGCGGCATCTGAGGAAACCCGGCTCCAGGAGGCGACTGGTCAAAATTGCAACCGCTGCGAAGGATAATGACCCTGGAAAAATCCACACTTCCGGCCGCTGAGGCTCTCTGTAGCGCTGCCAAAGTAGCATTGTCTTCCTGGGCCGTCATGCAATACACGGCCTTGCCGCGCGAGAGCAGAGAGCAGTACTTCTCTACCGACTGGGAAAGAAGTGGGCCGTGGAAGAAGACGTTGGCAGAGGCAACGTCTCCGCTGACGACGCTCGGTGGGAGAGTGGCCGCCTTGAACATGTCACCTGGCGCGGCGGCGTATAGACTCCGGTATGCGACTGCGCTCGCTGCGTCGGTCAAAGTCGCCTCCTCCGCGAACCCCTGCGCCACCTTGCGGAGTTCGTCGTTCAGCGCGAAAAGCTCGGTTCCGTAGAGCTGTGTTGGGTATTGACCCGGGGCGGAGGCGCCCAGGGCGACATATCCCGTCGGCCACCCGGCTGGGATCTCACGAGCGTCGAACTCGTACTGCAGGTCGGCTTGGATGGCGTAGGTGGCGAAGGCAACTGTTCCCAAAGACCCGAATCGCGGGTTCACGCCAGATATGCCTGCAATGAGGAAATAGGTGTGGGTGAGGTCGAAGATGGGTGAGGAGACCAGTGCCGAGATGGTCAAAGAGGCATTTATCACTTTGGAGGCCAGCGTGTTAGTTATGGGGTTAACACGTGAGTACTAGTCCCCGGGACACTTACAACCTTCCCCAGTCACTACTTGACACACTTGACCGTCTGGAGTCGAGTAGATTTCTGGGTATTTTGGGCTGAGACCTGGGAGCTGAGTGCGCTTTGCTGTAATATCCAACCGGTTGGTGTTCTTCCTCCAGGCTTCTGCTTCAAGGCCAAACTAATGAACGGTGGTCAGCCAAATCTCGAGTTGCATGGCCACATCGACGCACCATGCTGATGATGACGACCTTTGGCCGAATGGGACCTTCGAGCTCCTCGGCGCCGTTCGGCAGACCCTCAATCATGGCGATATCCATATTGAGCTGATAACAGCAACCTTTTACAGTCAGGTGCTAACATGATTGTACTCGAAAAGGCAACTGTGATGCCGTGAACCCCGCACGAAGCCGAAGACGGTTTGTCGAAAGACCTGGCGCCAAAACGCTCAGACTGTCTCGGGGCTTGGCAAGAAAGAGCCCGCATCGATAAGCTAATGCAGGCGAGCAAACCACCAGAAAACTGTTCAGAGCCTAGTTCTACCCCTTCCCGTTTTCCATCACTTGGAAGCACCTTTCACGAATTACCTAAGCCTCTCTATGTTGGAACGCAAAAAGGAGAACAAGGGCTACAATACAATTTCCTTTTGTTCGTTAGCACGAGAGTGTAAAGAGGAGACGCCCCGTTGCCCTACGGTAGCCCCTTTAATTGCTTCTTCATCGCTTCCTAGAATGCCATCTTTCGCATTAACAAACTCACCGGGGCTGGGGTGATGGCAACACGACCCAGCCAAGTGGGTTGTAAGTTGTAAGGAGTAAAGGAATGGATACAACTCGGGTTTGTCTTCATTCTCCCGGTTCTACAGTCCACTCAAGTCGTAAATGACCCAACACACCAAATTACGGCTGACGCATCTCCACTGTTCAAGGAGTTCGGTTTCAGTGCTCCAGTGGTTAGGATTCAACCCTTCCAAGGTTGAGGGGGGGCTCGGTTCCCTCTTGACGCCTTCTTTTAGTCGTCTGCTTTCTTGGCAGAAATGCAATTTGATATCTCACACCAGCTCGATCCATATCTCTTCGGCACCACTGCCTCTTTTGAGAGCCTGCTGAGGTGTTTCCCTTCCCTACGCTCCTCCACATATACGTAGGACTCACCGAGGAGGCCGTAAGAATCCCCCACACCCTGCAGCACAAACGGCACGCTGGCGCCGTCAATGGCAAAAAGCTTGTCCCCTGGCTCTGTCTCGCTCGGCCCGACGCCCTGAAGACCACACTCTATCGTGAAGCGCCGACGTTCGCGTCCCACCGTCCCAGCAGCGTCGAGAAAGCGAGTCGCATTCCCTCCCCGCGCAAGGCCCTTCAGACTTTTGGCAAGTTTCGCATACTGCGCATCTGTCATGACCTTAGTGTTCCTGTGTTGGTTGCCCATCCTTTCCGCCTCCACATCTAATGGGTCTCGGCCTTCAGACAGCTCGAGGCCAAAGGCATCGTCTCCAAGGCACCACAAGAGTCTGCAAGCCAGCAGCAGACTCGCAAGATCCCGAACGTGTTTGACAGGCGCACCGTACCAACCCTTCCCCCCTGTCAAGATCATGGCAACTTTGCAAAGGTTCTCTCGTGATGAGTTGCGCGACAACATCTCATCTGTGATTTCACCAGACGGCTCGAGCGGATAGATGGCTATTCCGTTGCCCAGAAAACCAGAGACGTTGGACTCCTCCTCCGGCTTCCACCACGGAATGCAGAAATCAAACGAGCTGCCGGTGATGGAAACCCGAGCTGTCCCGATACAAGTCCCGCGGACGCGCAGCTTTGGCGAGCCCGAGCTTTGAGTGATTATCCGGCTGCGGCGCCTGAAGATGCCGCACAATGCCCGCGCCCATACAGCGCGAGGGACTGCGTCTGGGTGTAGCTCCACGAGGCCATGGAATCGTCAAACTTGCCGCACGATTCCCCTCGTTCCTCCCAGCCAAGGCAACTCAAAGACGGGCGCTGGACGCTTGAAAGCAGCCGTAGGCATGCCGAGTCCTGGATGATCTTCTCGGCGACCTCAAGGTACACCTCGCCCACTGAACCTTTTCCAAGACTTTGGTCGAGATCTCGATCATAAACCGTGGCAGCGAACGAGGTACTTGAGAAAAATCCATCTACACTGCTGTCAATGCATTGATCCGCGAAAACCACCAAGATGCTGGGCTCATATTTAGCATTGGCACGGGAGTGATACGGCAATCCAACGTGTCGTATCGGTGGCCCATTAGGGCCGGCCCCGATTTCCCGCTCGAGGAAGTCAAAACCTGCAAGCTTTCTTAGGGGGGCTGCTTCAGTTTCCATCTCGATTGCCTGGTCTCCGACTCTGCAAGGGCTTTCCTGTCTCTTTGTTGAAGTGGATTATCGCTGTAAAATGTGGATAACCCTGTATCTGAGTGGCAATCTTGGCAAGGGATGCCTCGCAACCAGCAGATGCGTGTTGGGCTACTGATAAAGTAAAGCTAGCAGAGTGTCGGGCTGCTGTCCCGATTCGTCGTCCGAGGATTGCGTTGATCTGCATCGAAGCCAAGGCTGAGGCTTGCTTGGCATTGAATTCATCGCCAATGGAGAGAGCTGGACGATGGCTCTAGTACCTTTTGACGGCTGGGCCAGCACCTTGATATATTGCGGCTGAGGGTAGCGTGAGAGACTTGGCCGCATCGGTACATTGCCGAAACCCTGGACCTCAGGACCATTCAGCAAGCTTTTGACTTATAAGCCGAGAGACTGTCATCCATCGAGTCGCGTCCCACGCTACTCTCTCGTCCCACACCATCAGTCATCACAATGAAGGCATCACTCATCTTTGGTCTTGTCGGCTTTCAGGCGTCGCTGGTTGCAGCGGGCTTCGACGACTTCGACTTTTACTCCAAGTGTAGTGCTTCAAGCTCCACCGCACTGTGGTCGTACGCGACGATCCCTTGACCTACACCGGCCCAAGTCCAAAGCTGACAAGGTACCGAGCACACAGGAGCCTCGACGCGTGCTCGACTACCCTAAGGGCCAAGGTCACCAAGACATGCAACGCCAACAAGAGCTTCGACTATTGCGCCTGTGACTGGGGCACCAGCTACCTGTCGTACGTTTGGCCATCTCCCCCAGCCGCGCCGGCAAGCAGCTAACACCAGCCACAACAACAGAACTTGCTTGACCCTGGTCTGCCCTACCGACATTGCCTCGTCGTACATTGCCTACGACCCTGCGCAGAGGACAACCGACTGCCCAGCCATTCTCACTGGTGGTGGTGGCGTAGCGGAACCGACTGCCACGGCAACACCAGGATCCGGGACGAACGGGGGGTCCTCTCCCACGACTACGGGTGCTGGAGGGGCCGCCGCAACATCAAAGGCGGGCGCGGCTGGCATGGCCATGCCGATTGCTGGAGGTCTCTTTGCCGGCGTTGTTGGTGGCTTGGCTGTCCTGCTGTGAGGGGAGCTGGTCAAGAGTAAACACTAGACAGACATGGAATACTAGTGTTGTGTGTATGTACATGTATTGTATCAGAAACACCATTTCCTAAAGTTAGACATGGATGCAACAAGTCACTGCAGCCATCGTTGCTGCACTACAACCAACCTCGACTCCATGACGGGCATAGACCACTCGCCAATCAGCATATCACACTTTGCGCGCCTCTAAAGGGTGAGCAGCAAGAACGAGAGCTATGCTAGGATTGGGTTTGTAATGGCTTTTTTTTTTTGGCATCATTCCGGGGCTGGATTGACGAAGCTGTGACCGCGTAGCTGAGGACTCGAAGAGGAGTTTGAGATTTTGTTATTTTATAAATTGGAGATGTCGAGCCATTCCACCTATCGCAGCCTTCAACGAGAGCCTCAAAATACGGCGTGATACGATGAGGGGCTGCTGGTCATGAAGAAGGGACAAACCGGGTTGCGGACAAGACATGAGAGCCTGCCAATCGTATCCCTCGTTCAAATACGATAACAAGCGGGTGGCTTGGGAACTGCCTACTCTTCGGCCAATGAGACGATACTTTGATAAATCGCAACAACTTGAGGAGGGCACCATGATGCCAATTCTGAAAAGATAAATACTCAACAAGCGAGCATCGCTTCTTCTCATCCCAGTCTCCATCTCTTCGCTGGCCACTGCATCCATATTGAGCCATTATACTTCCCATCCCCGTCTCCATCTCTTCCCTGACCACTGCACCATGTCCCCAACTCCAAGCATCACCAAGGAAGGCACCCACATCTGCCACTACCCCCCCACCGCCCCGCACCGCCGCCTGTACCTCTTCACCCGCACGCTCAGCATCATCCTGGCCCTAATCCAAATCGGGACAGCAGCGACCGTCGCAGGGGCCTTCAAGCAGGTGCACTGGCTCGACCCGTCGCTGACCCCTGCCATCACAACTCTCCTCTACTCGAGCGTTGACATTGTCTGCATACTGCGCTGGGACCGCCGGTCGCACCACCTCACGCGCAGCGTCTACGATGGGGCGCTGGCAGTGGGGTTTGCTGTTGCGGCGGGGTTTTTGGCAAGATTGGCGGTGCCGTTTATGAGGGGGAAGGAGGGTGGGGTTGTGGTGGGGGCGTTGGGGGTTGTCGTTTTGGCGTGTATGTTGTTGCAGGTGTAAGTGCCCTTTCATAATGAGGTGGACTGTGCTGACTCGTGTAGCATCATTCATTTTGGCGTGTGTGTTGGCGGGGTTCAGGAGACAGTGGAAATTCGGCACGAGAGGCAACAGCAGGAGAATGGGGATAATGCCAACAGGAAGGTGTAGACTTGGCAGCATGAAAGAGGCAGACGAAACACCTGGGCAGTACGTACCTCGTGCCATAGGCTGTTATTAGTGAACCATAGTCATGGTCAATACCGCGAACAGCATCAACAGCATGCTCCTGTCGCTATTTCTCCCCCACTTGTCAGCACAAGACACGCTCATCTCGTCTACTAGTCCCGCTCATCTTCAAATTCATGTTCCCTCTTGCAAAAAGCACTATCATCAGGTTTTCCATAAGTCATGTACGCTGGTACTAGTGTTAGGACAAGTCACTGTGGTATTGGTAGATGACGTCGCCCGTGGTTACATGCTACCTCTGTATGCGCACCCACGGCGCATCTTGTCGCGTTTTGCTGATGACGCGTGACCCTTGGCAGTCTTCACCACCACCGACCCCACCTCCTCTTACGCTTTTAAATTGGAGCAAAGGAAGACCAAGTTGAACACAAATCAGCGAAAGACTATGAACAATTCCCTAGCAATTTTGATACCTGCTCGTCATCATGCCGGAGCCCGGGAAAACGAAATGGTTGGCGACATCCATGACATGGCTAGTGGCTATGGCGAGACGAACAGCCAGCAGGAGAGACGTGTGTCCAACTTGCATGTGTTTATTTCGATAAAAAATTGTTATATGGTACCACTTTCTGTTCCTGTTACACAACCCCCACCTTCCTACAAGATCACGATAGTTCGATGGGGACATTCCCGAGCAGCTTCCAGGGCCCATTCTGGCCTGTCTTAACAGCCCCTCCGCTGGTGGGAATCTGCCACTCCTCCACCTGGGGCCCAGTGCCCCCATCAAACAGCACGTAAACCCTCTGGTCGACAAAGGTGAGATTGCTTGCCGAGGTTGTGGTGAGGCCTAGGTAGGTGCGGTCTGGTTTGAGTAGCTTGCTGATGCGGTCTTGTTGCACCAGGAAGCCGCTTGAGCAGTTCCATGAAACAAGTGTCAGACTCTGACGGTCGGGAGAGGCAAAGAGGATGAGGTGGGTGATGAAGGCGCCCGTGTTGGTTCGCGCGCATTCGGGGAGCGTCTCTTCGGTGAACCAGTTGCGGTTGTCCTCGGTGGATACGCAGAGGGGTGTATGGGGCGGGAGTTCAAAGGCGGTGTCTGGAAATGCCACTGTTAGTGACGGTGAGAAGAGGGGTTGGCTGATGTGACTTTACTGGCGGCGTTTCCCAGAGTGTTTTTCTCAACGTTATAGGGGTACTGCTTCATGGTTCCATCCGATCCGCCAAGATACAGGCGCAGGTCCCGTCTACTCCCGACGGGCGCAGCGGCAATGGACGAGCCGTCTTGGATGGCAATGCTCTGCCTGGTGATCTCCCAGGGCTCCCCAGTGGTGCCGTTCTCGACGTATCTTGCGACGGATAGAGAGTTGGCGCCGAGTTCCTGGAAGAAGTTGGCCAGGACTTGGAAGTGGGTGTCGAAGTTTTGGTACCAGTACGAGAAGATGGACGAGGCAAGAGACGCCGTGTAAAGTCCGCTGAAATTATCATAACCCCACACTCTGGCTCGTTCTTTGTATGGCGACTGTCGCTCCATCAAGGTGCCGACGGTTTGGAGAAAGTAGACGTTCTTGACCTGTTGACCGCATGCATCAGTGCCTTGTACCTGTCTGGGGAGGGATGCTGGATGGGACGTACCACTTCAAAGCTCGTGTTTGTGTGCGGGATTCCGGCCGAAGCAGCCATCGGCGTCCCTACCTTGACTGAATCAACGTTCGCATCCGTGACCGGCAATACGGTCCACTTCCGGCTATCCGAGCTCCAAGCCGACTCCAGGATGGGTGCTGGGGTCGTGTTGGTCGACTGGTGGAAGAAAAGGCGGTATTGACTGACGTCGGCGGCGTCGGCCCAGCGGAGAGCCGAGATGCTGACGTCTCGGTTCACTGGTCGGGTTGAATTGGTCGGGCTGGAGGAGTCGGGTGGGTTTGTCGAGCTGGCCGGGTCCTGCTTGGCCCGATTCGACAGAGACGCTCCCACTCCACCGCCCACGGCAGCGGCAATGATGATAACGGCAGAGATGCCCACTATTATCCAGAAGATTCTGGGGCGGATGCCGCATATTGTCCGCGGCGGCGGTGGGAGATAGGCATCTTGGCGCTCCGAGGTTGCATGTGGTCGTTGTTCCTCGATCACGACTTCGGGAGCGCTGGAATAGGGGTTGAATATCTTTTCCTCTCGAGAGGACGGGCGCGCAAAGGGGGCGGCCGTCGGATCGCTCTCGATCATTTGGGCTTTCTTCTCGGCGTGCTGGGCCGGGTAGATCTCAACGCCATGTCCGTGGTTGAGGTCCGAGTCGGGGGACTGGACGACTTCGAGGTTGCTGTAGGGCGCGTGTGCTGAGTCGCGATGTGCCGCCATTTTTGGCGTCAGGTCAACACATGGCGAGACGAAAAGGGCAAAGACGATGGATGCATGGCGTTGGGATCCCAACACGGCACCAAAAAGATTATTAAAGAAGGGGGGATGAGCGAGACTGGATGCGCTTCGCGCGGGACGGGATGGACGGATGGACAAATCAGACAGGGTCAGAGGCATGGGTGTTGGTTGGTATGTGGTATTCTCGGTCTGGTCCTTTTGTCGAATGCGATTACCCGGCCAATCAGCAGCGCGGCCGTCAGCCCCAGCACCTTTCTGACGTCCTGCTTGGTTTCAGCGCACGGAAGATCGGCCAAGTAATCCAACGGTCTCTGGGCTCGCCAGGTCCTGCGCCGCCGCCACTGAATCCTGCGCCGCCCCCATTCATCAGCCCGAAAGTGCATTGCAAATGGCAGCGAACGCCGCCCACACATGCCTACACTAACCATCAGCCCCCGGAAGTTGTCTAGTTTTCCGTTTACTATCAGTCCATGTCGATGAAGCCAATTGGCCCCGCATAATTCAACGTCGGCCGCCGCTTGTAGCTGCGCAGAATGACTGCTGCTGGGCTCTTGTCGTTGACCATCCTCTACCTCTGCTGTCTGGCTCGACGCGTCGAGGCGCTGAATGCGACAGCGACCTCGTGGTCGACATGGGGGCCGTACCGCCCCAACCTCTACTTTGGGGTGCGCCCCCAGGTCCCCGATACCTTGCTCATGGGCCTGATGTGGGCGAGCGGCGACAGTCGAAGCAAGATGCTGAGCAGTGAGTGCTGATCCCAAGGTTGCGAGGGTGGCTATTGAGACTGGACAGGTCTTCGCGACACATGCGAACAGGACGATGGCATGCAGGGCTATGGCTGGACCTACTACGACACACGCCTTGGCGGCTCCCAAACCATCCACGACACGCAGCTTCAGATCGACCTCGACACGGGCTTCATCAAATCAGAAGATGGGAAGAGCTGGGCGGTTCGCATCACCGGCACCCCGAAGGCGGGCGCAACTAACGTCAAGACGTCACTCATTGTCCATGCCGCTGTGGAAATGGACGAGTTCAGCCTGCCAAAGAGTCTTGGGTGTGAAAACCAAAGCCTGCGGGGAGGTGGCGTCGAGGCACTCTGTCGCGGCGAAATCGCCGAGCTCGGCCATTTCGAATTCCAAGTCGTGGGAGATGCCCGAAACAAGGCCCTACACGATACGGCTGTGAACAGTGTGCTCAAGGTGAGCGAGGACGAGATATGGAAGGCAAAGTGTAAATTCCCTCATCCCCGGCCCGGTCGGACGCGGTCAACACTAACGGCCCGTAGCCGTCTTCACATCACAGGCCAAGGCTGTCGGCGGCAGCCAAGGCCAAAGTGTGGCCGTTGAAGACAAGCCTGGTGCGGGAAACATGCACTTCATCCAAACCACGTTCGAGGGCCCGTTCACCCTGACACTCTCATACCGCACCGTTGAAGTGGCATTCCTCGACCGTGAGTTAACCCTCCATCCCTACCACCTTCAGGGCTCAGCTAACCTCTCCTGTAGCAACTGCCGCCGAAAGCGGCCTCGACTCCCTGCAGTCTGCCTTTCCCGCAAGAGCAGACAAGGTATTTCCCAGAGCAGCCCCGTTTGAGCAGGACAAGTATGCACGCTTCTCTCAAGCGATCATCTCCAATCTTTTGGGGGGGCTGGGCTTCTTTCACGGCAACACCCTCGTCGACGACTCGCAAGCTCCCGCGTACGAAGAGACCGAACTCAACTTCTGGGAGGACGCCGCAACCGCCATGGCCAACGCAACCATCACGCAGACCGTGCCCCTGACTCTCCTCTCCCACACGCCCTCACGGCCCTTCTTCCCCCGCGGGTTCCTCTGGGACGAGGGCTTCCACCTGCTCCCCGTCCTCGAATGGGACCTGGACCTGGCCATCTCGGTCCTGCAAAGCTGGTTCAACCTAATCGACACCGACGGCTGGATCGGCCGCGAGCAAATCCTCGGCCCCGAAGCCCGCAGCCGCGTGCCCCCCGCCTTCCAGGTGCAGTACACACACTACGCGAACCCGCCAACCCTCCTCCTCCTCCTCCCCCCCCTCCTCGCCAAACTGACCGGCGCCTCCCGCTACACCGGCCACCCCTCCACCCACCTCTCCACCCCCGCCTCGGCAACGGCCCTGCTCCGCGACCTCTACCCCCGCGTCGCCCGCCACTACGCCTGGTTCCGCCGCACCCAGGCCGGCAACTTCACCTCGGCCTACCCCCGCCCCGCGGGCGCCGCCGACGGCCACGGCTTCCGCTGGCGCGGGCGCACCCCGCAGCACACCCTCACCAGCGGCCTCGACGACTACCCGCGCGCGAACCCCCCGCACCCGGGCGAGCTGCACCTCGATGCCCTCGCATGGGTGGGCGCCGCGGCGGATGCGCTGCGGCAGGTGGCGGCGTTTTTGGGGGAGGAGGGGGATGAGGTTTTGTATGCTGGGCATGTCGAGGCTGCCAAAAAGGGGTTGGAGGTGGTGCATTGGGATGGGGAGAGGTACTGTGATGCGACGGTTGAGGGGGGCCAGTTTGCGAGGGTTTGCCACGAGGGGTATTTGTCGCTGTTTCCGCTGCTGCTGGGACTGATGGATGCCGAGCATCCGAATTTGGGTAAGGTGCTGGATTTGGTGGGGGATGAGGCGAGACTGTGGTCGCCGTTCGGGTTGAGGAGTCTGAGTGCGCAGGATGAAAACTACGGCGAGGGGGAGGATTACTGGCGCGGCGCCGTCTGGGTGAATTTGAATGTCTTGGCGGTGCGGCGGCTGCGGGAGCTTGGTTTAGAGCCGGGGAAGAGTTCTCGGGAGCCCACGGCTGTCCAGAAGCGGGCGACTGCGCTTGCGGCCGAGCTGAGGGAGCGTGTGGTAAACACGGTGTTTGCGAGTTGGGAGAAGACGGGGTTCTTCTGGGAGCAGTACAAGGACAAGACGGGTGAGGGGAGCCACAGCAGAGCGTTTACCGGCTGGACGGCTTGTGTGGTCTTACTGCTGGGGCTGCAGTTCGATAAGACCACGGGGGAGAGGGGGGATGATGCCACCCGCAGCCCTCAGTCATCCGGGCCGCCCAGTCTGACTATTTCCATTGGCTTGGTTGTTGTTGTTGTCGCCGTTGTGCTGTTGAGGCGGCCGTTGTGGGTGACTGTAGGTAAGTTGGTGAAGTTATGGGATTGGAGGAAGGGTCAGGCGTCGGGGAGGTACGAACAGCTTGAAGTCATCGACTTGGATGAAGGGGGACATGATCGTTATGACTGATACGGAACCTACATGTATCGTGCCATCACACAGATACCTCTAGACCTAGGTGATCGGTGATAAACATTCCCATCATGCAGACTGGCTGCTTCCATGAGTGGCAGGGGCTCAACCTCGGAACCGAATCCCACCGGACAATCCGGGGGACACTCCCAGCTTTCACAGTTTCCGTACCTTGTCGATCGGCTGGCTCGACACGGCGGGGATTAGTAGGCTACAGTCCGGAGCCTTACACTTCCTCCCGCTCTTTTGCAGCAGGTCAAAGACGGCCTTGTCCTCTTGCAGCATAGCGGCAGCGAGTGGTGATTCTTCGGAGTACTTGAAGCTCTCGGTTACGATCAGGAAGGGGATTGACCTTCGCTCCGCCGTTTATGAGCGGAGACACAGACCCGCCCCCGAGACGAGATCTAATAGCCTGACGGAGTAGGCTTTTACGACCCGTGGCAGCTTTTTCGATTCTCGCCCCCTTCTGCAACATCAAGTCGATAACATTCCTCCTTCCAGACATAATCCCGTAGAGCAGTGTGCCCCCCCACTCACCCGGGAGGGGCGTTGATATCTGCCCCCAGCTCGAGAAGTTGCAGCACTGCCAGATTGCCGTGGCAAGCCAAATCTCCATCCATGGACGCCAGCTCCCCGTTTGACGAGCTCCCCGGCCAAAGCACTTACAAGGGGTGGGACAAGTGGAATAGCCGTCCCTGACAGGAAGTCTAAGAAGCAGGTTGCTACAGCAGCAAGTTGTCAATTGGGAGGTCATGGAGCGAGCGCGGTCCCCACTGAAAGGGGTGGAGGCGGCTGAGAACTGCCACTGCAATTTAGATTGGTGCTACTACTAGAAAGGATACAAAGGAGTGAATGGGGTTGGTAAGAGCTGATGACTATCTGATTTCCAAAAGAGGGTGTGGTGTGGGACGAGATCGTTCAGACTTCAATCCACCCTGCTGTCGAGGACGCAGGGTGTGATGGAGTGACGAGTGAAAAAAAAAAGGAAAGAAAAGCAAACGAGCAAACAGAGTCCGCAAACTGTCAATGTTGTGACCTTCAAGTTAGGGCCATGCCCAGCCTCGCATTCAGGGCAGGACCAGGCTCGAGTTGGTGATGGTGATGTCAGGGGTAAGCACAGGGTTGCCGCCCAAAACGGTCTTGATAAGCCCGCGCACCAACATGCTGGCCTGGTTGGGAATGAAATCGACGGGGCATTCGAGCTTGATCTGCTGGTCCATGCCGTCAAGCGAGGTGTGGTGGAGCACCCAGCCGGCATTGACATTGACTTGGCTCTGGATCTGGCTGAGCAGGGCGGGCGAGAAGATTTGGGCCGAGACGGCGTCTTCCCAGCGGACGTTCATGGTGACGAGCCACTGGGGGTTGCTGCCGCTCGTGTGGACGGGCTGGGTGAAGGAGAACACCTTGGTGCGCTCGGACTCGGCCTGGCGATAGGTGCCTGTCGTGGTCATATGCATCGCGATGGCGGCGTGCCACGTCTGGTTGGGGGCGCCCTCGCCGAGCGGGATTCTGTAGAAGGCGTGGGCGCCCGAAATGACGCAATCGCCAGTGTGGTTGGCGATGGCAAATGGTTTTGTCTGAATACTTGGGGTACCAACGTCATCGCTAACGTCGGCGCCAAGCGCGCCAAAGATTGCACCGCCGATGCCACGAGCCACATCGAACCATCCGCCTAGGGGACCTAGGGTGGTACCGGAGCCTGTCGAGAGAGTGGTAGGAAAGCTCCGCTGCGCCAGCATCTTGCCCAAGTCCTGGACGGCTTGCTTGCTGGGGTGGCCGATGTTGTCATCAACTGACGGGTAGGTCCACAGGAACGCCGACGAGCCCGACCCTCCCAGTGCTCCATCCGAGACAGTCTTGAGAGTGCTATCGTTGGCAATGTGCTTAGGGAGAGAGGCGATCACCTCGGCAAGGTGTTCCTCCGCTTTGGCTTGTGCTGCTGCTTCAAGTGCGGTGGCGTTCGCCGCAAAATTTGGGAAGATTGAGGACGCGGGATCGCCCCCATCGACAAAGCCGTCCGCCTTTGTAGCCGCGGCAAGCTTGGCGATGACCTCGGCCGCTTGCGTGATGGTGCCCGTGTTTTGCTTGATCCAGTTGACGCCGGAGCCGATTCCCTGGAGAGCAGATTTGAACCAGCCCATCTTGATAGTAAGATTCAAGGTGTTGATGGTAAAAGACGGGGTGTTTAAACGATGAGAGTAGGTGATGACTGTGTTGGAGTGTGTTGGAGTGTGTTGGAGTGTGTTGGAGTGTGTTGGAGTGTGTTGGAGTGTGTTGGATGGAAGATGCTAGAGATGAATGAACCTCGAGGGGAATTCGGCTCTTATATAGATTTGAGCATCCTTACCTGGCTGTGCTCCTAATTGCTCAGCTGGCACCATGGTGGCAAGTTTTCTTCGGAAGACACATTCATCTCCCCGATGCCTATTCTTTAGATGAAGACCGCCTAGAGGCGGATGAGGTTATCTGCCTGGGCCATCTCCGCGATCATGGGCCCAGTTTCGTGGCTTCACGGCTGAGACTGTCAATAGTTTCAAGCGGCCGACGACGGACATAGCTGAGATGGCTCAGCTCAACCTACACTCATGATTCTACCCCCAGAGGACAATTGGCGACCTGAAAGCATTAAAGTCCACGTTTCCATTCAAGGCATTTTACTAGTAGTCAAGGTGATGTTGTCACACGGGAACTTTCGATTTAGATAGCCTCTTGCCACAGGTGGGCACTGCCGGCGTAGAAGCGGTGAACTGTGGGATGGGCGACTCAGAGAAAACCGGGTGGTTGTGGCTTGATGATGGTAATCAGTGCTTGTCTATGGTGGTGAAGTAAGGAACTTTCGGCCTGTAGCCAATGGGAACATGGGAAATAGGAAGCGGCTTGAAGCTGGCCGAGCTAGCTGGTGGGCAAGTCATGAAGTCCACAAACGGGAATACTAAGTCGTCGAGGTACCCACCCTCTTTACCGGTATGTGCATGGCCACACCGATAAAGTTAGAGGTACCTAGGTCCTTCAATGTTTGCTAAGAGAAGGACGTAGTTGTGGTTGGGTGACTCGGAGGGTTCAATGTGACTTGAACGCCTCACGTCTAGACCATGCCGACTCGGGCGACCTGCATGCGGCTGGACAAAACACCTCCGAACCCCAGAGGGGCGAGGTCCGGAGCTGCGAACCCCAAAGCTGCGAGCGGGAGCTCATCTACCATCGTGTCGGGCACTCCTAGGCGTGAGCCCACAAAGATATTGGCATGTCAAGATATTAGGGGTTGGCTCTAGGGATACAGTTACTAGGTGAGTACGTGCTGTATCTAGTATCGCTCACCCAGGGTGCATCTTGACAATGTTGGAGTTAATCTTGATTGTGACTGCCTCCAGGTGTAACTGCCTAGTGCCTAACATCATGAGGCACATAAAATGGTGGCAAGTTCCCGCCTCATAATGGCAGCGCTGCCCGTCGGCCAGTAAAGACGGCAAGTCTGATGCATGTCATTCCGGAGGACATCACCTGGAGAGCGGAAGTACCCGAGTTTTCGCTCCACGGGATTTCATTGAAAATTGAATAGCTACCTTACCCAGGTACATGCACCTCAGGCTGTCAGATGGAGGCCACCGACATTTCCTAGCCGGGCACAGACCTACGGGGCCGACGCCATGCCGAAGCTTGCATGCATGAATGCAAGTGATGTGTGGCGTGGCCTGAAACAGGGTTTGAGTCGTAGGGCTGAAGTCGCAACCGGCCAAGTCTAGTGTAAACCTACACATGCAACAACAAACATGCAGGACATGGTTTTAATGGAACGTTCCAGCCCCCAAAAGTTCCTCTCAACTCAAGGCTGCACAGGCCACATGAAAGGCAAAGTCATTTTCATGCCAAACAGCAAAGCTTTGGAGATGATTGGCATCGAGAGAGAAATCAAGGCTTAACTTCCATTCAAATTAACCGGGCAGGTAAATCTCATCACCCACAAGGTACTTTCTCTCCAGCGGCCTCCTATACCCCCTTACTCCCCCTCCTTTTCCCTCTCGACACCTCTCGCAGCCTCAACGACAGCGCGATGCGCCTCCTCATCCCCTTTCTCTCCCTCAGACGACCCGCCAGTAACCGCGTACCACGGCCCATGCAGCGCCCCGACGCCAGCACCGACCAGGGCGCCTGGGATAGAGACAACGCCACTCACAAGCACGCCCACCAAGTTCCCAACCCCCATACCGACGGCGCTCGACGCGCCCACTCCCCCGACAGCACCCTGTCCCCATCCGCTGGCCATGGCGCGTGCCTTCTTGCTCTGCCCGTGCGCCTCGACTTCCTTGTCGTATGCTGCTTTCCAGAGCCTCTCGCGCTCGGCGGGGTCTTTGATGCTCGCCGCCTTTGCTTTTAAGGTGTCCGCTTCGTCTTGTAGGTTCTTGGCTGCCTTGGCGGCCTCGATTGCGCTGGTGACCTCTTCTTTTGAAGAGGTGGGAGGAGGTTGTAGTGGTGACGTCATCGTCGCTTTTTGTCACTGCTGGTGTTGGAGTGGGTGGCTTGGCGAAGTGTGCGGGTCTGAATATACCAAACTTAGGTTGCTGATGAACCAGGAGTCGCAGCTCACAAGAACATAGCATGTGAAATTTAAGTGTCAATGGCGTTGTTAACCCGTTGCCCGCTCCAACAATGGGAATGATGGCTTTCAAGTTTTTTTTGGGTCCACTTTTTCAAGGTAGCGATTGGAGTTGAAACTTGGTGGGCACGTGCTGGGGTGCAGCAGAAGGGTGGTGATGGGGCAATGCAGTGCATGTCTTGGGTCTTGGCTTCCCACTATGGCGGGATCTGTGCCACTCTCTTGCAGGCTCCCTTATTCGTGTTACCATGCTACTCTTCAGCCTTATAAAACCCTCCTTGAAGCCAAACCTTGGAGTGCCCTCAGGGGTCGGAAAGCAACTTGAAATCGGCCTTCCCGCTTATCTGACTTTGACAACGTGATTGAGGTACCTATGTACTAAGTGTATCTCGATCTTCAGACGTTTTTTTAACACAAATCCATACCACTTTCTTTCGCAGTCTCTTATCAATGAAAAGCTGTAGATGCTTCTGGCATTACTAGAAGTGCTAGGGGTATTAGGAATAAGGTCAGTGTCACGGCAGGGTAAAGATAGAGAGACAGGGCTGCGATGGCTTTAGCCTAGATTGTGGAAAACAAGCTAAGGAAAAAGAAGAGTAAGTGGGCTGCCAGATTCAGGGGCTTTATAGGGGTCCTGGGCTGCTCGGACCACTTACACACTTCCAGTGAATGGCTAGCGGGCGCTACTGCCGTCACAGTCAGCCATTGTTGAGGCGCTGGATGGCACTCTGAAATTGAAGAGATGGTATGAAAGTAAGGCAAGGCAATGGTAGCTCACAGATGATTTCCTGGTTGAATTCTGAATCAAATGTGGCTCTTGCTTAGTGAATTGATTGGGTTTTATTAACTTCTTGCTCTCGGAAGCTTTCGGGAGTGATTAGATTAATTGGCCTGATTAAATCTAGTGTAGAAAAACGAGGATGGTTTTCGCGTTGAGAGTCAAAAGAAACCGAATTTTGTGAGCCGGTAGAAAAAGGTGGCGTTTTTGGTGGTGAGGCTAAAACTGATCCAAAATTATGAACCCCATTGCAGCCGGCACCCAACACTGCCAGTCAAAATGACGCTGTCGTGACACCATCTTGTGCATTTATCACCTTCCCTGCAGATGCTGAATTGTTTATAAGGTAGTTACCCGAATTTCTAATGTGCCATTCTCGCGTCATCTTGCGGCACGAACGCGAGGTACACTAATTGGGTGTTGTCCAAACTGGCCAATCAGCTGCTTAAGTCTGGGGCGACGGCGGTCCAGACTCCCCGCAATGCCCGCAGCGACGATCTGGGTGCCATGGATGGTATAAACGATGGGTAAGAATTGGGGTTGTTTCCACGGTGAGCCAGACCGATGGAAGTGTTTCAATAATGATGGGGCCGCGGACGTGACATCTTGTGTTTATATCTCCCAACCACTAGCACAGCCAGCCACGAGTATTTCCACCAGAGTGTTGTATCCCACAGAGCTTGGCAAACGGCAGAAGTACAGATAGCGACATTATCCCGGCATCTGATGGAGTGATATATCACCTACCCATCCCCTTCCCCACCAAACAAGCGGGAGCACGTTCAGCTCTTCTGCCGCATCTTATTGGCTGCAACCCGAACTGGCTTGGTTATATCTAGTCTCCAAGCCCATTCGAGGCAGAACGTGGGGGTCTGGACACGAGCTACGGCAGTTTGAGCACCAGGGGATTGCCACCAGTAGAGCTACAGCTCAAGGTCCTCCCGCTAGGAGACCGGGAATATGCCCAACGAGGGCGGTCTCGACCCGACACTAAGTGAATATCTGCTCGAAAGAAGAAACGCACGCCATTTCATGATAAGACACGAGGGTTCCAAGATAGTATCGTCCCGGACCTAGAGACGGAGATAAGCCGCCGTAGAGGTCTAGCCAATACGCTGAGGTGCCGGGTACCAGGTTACCGGCACAGCTCCACTCCCCGCGGAAATGGATATATTACCCTACACCCCCCAAGATGTTCATTCCCGAGGTACACGCCACTGTACAGCGATCGTCGCGTGTGCTTGACGTTCCACAGCATCGCCACGCTCGACGTTCGGTACCCGTACCCCTGAACCCCCCCTGATCTCCCCCCTGACCTCCCGCCATCATGCCAGTCGTCGTCTCGCCCCGGGATGCAGCCACCGGCCCCAAAGACACAGGCACCGACCCCCCCGTCTTCGCCGGCATCTTCTCCGCCACCTCATCCGACTCTGACGAAAAGAGCCCGCCCACCACGACTGTAACCCCCATCCCCGAGCTCGCGGTCCCGCTCGAAGAAAAGCGATTCTGGTGGCAGCGCACGCGCAACTTTGACGGCACCGCCATCGCGACCCAGCCCTCGGTCTACGACGACCCCGAAACAGCCCGGGCGTACGCCCCCCGCACGGACTGGGAGAACCTCCATCGGTTCGATCCCCTCTTCCGATGGACGTGGAGTGAGGAGTACCGACTCATTCGCAAGATCGACCTGCGCATCATGGTCTTTGCCTGCATCATGTTCATGGCGCTCGAGTTGGACCGGGCCAACATCAGTCAGGCGGTGACGGACAATATGCTGGGTGAGCTGGGCATGACGACGGATGATTTCAACATGGGGTTCACCGTGTTTCGGCTCTCGTTTTTGTGTGCCGAGCTGCCGTCGCAGCTGGTGAGTAAGTGGATTGGGCCGGATCGGTGGATTCCGGCACAGATTACGCTGTGGAGTATCGTGTCCTTCAGCCAGTTTTGGTTGAATGGGAGGACGACGTTTTTGTTGACCAGGGCGTTGCTGGCGCTGCTGCAAGGGGGGTTTATTCCCGATGTGAGCGACTCAAGCGCCTCCTTACCTATCTGCTCCAAGATTGATCAAGGGAGGAGTAGAGCTGACCGGAAACTCACAGATCATCCTGTATCTGTCATACTTTTACAAGCACCACGAACTGTCACTTCGGCTGGGCTTCTTCTGGACGGCCATGTCGATTGCGGATATCTTGGCTGGGCTCTTTGCTGCGGGCATCCTTCAGCTCCGTGGCCATCTGGCAACGTCGGGATGGAGGTGACTGTTCATGCTGGAGGGGTTGATAACATTGGTCATTGGCCTGCTGGCATTTGTGCTCATGCCGCCGTCCCCAACCCAGACAAAGAACTGGTTTCGTGGCAAGAAGGGGTGGTTTAGTGAACGGTATGCCTCCCCCTCGTGTGTCTTGCAGAGCCCGAGATCTGACAGAGACAAAACAGCGAGGAGAAAATCATGATTAATCGCGTCATCCGCGATGACCCCAGCAAGGGCGACATGCACAATCGACAGCCCATCACACCCAAGCTGCTCTGGAAGAGCATATCCGACTACGACCTCTGGCCGCTATATGTTATCGGCTTGGTGTTCCAGCTGCCGGCCTCGCCCCCCGCGCAGTACCTGACGCTCTCGCTGAGAGGGCTCGGCTTCGACACCTTCAAGACCAACCTACTCACTATCCCTTCCGTGTTTTTGCACATGGTGACCATGATGATCCTGACATATGTCGCCGAGATTTGGAAAGAGTTGACCTTCACCGCCCTGTTTGCCCAGGTGTGGATGTTTCCCTTCATTGTCTTTATCTACGTCGTCGACATCACCAAGATCAACAAGTGGACTGCCTGGGCGATCCTCACCGCGCTGCTGGCTTATCCGTCTGGTGAGTCTCCTTCCCATCCCATTTCCATCCAAGGTACCTTGCAATCTTAGATACTAACATAAACTACAGCCCATCCTCTACAAGTAGGCTGGAACAGCCGCAACTCCAACACAGTCCGCTCCCGCACCGTCTCGGCAGCAATGTACAACATGTTCTGCCAGACCGGCGGGATCATCTCGGCCAACATCTACCGCTCCGACGACGCCCCACGATACAAGCGCGGGAACGGCGTTTTGCTGGGCCTTCTCGTTTCGAACATGGCTATCTACGTCCTCACCAAGGTGTACTACGTCTGGAGAAACAAGAGCCGGGATCGCAAGTGGAATGCTCTCACGGCTGAGGAGAGGCAGAACTATTTGGACACAACGACTGATGAGGGGAATAAGAGGTTGGATTTTAGGTTTCAGCATTAGTTGGTATTGGTGTGTGTCGCATAAATGCAGTGCGGCGCAGCCCTGCGGCGCAGGCCACAGGTGTGGCTGGGAGCTCTCGCTCCCTGCTAGGAGCTTTTGCTCCGTGCGGGAGTTCCCGCACCTGCAAGGAGCTTAGCTCCTTGGCATACAAACTCTCTTTTGTATATAGATCGTGCGCTCCGCGCAGGTCTCTTTTGTTGGGAGCAGACTCTTTTCAATCTTACCATTCTAACCTAATTGCTCCGCTCCCAAAGTATCAGAGTGTGAGAGAGAGTTAAGGGCTGAGGGGAAAGGGGTTGGGAAGTAAGGGGGTGCTGGGTTGTGACACCGGCGCCACACCTAGGTAAGAAGTAAGGTGGAGCGAGGATGACAACGGCAAGGTGTATGATCAACTGCAAGATTAAACTGCAGAGCTGTAACAATGATCCGGACAGTGTCAGACGATCAAATCATTCAGGGAGATGGAATGATCAAACAGGGGATAACACACAATGCCTTTGCAGTTGCAAGTCAATTGAAGAAGAGGGTGGTTGCTTGTCGCCAGTCACATCCAAACCACCACAGAGCTCCTCACAGCAATCAAGGACAGGACTACAGAGCTTCTTCTCCCTCTGAGGGTTCAGCACTTCTTTCATCTCTTTTATAGAAGGCTATATACTAGATACAATGTTCCCTTGATCTATCCTAACCACCTATCGGTCCTGAAGATCCTTTTAGCCACCCATCACAAATACCCTATCAACCCATGGTTACATATCAAGTAAAGCCAGCCATCATACAACAAGTCCACGGCCTATATTGGTACTTACTTACAACAACATACTATAGAGGTTCCCTCAAGTCCTTGGTACTATCACTGGTCACAATACTATTAGGTTATTCCAACATTAACTGTCATAGCAATGGTTCCCTTCATGACTCATTGCTACCCAAGTGGGCCTGGTCACGACCACCTGTCACTACTGAGATGGGTGCTCAACAAGTGTTGGTCCAAGGTCTTCCAACAGGACAACTGCAATACCAGGGAGGTCCCTGATTAAAAGACCATCATACAGTCCATTTAGCTGTCATGTAGCCTGGACCATGATGCTGAGGTTATGTGGTTTATCCATGACAAATCTGAAGTCTGATGACAGAGGTTAGCATGGGTCAATCCACTATGTGGATTGCTAATGTCATCTTACCCTATTAGTAGCTCCAGAAATATCAACCTGGCCACCTCTAGGATATAGATACTAGGAAAATCTCCTTCTCTAGTATCCATGGCCACTATAACTATATTTTAATGACAGTATTAGATAAAAAAGAGTTTAAAGCAAAAATCTTATCATTAGTCTTTGCTAGTATCTCCTCCTTAGTCCAACAAATCCCTGAAAGATTTAAGGACTTTACTCCCCTTACAAGCTCTAAAGTAATATAAAGACTCCCAGATCATTAACCCTGGGATCATATAATCAATATCATAGGAGACCAGTAGCTCCCTTGGGGACCATTGTATCCTATGTTATAACTAGAAAAGAAAATCCTTATAAATAGATTAACTAGATGTTTTTAGAAGGAAAGATCTAAGATTCCAAGTCTTCATACTCTTTACCCATTTTCTTCATCAATAAGGACACCTCTATAGAAAAAGCAGCTACATAAGACCCTAAGAACCTTAGACCCATAGTAGATTTCTAGGATATAAATAAACAAATAGTAAAAAACCACTATCTCCTCCCCCTCATCATAAAATTATAGGATGCCCTAGTAGGTTCTGTCATCTTTATAAAAATAAACCTTAAAACTAGGTTTAATCTAATCTAAATAAAGGTGGGACATAGTAGAAACAGCCTTCTAAACTCATTTTAGATTATTTAAGTTTATAGTAATGTCCTTTGGTCTAACCAACACCCCTGCAACCTTCCAAGCTATGGTCAATAATATGTTCAAGGACATTGACCAGGGACTCTATACCTATATCAATAACCTTTTCATCCATGCCCCTACTCAGAAGGAACATGATAGGATTCTTCTCTAAGTCCTCCAGAGACTTAAGGAAAATAACCTAGCCATCAACCCCCTTAAGTATATTTGGGATACTAAGGAACTTAAATACCTTGGTTATATTATTAGTGGCAAGGGAATCGAGATGTCTCTTGACAAGGTCAACTACATCCTCTCATGGAGAACTCCTACTTATGTCAAGGAAGTATAGTAATTTAATAGCTTTATAAACTTCTACAGGCATTATATTAAGAACTTCTCCAAAATCACCAAACCCTTAACTAACTTCACCAAGCTAGATAAGAGGTCATGGCATTAGACTAAGCATATGCAGCAAAGTTTCAATGCCCTTAAAAAGGCATTTATAGAAGCACCTGTCCTAGCATACTTTATCCCTAGTCACCAAACAATAATGGAAGCAGACTATTCTGATT
The DNA here is from genome assembly GCA_033439745.1 of Lasiosphaeria hispida. Classification (NCBI taxonomy): domain Eukaryota; kingdom Fungi; phylum Ascomycota; class Sordariomycetes; order Sordariales; family Lasiosphaeriaceae; genus Lasiosphaeria; species Lasiosphaeria hispida. The sequence continues at coordinate 6,482,993 of JAUIQD010000003.1, forward strand.
AGGCCCTTAGGCTAATGATGTCTTAACAAGGAGACAATAGACAATGGCACCTGGTAACATTCCACTTAAAAAAACTGACTCCTACTAAAATCAACTATGAGATCTATAACAAGGAACTCCTTATAATAGTTAATAGATTCCAGTAGTGGAGACACTACCTAGAAGGAGCCACCCATCAGATCAAAGTCTTCTCTAACAATAATAACTTAGCCTACTTTCAGACAGCTAAGGTCCTTAACCATTACCAAGCTGTGACACCGGCGCCACACCTAGGTGAGAAGTAAGGTGTAGCGGGGATGACAACGACAAGGTGTGCAAACACTGCAAGATGAAACTGCAGAGCTGTAACGATGATCTGGACAGTGTCAGATGATCAAATCATTCAGGGAGATGGAATGATCAAACAGGGGATAATACACGATGCCTTTGCAGTTACAAGTCAATTGAAGAAGAGGGTGGTTGCTTGTTGCCAGTCATATCCAAACCACCACAGAGCTCCTCGCAGCAATCAGGGACAGGATCACCAAGTGCAGTGCACAAGAGCAAGTCAGCAAGGTCACTATCTCAGAAGATGCAATGAAGAATTGATGGACAAACAACAAGGGTTCCACAAGGATAGAATTCCCCTCAGCTTTACTGAAGTTCAGCTGATAATCTTTCTAAGGTCAGTTTCCCAAAAGGACTGCAGAGCTTCTTCTCCCTCTGAGGGGTCAGCGCTTCTTTCATCTCTTTTATGGAAGGCTATGTACTAGATACAATGTTCCCTTGATCTGTCCTAACCGCCTATTGGTCCCGAAGATCCTTTAGCCGCCCATTACAAGCACCCTATCAATCTGTGGCTACATACCAAGTGAAGTCGGCCATCTTACAACAAGTCCATGGCCTGTATTGGTACTTACTCGCAATAGCATAATGTGGAGGTTCCCTCAAGTCCTTGGTACTATCACTGGCCACAGCGTTGTTAGGTTGGTCCCACATTGACTGTCGCAGCAGTGGTTCCCTTCATGACTCATCGCTGCCCGAGTGGGCCTGGTCACGACCACCTGTCACCACTGAGATGGATGCTCGACAAGTGTTGGTCTAAGGTCTTCCAACAGGATGACTATGATATCAGAGAGGTCCCTGATTGAAAGACCATCATATGATCCGTTCAGCTGTCATGCAGCCTGGACCACGATGCCGAGGTTGTGTGGTTCGTCCATGACAAATCTGAAGTCTGATGACGAAGGTTGGCGCGGGTCGATCCGCTATGTAGGTTGCCCCTTGCTTGTGTGTGGACCAAGGTCTCGATCCAATCTGTTGGAGATCCTTGGTTGGCCCATCGTGCCGGGATGGTGACTGCCAATGACTGAGGCTCTAGTCCCCACTCCTGACGGTCCATGGTGTGTGAATCCTCATGTCCACGGTCAGCCCAGGTCAAGGAGGTGAATCACCCTGTTGACCTAGGTGAGCTTGACAAGTGTGACATAATCCTTTATTTTTTCTTCATAAAGGAGGCCTACAGAGACAACTGCTTCAAAGAAGTCTATATCATCAGCCAGAATACCATTAGTATATAAATACATAAGGTCTAAGATGGCTTCTAGGATTATATTCTTAATAATTCCCTAAAGCATAATACCACTTACATCTATAGAATGATTTAGCTCTTGGATAGTAATATACTTATTGATATCCTTATTATACTTTAATATTTATATAGCAATGGCATCTCTAAGCTTATATAATAGGTCATGGAATTATTTCTTCATAGCAGTTTAGTATCTGTCCCAAGTATCAGCAAAGCCTAGTTTTTTGATTTGCCAGACTCTCTTCTGGTGCCATTTAAGTGTAGTTTTCTTGGTATATGATCCTATCTAGTTGATAAGGGAGAGGTCAGTTTAGAAACTGTCTTTATGGAATTTAACATATTCCTTAATAGACCACCACCAAGTCTTAAATTCTGCCTTGTCCTTGCCATCAAATCAATTAGGCTTGGTCATGGTGGCAGAAGTTAGGCTTGCTGGGCACTGTCTGATGGCTCTTATGGCATATGTGATTTTGCGGTTAGTCTATTATATACCTTGGACTAGGTTGATCAGGAGGGCTGAATTATCAGAAGGTATTGGCCTGCCAGGGGGTGGTATACCTGGGGGGCCAGGTGGTCCACCTAGGGGACCTCTAGGAGGGCCAGGGGGCCCTAGTGGTGGTTCTGGAGATAGGCTATGACTAGGCCTTCATAAGTGGTTACTATGGCTATTATTACTGTCAGAGGAAGGTAGGGAGGTGTTCATATACACATGCCTTCACAAGGAAGAAGTTCCTCCATTACCACCTCATATACATATATTGGAATACTATAGGCTATCGATTTGCTATTATACATACACCAAGCTTTCCTAGGTGGATCATCTCCTAAGATTCTGGTCAGTCAGGGGATTTTCTTTAGAATCAAGGGGTTTATGCTAGGAGGAGGTAGATTTCTTTAGTAATAGTTATGTTAATTATTATAAGGGCTTCTTAGAGGTAGTCTTCTAGGAGCATTTGATGGCTTACTAGATAACAGCTTCAGGGTCATACTTTCCTATATGTTTTACTATGTAAATGTCTTTAAGGAGGCTTCTGGAGTAGCCTTTAAGCATCTTAATCATCTTAGCATCCTTGGGAGTTGGTAGGGCTCCTACATGGGTATTTGACACTAGGCTGTCTAACTAAGCTTACATCTTGTTTGCCCAGGTTCTGACTTGGGTATACTCCTATTATTATTAAAGGAGGGTGGCTTGCTACTCAGCCAATCTTTTATTCTACAGTTAAAGGGGCTTGTTAAGCCAGACAGCTTCCATAGCCTATTCCTTTACTTTCTCTTCTGCTACATAAATTCATTGATCCTAGGCAATCTTCTATCAACAAAGGTCCTTAGTGTCCTTACACAGGTTTTCAGTTCTGGCTAGGACTACTGAAAAGGCCTTTTCTCTATTAGTGGAAATGATAATAAAGCATAATAGCTTTTCATTAACTTCCATTCTGAAATTCTGGCAAGAGAGTATAAGATCCTTTTATATATAATCAAGGATCTCCAGGTTGCTTTTAACAGCTTGGACCATATATTGGTAATTATTTACCAATTTCATAAACCCAGTAGTTACTTCCTTGAGCTGATTGGGGTTACTCTTTACATCCCAAATATACATATATAATTCTTGGTATGCAGTGGCAATTTGTTGGTGGATTATAACGAGCCAGTTTAGGGGGTTGGTAATAACTTCTATGCCGACAGGGAGCTTGGGGAGCTTGCTGATTACTCTGGAAGTCATAGTAAGTGGTTCCCAGATCATAAGGTCTATAATTGGTTCAGTGGCAGGTTCCTTCTCCTGAAGGATGGCTAAGTAGGATCCACCAGTCACCATGATGAATTTTGGTGAAAAGATTTTATAGTCATGTACTAACATAGAAAGATTATCTATGACACCAGCACCACACCTAGGTGAGAAGTAAGGTGTAACAGAGATGACAATGACAAGGTGTATAAACACTGTAAGATGAAACTGTAGAGCTGTAATGACAATCTAGATAGTATTGGACAATCAAATTGTTCAGGGAGATAGAATGATTAAATAGGGGATAACACATAATGCCTTTGTAGTGGCAAGTTAATTGAAGAAGAGGGTGGTTGCTTGTCACTGGTCACATCTAAACCACCATAGAGCTCCTTGTAGCAATCAGGGACAGGATCACCAAGTACAGTACATAAGAGTAAGTCAGTAAGGTCACTATCTCAGAAGATATAATAAAGAATTGATAGATAAACAACAAGGGTTCTATAAGGATAGAATTCCCCTCAGCTTCACTAAAGTTCAGCTAATAATCTTTCTAAGGTCAGTTTCCAAAAAGGACTACAGAGCTTCTTCTCCCTCTAAGGGTTCAGTACTCTTTCATCTCTTTTATGGGAGGCTATGTACTAGATACAATGTTCCCTTGATCTGTCCTAACCACCTGTCAGTCCTGAAGATCCCTTTAGCCACCTGTCACAAACACCCTATCAATCTGTGGTTACATACCAAGTAAAGCCAGCCATCACACAACAAGTCCATGGCCTATATTGGTACTTACTCATAACAGCATATTGTGGAGGTTCCCTCAAGTCCTTGGTACTATCACTGGCCACAGTACTATTAGGTTGTTCCAACATTGACTGTCATGGCAGTGGTTCCCTTCATGACTCATTGCTACCTAAGTGGGCCTGGTCACAACCACCTGTCACCACTAAGATGGATGCTTGACAAGTGTTGGTCCAAGGTCTTCCAACAGGAGAACTATAATATCAGAGAGGTCCCTAATTAAAAGACCATCATATGATCCATTCAACTGTCATGCATCCTGGACCATGATGCCAAGGTTATATGGTTTGTCCATGACAAATCTGAAGTCTGATGACAGAGGTTGGCATGGGTCGATCCACTATGTGGATTGCCCCTTGCTTGTGTGTGGCCCAAGGTCTTGATCCAATCTGCTGGAGATCCTTGGTTGGTCCATCATGTTGGAATGGTGACTGCCAATAGTCTGCGGCTCTAGTCCCCACTTCCAATGGTCCATGGTGTGTGAATCCCTGTGTCCATGGTCAGCCCAGGTCAAGGAGGTGAATCACCCTGTTGACCTTTAGGTGAGCTTGACAAGTGTGACACAAGCCTACTAGGCCAAGCAGCTTTCTACCTTTAACTTTATCATCAACTACTAACCAGGTACCCAAAATAGCAAAGCCAACATGCTTTCTAGACATAAAAAATACTAACCAGAAGGGAGGGGTGAGAACCAGCCAATAACCTTAGTTCTGAATGAAAAACACTTTTCATATTCAGAAGGCCTTCCATTGATCCTCACAAAAGCCAGACTTTATAGCATCCCCAAGCCTAAGTAGACTGAGGATTTCTTTAGGCTTATTAAGGAAGCTATACTGACTGACAAAGTATATTAACAGGCCCTGGTAACCCCTAGAAAAGATATTAATAACCAAGATGGTGTTTTATTTATCAAAGGACACATTTGGATCCCTGACAATGCTAAGTTTAAGAAACATATTATATAATCTAAATATAATACCAAGGTGACAGGCCACATAGGCATAGATAAGACCATTGAACTTATCAGACAGTATATGTGGTGGCAAAACCTGGAAACTAACATTGCCAAATTTGTATACTCCTGTCATAAATGTCAAGGCAATAAACCAAGACATTACTTCCCATTTAATCCCCTTCATCCAATCAAATTAAAATACTCCCCATAGAGGCTTATCTCCATAGACTTCATCATAGACTTACCCCTAAGCAACAGGCATAGTTCTATCTAGGTAGTAGTCAACACCTTTACCAAAATGGCCCATTTTATACCTCTTAAGGATAATGCCAAGAAGACATAAGACCTCATCCTAGTTTTCACCCACAACATTTGGAAGCACCATAGAATACCCATAGGCATCATATCAGATCAGGATTTACAATTTAACATAGACCTCTGGCAAGACTTCCTTAAGTACATAGGAATCAAGCCCCAAATGTCAATATCATTTTACCCCAAAACTAATAGCCAGACTAAACACCTCAATCAGCATATCAAGGCCTACCTTAGGGCCTTTGTGAACTATAAGATAAACAACTAGGACATCCTACTCCCCACTACTGAATTTACATAGAATAATGCCAGATCAACCTCCACTGGCAGCTCTCCCTTCTACACTAACTACAGAATCCACCCAGTGGCACACAACCCCCCTGACAAAACTACATGCAACCCACACAGCAAAATCATAGCCCACTGGATAACAACAGTCTATAAGGAACTCTACACCACTTTGCAAGAATCCTAGGCCCAGATAAAAAAGTTTACTGACAGGAAGTAAAGTAAGACACCCTCATATAAAGTAGGATAACTGATGATACTTGACACAAGGAACATCAAGACCAAAAGGCCCTTAAAGAAACTAGACAAAAAATTGTTAGGACCCTTTAAAATCATCAAGGTAGTATCCCCACTACAGTCAGTCTGACTTAAGCTCCCTCCTCAATAGTAGATACACCCTACCTTTCATATTTCTCTGGTAGAACCATATCAACTAGACACCTAAGCAATCCTAGATCCTTTAGAAGTCCTAGAACAGGTCAGGGACATCTACCCTGAGGAATATGTTATGGAAAAGGTATTAAACTCCAGAAAGAAGGGCAACAAGGTCAAATACCAAGTCAAGTGGGAAGGATATGACAAGCCTAAGGAACTTACTTAGGAACCTTACAAACACTTCACAGAGGTTTCAGAACTTTGGGACTTCCACATCAGTCATCCCTATAAACCTAAAGATCCAAGGGTCACTGATCCTGGTCCCATGGTCAGGACTTCATAAGAGGGGAATAGTGTCATACTGGTCAAGCTTACCTAAGGTCAACAGGGTGATTCACCTCCTTGACCTGGGCTAACCATAGGCACAAGGATTCACACACCATAGACTATCAGAAGTAGGGACCATAGCCTCAGGTTATTGGCAGTCACCACTCCAGCATAATAGACCAACCAAGGATCTCCAGCAGATTGGATCAAGACCTTGGGCCACACACAAGCAAGGGGCAATCCACATAGTGGATCAACCTGCAATAACCTCATCATCAGACTTCAGATTTGTCATAGATAAACCACATAACCTTAGCATCATGGTCCAGGCTGCATGACAGCTGAATGGATCATGTGATGGTCTTTCAATCAAGGACCTTACTGATATCATAGTCATCCTGTTAGAAGACCTTGGACCAATACTTGTCAAGCACCCATCTCAGTGGTGACAGGTGGTTATGACCAGGCCCACTCAGGTAGCAATAAGTCACAAAGGGAACCACTGCTACAATAGTCAACATGGGAACAACCTAACAGGGCCACCTGGAGGACCTGGGGGTCCAGATAGTGGTCCTGGGGATGGGCTATGACTTGATCTTTAAGAATAATTACTGTCATGACTATTGTCTCTATCAAAGAAGGGTAGGAAGGTGTTCATACATATATGTCTTCATGGGGAAGGTATCCCTCTATTACCACCTTATATACATATATCAGAGTACTACAAACTATTAATCTGTCATTATGTATATACTAAACTTTCCTAAGTTAATCATCTCCTGAGATTCTAATTAGTTAAGGGATCATCTTTGGAATCAAGGGGATTATGCTAAGAGGAGGTGGATTTCTTTAGTAATGGTTATGTTAATTGTTATAATGGTTTCTTAGAGGTGGTTTTCTAAGATTGTTTAATGGCTTGCTGGATTACTGCTTTAGGGTCATACTTCCCTATGTGTTTTGCCATGTAAATGTCCTTGAGAAGGCTTCTAGAATAGCCTTTAAGCATCTTAATCATTTCAGTGTCCTTAGGAGTTGGTAGGGCTCCTATGTGGGTGTTTGACATAAGGCTGTCCAACTAAGCTTATGTCTTATCTACTTAAGTTTTAACTTGATTATAATCTTATTGCTGTTAAAGGAAAGTGGCTTGCTGCTTAGCTAATCTTTCATCTTGCAGTCAAAGGAGTTTATTAAGTCAGGCTGCTTTCTGAGCCCATTCCTTAGCTTTCTCCTCTGCTACATAAATTTATTGGTCCTGGACAACCTTCTATTAGCAGAGGTCCTTGGTATCCTTATGTAGATTCTCAATTCTAGCTAGGACTACTCCCAAGGCCTTTTCTCTATTAGTGGCAGCAATAGCAAAGCATGACAGCTTCTTATTGACCTCCATCCTAAAGTTCTGGCAAGAGAGTATAAGGTCCTTTTGTATATAGTCAAGGATTTCTAGGTTACTTTTGACAGCTTGGACCATGTGTTAGTAGTCATTTACTAGGTTTATAAACCTAGTAGTCATGTCTTTTAACTGGTCAGGGTCATTTTTTATATCTTGAATATATGCATATAGTTCTTGGTATGTACTGGCGATTTGCTGGTAGATTGCAACTAGCCAGTTTAGAGGATTGGAAATGACTTCCATGCCAGCAGGGAGTTTGGGGAATTTGCTGATGGCTCCAACGCTCATGGCAGGTGGTGCCCAGACTATGAGGTCCATGCTGGGATCAGTGGCAGGTTCCTTTTTCTAAAGGACAGCTGAATAGGATCCAGAGGTTGCTATAATGAATTTTGGCAAAAGATTTGATAGTCATGGCTAATGTAGAAAGATTATCTATAACACCAGCACTATACCTAGGTAAGAATTAAGGTGGAGCAGGAATAACAATAACAAGGTGTATAATTACTGCAAGATTAAACTATAGAGCTGTAATAATAATCTAGACAGTGCTAGACAATTAAGTCATTCAGGGAGATAGAATGATCAAACAAGGGATAACACATAATGCCTTTGCAATTGCAAGTCAATTGAAGAAGAGGGTGGTTGCTTGTCATCAGTCACATCCAAACCACCACAGAGCTTCTTATAGCAATTAGGGACAGGATCACCAAATGCAGTGTATAAGAGTAAGTCAATAAGGTTGCTATCTCAGAAGATATAATGAAGAATTGATGAATAAATAATAAGGGTTCCACAAGGATAGAATTCCCCTCAGCTTCACTAAAGTTCAGCTAATAATCTTTCTAAGGTCAGTTTCCAAAAAGGACTACAGAGCTTCTTCTCCCTCTGAGGGTTCAGTACTCCTTTCATCTCTTTTATAAAAGGCTATGTACTAGATACAATGTTCCCTTGATCTGTCCTTAACCACCCATTAGTCCTAAGGTCCCTTTAGCCACCCATCACAAGTACCCTATTAATCCATGGTTATATACCAAGTAAAGCCAGCCATCATACAACAAGTCCATGGCCTGTATTGGTACTTACTTACAACAGCATACTGTGGAGGTTCCCTCAAGTCCTTGGTACTATCACTGGCCACAGTACTATTAGGTTGTTCCCACATTGACTGTTGCAGCAGTGGTTCCCTTCGTGACTCATTGCTGCCTGAGTGGGCCTGGTCACGACCACCTGTCACCACTAAGATGGGTGTTTGATAAGTGTTGGTCCAAGGTCTTCTAATAGGATGACTGCAATATCAGGGAGGTCCCTGATTGAAAGACCATCACACGATCCATTCAGCTGTCATGCAGCCTGGACCACAATGCTAAGGTTGTGTGGTCCATGACAAATCTGAAGTCTGATGATGGAGGTTATCGCGGGTCGATCCACTATGTGGATTGCCCCTTGCTTGTGTGTGGCCCAAGGTCTTGATCCAATCTGCTGGAGATCCTTGGTTGGTCCATCATGCTGGAGTGGTGACTGCCAATAACCTGAGGCTATGGTCCCTACTTCCGATGGTCCATAGTGTGTGAATCCTCGTGCCCACGGTCAGCCCAGGTCAAGGAGGTGAATCACCCTGTTGACCTTAGGTGAGCTTGACCAGTGTGACATGGGTGGTGTTATGCCTCGAGACAAATGAACATGGAACATGGATTTTGTGTTACCTGATTTTTGCCCCAATATATCCAATTATATGGTCTACCCTTATAATGCTATAGTCAGGGTGGGCGAAATATTTTCAATACAGAGGTCAATCCATATCGCTTATCGCAGTTATCGATCGATATCCATCAATATTAATTCAATACTGCTGACTCATTAAATTCCTGTTTAATCATCACTCAATATTGATACCATCACTAATATCTTCAACATATCCTGCTTCTGCTGTAAGGCCTGTAATCCAATGCTTCATGCATTCAAGCATCTCAATAGTAGTCCCCCCTAATTGCATCCCTTCCCACGATACCGTTCGACGTGCCCCAGAAAAGACCCGTTCTGACTCAGCGCTTATTGCTGGGATTGAGAGGATATTGATTGCTAATTGGGATAGCTTTGGCCAGCAGATCCATTGTTGTGAATGAAGCCACCAAGACAGAGCTGATCCTTTGATTTGGAGAGGCGGTTCTGATAGATACTCTTCGTATTTGTCTTTACTTGATGGCCTGGGAAAGTTCTATAGATTCCAAAGAAGAATATAATAATCGTCTTCTTGATCCTGATCCTGATCTTGACTTTGGGTCAGAACTGTCAAACTGGCACATCAGTAGTGGAGCCCTGGGAGCGCTAGGTTGGATTGAGCTTGTAGCCAAGGCGCTAACAGCCACACAAAAAGGCTCTGCACGCAGGCTCTGCTCCAAGAAATACAACACACAGAACCACCCATTTGCATGATCTAATTGGTTGAGCTATTCTGACGGTTTGACACTGAGGGGAGGCGGCTTAGCCTATTGGCTGCGGTGGGCCTGAGATGGAAGTTGTTGGCTTTGAGGCCCCACTTGGAAGTAGGCCGAATGCAGCTAAAGGGTCCGGATGCAGGAAAACAGGTCAAAATGCAGGGAGCCGGAAACGGTGAGCAATCTGAATGCGGAAAAGGCCGGAAACGGCGGTAAAATCGGGCCTTGTGCATAGTTTGTATTTAAGTGATGCCCAGTCTTGCATCACCGTTAGTTGTGGAGCAATCGAATCTAATCCTTGAATCGAAGTGCCTACTTTCCAACAGAAGTGGAGAATGGCCTAAGCTTTTTGCGGAAAGCGGTGAAGAGTGGCGCATTTGATCTTCTGCGGGCACAACCCCGCCCTTCTTCATCTTTGTCCTTTCCATCTTGAAGCCTAATCATTTTTGTGCCCAATCTTACCCCACAGTTCCGGATCACCAAACTCCCCCGTTTCTCCATCGCCTGAGCTGCTGACATTTAGCAGGAATCCAGTGTTCGAAATGGCATCCACAGGTGCGCGTGGATCTCGTTGGATTCATTACGATTTTCAGGTGAGAAATGCACTCTAGCTAAAGTCTTAACTTTGGAATCTAATTTAATATATAGGATGTAAGTTTTCAGTTGAGAATTACAAAACAATAGCTGATCATAGTTACACCTTGTAGGAGGTATGTATATAGATTATGAGGTAACGACACAGCTGACCTTGATGCGCTTTGGCGGTATAGAGCGTATGTGGAAATTTCGAGATCGATGAGATGGTGGTTACTGACCTTGGTATGCATGGTGACATAGCAGGTAAGTAGGCGGCTTTGAGATGGATGAGATGGTGATGATTACTGATCTTGGTATGCGTGGTAATATAGCGGGTGAGTGGATGGCTTTGAAATGAATGAGATGGCGATGATTGCTGACCTTGGTGCGTGGTGATATAGTTTGTAAGTGGATGCTTCTGAGATGGATGAGATGGTAATGATTGCTGACCCTTGTGTATATGGTGTCATAGCGAGTAAGTAGATATGCTAATGATGGATGAGATGGTGATGATTGCTGACCTTGGTATGCATGCTGGTATAGCAAGTAAGTAGATGCGATGGTGATGGATGAGATGGTGATGATGATTGACCTTGGGATGCGTGGTGGTATAGAATGTATGTGGATATTTCGAGATCGATAAGATGGTGATGATTGCTGACCCTGGTGTGCGTGGTGATATAGTTTGTAAGTGGATATTTCTAAGATGGATGAGTTGGTAGTGATTGCTGACCCTAGTGTACGTGGTGGTATAGCGAGTGAGTAGATACGTTGATGATGGATGAGATGGTGACAATGGCTGACTTTGGTATGTTGGGTGGTATAGCCGGTGAGTAGATACGTTAATGATGGATAAGATGTGATGATAACTGACCTTAGTATGCGTGGTGGTATAGAAAGTAAGTAGATACCTTGATAAATGGATGAGATGGTGATGGTGGCTAACCTTAGTATGCGTGGTGGTATAGTGGGTAAGTGGATGGCTTTGGGATAGATGAAATGGTAATGAATACTGACCTTGGTGTGTGTGGTGGTATAGTGGGTAAGTGAATGGCTTTGGGAGGGCTGAAATGGTGATAATTGTTAACCTTGGTATGCATGGTGGTATAGAAGGTGAGTAGATACCTTAATAGTAGATGAGATAGTGATGATTGCTAACCTTGGTATGTGTGGTGGTATAGGAAGTAAGTAGATACCTTGAAGATGGATGAGATAACGATGATGGCTGATATTGGTATGCGTGGTGGTATAGTGGGTAAGTGGATGATTTTGGGATAGATGAAATGGTGATAATTGCTGACCTTAGTGTGTGGTGGTATAGCAGGTGAGTAGATATCTTGATGATGGATGAGATAGAGATGATTGCTGACCTTGGTATGTGTGGTGATATAGGAAGTAAGTACATACCTTGATGATAGATAAGATGATGATGATGGTTGATCTTGGTATATGTGGTGGTATAGCTGGTAGGTGGATGGCTTTAGGATGGATAAGATGGTGATGATTGCTGACCCTGGTATTTGTGGTGATATAGCGGGTAAGTGGATGACTTTAGGATAGACGAGATGGTGATGGTTACTGACCTTGGTATGTTGGGTGGTATAGCTGGTAAGTGGATGGGTTTGGGGTAGATAAGATGATGATGATTGCTGACCCTGGTATGTGTGGTGGTATAGCTGGTAAGTGGATGACCTTGATGGTGGATGAGATGGTAATGATTGCTGACCTTAGCATACGTGGTGATATAGCGGGTAAGTGGATAGCTTTGGGATAGACGAGATGGTGATGATTGCTGACCATGGTATGTTGGGTGGTATAGCCGGTAAGTGGATGGCTTGGGATAGATGAGATGGTGATGATTGCTAACCTTGGTGTGTGTGGTGGTATAGTGGGTAAGTGAATGGCTTGGGATAGATGAGATGGTGATGATTTGCTGACCTTGGTGTGCGTGGTGGTATAGGTGGTAAGTGGATGGCTTTAGGGTGGATAAAATGGTGATGATTGCTGACCTTGATATACATGGTGATATAGCAGGTAAGTGGATGGCTTTGGGATAGATGAGATGGTGATGATTGCTGACCTTGGTGTGTTGGGTGGTATAGATGGTAAGTGGATGGCTTTGGGATGAATAAGATGGTAATCCTTGCTGACCTTGTGGTGGTATAGGTGGTAAGTAGATGGCTTTGTGATAGATGAGATGGTGATGGTTGCTGACTATAGTGTGTTGGGTGGTATAGCCGGTAAGTGGATGGCTTTGGGATGGATGAGATGGTAATGAATACTGACCTTGGTGTGCTTGGTGGTATAGCTGGTAAGTGGATGGCTTTGAGATGAAATGAGATGGTAATAATTGCTGACCTTGGTGTGTGTGGTGGTGTAGCTTGTAAGTGGATGGCTTTGGGATAGATGAAATGGTGATGATTGCTGATCTTGGTGTGTGTGATGGTATAGGTGGTAAGTGGATGGCTTTGAAATGAATGAGATGGTGATGATTGCTGATTTAGGTGTGTTTGGTGGTATAGCTGGTAAGTGAATAGGTTTGGGAGGGATGAGATGGTGATGATTACTGATCTTGGTATGTGTGGTGGTATAGTGGGTAAGTGGATGACCTTAATGGTGGATGAGATGGTAATGATTGCTGACCTTGGTATGTGTGATGATATAGTGGGTAAGTGGATGGTTTTGGGATAGATGAAATGGTGATGGTTGCTAACCTTAGTGTGTTGTGGTATAGCAGGTAAGTGGATGACCTTAATGGTAGATAAGATGGTGATAATTGCTAACCTTAGTATGTGTGGTGGTATAGGAAGTAAGTAGATACCTTGATGATGGGATAAGATGGTGGTGATGGTTAACTTTAGTATGTGTGGTGGTATAGGTGGTAAGTGGATGGATTTTGGATAACTGAGATGGAGATAATTACTAACTTTAATATGCGTGGTGGTATAGCCGGTAAGTGGATAGCTTTGGGATAGATAAGATGGTGATGATTGCTGACTTGGGTGTGTTTGGTGGTATAGTTTGTAAGTGGATGGCTTTGGGATAGATGAGATGGTGATAAATACTGACCTTCATGTGTGTGGTGGTATAGTGGGTAAGTGAATGGCTTGGGATAGATAAGATGGTGATGATTTGCTGACCTTGGTGTGTGTGGTGGTATAGGTGGTAAGTGGATGGCTTTAGGGTGGATAAAATGGTGATGATTGCTGACCTTGACATATATGGTGATATAGCAGGTAAGTGGATGGCTTTGGGATAGATGAGATGGTGATGATTGCTGACCCTGGTATATGTGGTGGTATAGGTGGTAAGTGGATGACCTTGATGGTGGATGAGATGGTGATGGTTGCTGACCTTGGTATGTTGGGTGGTATAGCTGGCAAGTGGATGGCTTTGGGATAAATGAGATGGTAATCCTTGCTGACCTTGTGGTGGTATAGTGGGTAAGTGAATGGCTTTAGGATACATAAGATGGTGATGATTTGCTGACCTTGGTGTGCGTGGTGGTATAGGTGGTAAGTGGATGGCTTTAGGGTGGATAAAATGGTGATGATTGCTGACCTTGACATACATGGTGATATAGCAGGTAAGTGGATGGCTTTGGGATAGATAAGATGGTGATGATTGCTAATTTTGCTGTGTGTGGTGGTATAGGTGGTAAGTGGATGGCTTTAGGGTGGATAAGATGGTGATGATTGCTGACTTAGCTGTGTTTGGTGGTGTAGTATGTAAGTGGATGGCTTTGGGATAGATGAAATGGTGATGATTGCTGACCTTGGTATGTGTGGTGGTATAGGTAGTAAGTGGATGGCTTTAAAATGAATGAGATGGTGATGATTGCTGACTTAGGTGTGCTTGGTGGTATAGCTAGTAAGTGAATAGGTTTGGGAGGGATGAGATGGTGATGATTACTGATCTTGGTATCTGTGGTGGTATAGTTTGTAAGTGGATGACCTTGATGGTGGATGAGATGGTAATGATTGCTGACCTTGGTATGTATGGCGGTATAGGTGGTAAGTGGATGGCTTTGGGATGGATGATATGGTGATGACTGCTGACCTGGTGTGTGTGGTGTTATAGATGGTAAGTGGATGGCTTTGGGATAGATGAAATGGTGATGATTGCTGACCTTGGTGTGCGAGTTGGTTTAGGACGTAAGTGGATGGCTTTGGGATGGATGGTATGGTGATGATTGCTGACTTAGGTGTGTTTGGTGGCATAGTTTGTAAGTGGATGGCTTTGGGATAGATGATATGGTGATGAATACTAAACTTGATGTGTGTGGTGTTATAGCTAGTAAGTCAATGGCTTTGGGATGAATGAGATGCTAATCCTTGCTGACTTTGGCGTGTGTGGTGGTATAGGAGGTAAGTGGATGGCTTTGTGATGGATGAGATGGTTGATTGCTGACCTTGGTATGGTTGGTGGTATAGTGGGTAGGTTGATTTCTCTGAGACTGATGAGATGGTGATGAATACTGACCTTGGTGTGTGTGGTGGTATAGATGGTAAGTGAATGGCTTTGGGATGGACAAAATGGTGATGAATACTGACCTGGGTGTGCGTGGTGGTATAGTGGGTAAGTGAATGGCTTTAGGATGGATGAAATGGTGATGACTGCTGACCTTGGTGTGCGGGTTGGTTTAGGACGTAAGTGGATGGCTTTAATATGGATGGTATAGAGATGGTTGCTGACCTTGGTGTGCGTGGTTGTATAGCTGGTAAGTGGATGGCTTTGGGATGAATGAGATGGTAATCCTTGCTGACCTTGTGGTGGTATAGTTGGTAAGTGAATGGCTTCGGGATAGATGAAACGGTAATGATCACTGACCTTAGTGCGCGTGATGGTATAGCTAGTAAGTGAATGGCTTTGGGATAGATGAGATGGTGATGATTGCTGACCTTGGTGTGCTTGGTGGTATAGTTTGTAAGTGAATGTCCCCGGGGTGGATGAGATGGTAATCCTTGCTGACCTTGGCGTACGTGGTGGTATAGGGGGTAAGTGGATGGCTCTGTGATAGATGTGGTGGTAATAACTGCTGACCTTGGTGTGCTTGGTGGTATAGTTTGTATGTTAATAGCTCTAAGATGGACGAGATTGTGATGATTGCTGACCTTAGTATGTTGGGTGGTATAGCTGGTAAGTGAATAGCTTTGGGATGGATGAGATGGTAATGAATACTGACCTTGGTATGTGTGGTGTTATAGAAGGTAAGTAGATTTCTCTGAGACAAATAAGATGCTGATAAATACTGACCTTAATATTCGTGGTGGTATAGGACGTAAGTGGATGCCTCAGATATTGTTTTACATATCCCGCTAACCTGGCTCCGCTCTGTAGATATCGTGGAAACGTTCCGGTGACAACCGCTTCGCTATGAACCTTCGGACCGAACTGCTGTCAAATGCTTCTCGTGATGCTGTCTCGTCTGACTTAACGGCCGACGCTCCTTGCTTTTTCTTACTCCGCAACTGGCTTCGGAACTGCGACGAAAACCACGCCTATTGCGACGGGCGACCGGGAAAGGAGGACTTTTGGCTGAAAAGGGTTATCTATGTTGGTGACTCCAACAAATTGGCCCTCGTCGAACAACGACCTAAGGGAGAAGACTACCTTGTTCTCTCGCACTGCTGGGGCCTTCCCAAAGACAAAGCCGAAGCGGAACAAGAAAAGAATCGTTTCTGCACAACCACAAAAAATCACCATGATCGATTGCAAGGCTTCAGCTACAGTGAGCTGCCGAAGACATTTCAAGACGCAGTTCAGGTGACTCGAGCACTTCAGAAGCAATACCTCTGGATCGATGCTCTCTGTATCATACAGGGACCAGATGGCGACTGGGACACTGAGGCTAAGACCATGGCAGACATCTTCGCTTCCGCCTACTGTACCATTGCCGCGAGTTCAGCACGTGGCTGGGGAGATGGGTTCCTAAAGCAACAGCTGGATCGGCCGGCTATTGGAGCACGAGGCACTCTAAGCACACCAGTATGCACATGTGAATTCGGCAAAGACGTGGAGGAAGGGGCCCTTATGAAGAGGGCCTGGGTACTACAGGAAAGGGTGCTGTCCCGTCGAATTATCCATATTACTACGGCACATATATATTGCGAGTGTGGAGACGGAGTGCTATGTGAGCAGCTCACAAAACTTGAACCGTAAGTCTGCGGATTGAACATTATTCGTCGGTACAATAGCTCATCTTGCTCTAGGCCATCCGGGAAGCAATATTTCATCCTCGATCCCAACTTTCCGAGTAGACTCAATAGGTCCGGGTATACACGCACTATCGATTTTGTCCAGTTCCTGTTCAAAAACTATTCGACATCCTGCCTTACCTTTGAAACCGACAGGGAATTTGCGATTCACAGCCTGGTTGAGCGTGCGGGAGAAGTGCTACAGACGGAAGTGAGATATGGGGTCTTTCGTTGCTTTCTTGGCTCCCTTCTCCTGTGGAAGCGGACTCAGGAAAACAAGTCACCGCCGATTCCCTACAAGGTTCGGACTGTGCCATCGTGGTCTTGGATGGCATACTCCGGAGGTATTGATTTTATCTCTGATGCGAAGCGGGATCTCATGGTCCCAGACTACCAGGATCTTGATTTCGCCGACGGTGGACAGGCGTTGAACGTGAAAGTGAGGCAGTTTGGTGGAAACTGTCGACTGAGCAAAAAAGGGGAAGAACATGCCATTGTTGATGGGGCGAAGGAAGTTGGCTCTGTATGGTTTGACGTGGCAGATCAGATCCAGCTCGAAGATTGCAACTGTGTTGTTGTTAGCATGCCAAAGGATGGCAAGAAGTATGGCCCTCGGAAGACATACCACATCCTGATCATTCGAAAGAAAATTAGGGACAGGGAATATGAAAGAGTAGGGGTTGGGAAGGTGGAAGCACAATATGTCTCTAGCGATGGCAGTACTAGAACACTTTGGTGAGGTTCTTCTTCTTTTGTAGCCAGGTATTTTCTTTACAAGACAATGATGCGATGCGAGTTTGGCAGTATGACGAGAAAATTCCAGTATATTTATCTCCTTTTATCTTGGCACATAGGTGAGGCGATCGAACTAGGAGGCCAGGTTGGAGAGCGGCATAACCTAGAGTATGGGAAATATACGTTGCAGGAATATGGAAAGATGGAAGAGATGATTTGATATGCATGGTGTAAAGTAACAGTATATTATGGGAGAGAGTATTAGGCGGCGGACTGGAAGGTACTTAAGGGCAAGCTATACATTTAAGGCTGGGGATAGCCATTACAAAGGAATAGCAAGGTTAACAGAAAAGGACCTCAATTTAGTATCTACCCATTCCAAAAGCCTATTCAGGCCTAATCCAACTCGGTATACTTCTTCAGAGGATGGCGGCTGCAATGTGGCTATGTATTGTCAGAGCTCAGGGGCAGAATGGAGTCGACTGAGGAGTCTTCCTGGTTGGCAGCAGTGGATGGAGAAGAGTTGACAAATGGCAACGCCACCATATCTCCTGTTAGCGGAAGATTCAGTACGGCCTGCGCCGCCTCCTGTGGTGTTGTATTCCTGTTGGAAGGCATGGTACTTCCGTCCACAAGCTTCAAGGTCCATGATTTCTTCAATGGCGTCGACGAAGGAGCATGGCCATCCCAGCATGATCATTTCAAAGGTGGCGTTGTGGTCAGGGTCGGCATTGCCGTCCCAGAGTCTGGCCTCAGCAAGTAAGTGAGGTCAAGGACCTGAAGGGCTAGACAGTTGGTGTTGGCTGTATGGCCGGCTAACTTTGCGGTGACGCTGAGAAAAGCCCCTGATGGCAGTGTCTTGACCTTCTCCCAGCATTTGGTGTTTTCCAGGAAGCAGACTACTGAGAACTGGATCGGAGCAGCCTTTGAGGCGTCATACATGGATATTTCAACGATGAAGTGGCAGGGCTCAGAGGGGTCTGTTGAGTGGCCTTTGCTGGAGGGCACTGAACTGATGATAGACACCATTGGGCACCATTATTCTGGTAAGTGCTGGCAGTACTTGCTGAAATCAGTCATGTCACCAGGATGTCTAGAGGATCAGCTAGAGTTAGATAGAGAGCTGTGATTGGACACACCTCATTAGACTCAGTGCCTGGATGCTGATCTCTAAAGTGCCACTTTCTGATGGAGCAGATGAGACGCGGCCATTGGCATAAAAGAACGCATTGGGAACATATGCATCCCTTTGTTCTTGTGTCATATATGTGTGGATGCATGCATGAACTGGCTCAACAACGATGTTCAGGCTGTAGAAGCCGTCTTCCTTGAAGATGTTGATGTCCGTCTGGATCTTGACGAAATTTGAAGAGTCTTGAGTTAGATCATCTGCAATGGTGTCAATGAAATCATGCAAGTGGATTATACCTGAGAAGCTTGGCTGTCAAGACATGTTGACGGGAGGGTTGGTAAAGAACGCGAGAATATGAATGTTGGAGGACTGGCTCCAAAACCAAGTGTATGAGGGTTCTCTGAACAAGTGGATGCAGATGCATGCAATCTATATACGCCAACAACGGCCTGCTTTCCATGATGATGAGTTCATGGGGTGTGTTTGATGTGGAGGGGAGCATAAGGCCGGTTGTCAGATATGATGTAGAAGGCACTTATCGGAGGCGTTTTGTGTCTGAGGTTTGTGATGAGCACACCATTTGTGACGAGCCAGGTAGGTGAGACGCACCGATCTGAATCACTGTCCAGGGTTTGAGGTGAAGTTGTTGAGTTTCCAGGGAAGAGAAGGGAGTCCCAGCTAGGGAAGGGAGAAAGAAAACAGTAGGATGCTGCACTGGATAGACGGCCGGTCGAGATGAGGGACCATATTTTAGCGATGTATATTAAAATGGAGTCAGAAAAATTATCGAAGCCGACATGAATAGCCTGAATTTCCCAAACTTGTCAGACTCGTTCCGCCGCTTCGACGTGTGCAATCGGGAGAACATGTTGCAGGCGCGTCTAGGTATTCGCACCTCAGCTGACATATATCAAGCTTTTCAGAGTGATTTTGGATGGGCGATGGTGGAGGGGGGCTTGGCCTCACGAGGTGCCAGCCATGGTCCCTGACCTGGATGTTTGAGGAGCTGCACATCTGCCGACTTGTCTGGGACCTCTTGGGCGGTAAGGGGATCTTTCTTAAGGGAAACCCCTGTGGCAGACCAAATTCAGGGGGCGATTGGAGATCAGCACTAAGATGCTGCTGGACAGCAGCCCCCGGAAGGACCCAAAAACCTCTGGTCTCTGAAGATGGTGGGCCGATACTAGGGTGAAGAGAAGGTTCAGCATTACTGATGGGCGGACAGGGGAGAAGGCTACTGCAACAAACTCTGCTTAGCGGCTCATGAGGTGTAGGACTGGGAGGAGGCTGTTGTGAAGTTAAACAGATTGATACACAGAAGAGCCCAGCAGCTTCGGCGACATGATGTTAAGAAATCGGTCAACCCTATTGAGCCGTGTGATCTGATAGACCTGAGGGCCTGGTCACATAAGGACTCATATGCTAAGATGACCATGAAGGAATCGCCCTGCCTTTCCAGAGGCTTGCCACTGCAGACTTGCCGGCTGGTTTCAGCTTTGACAAATTTGGGCTTGTCATGCAAAATGAACAACCACAACCAGAGAGTGTTATAGAGGGGGGTGTTAGGGTACAGGAGCAGTAATAATTGGGCAGTATGCCACTGGGCGAGTTTATGGCATGAAACATGCAGCAACAATCTGGCAGCTTGGAAAGCAGGATCCGTGGGCCAAGATGGCAACATCAGGAGATGAGGAAGAGATGCAATTCTATTGAGAACAGCGAGCAGGGATCAAAGCATGCCAAAACGGCAGTCTGTCAGGAGAGGAGCGAGGAACAGCTGATGGAGGGCCTCAGCAGTATTTTGAATGAAGAATTTGCTGTGAAGGAATGACTCTCTTAGGAGCAGACCTGATGCATGCCTATCCCACTTAAGAGGAAGGTGTCCACGGTCCAGGAATTTTATAGAGCCTTCTACAACGTGAACACCTTGCCGATCCATACCTATATAATATGTTATGGCAAGCATGCTGAGGCTGAGCTGGAAGATGTCAACTGGGTATAGTAGGTAGCAAACTCTATAGGCATCTTACCATTTTGGTGTAGCATGTGTTGTCCCATGGGGGAAAATATTCCTGTGTGTTAAGAATGTCTAAGGTATCTGGGTAGGGGGGTCCTGTCGCCGGCAGCGCATCTGCACACACGTTTGGGGTGCAAGCACATGTTCCAGATGTACTGAAAGGTCTCATGGTCATGGAGGAGAAGCTCATCATGCTGAATTCTTGTTACGGCCTTATCACCAAGTATAGTGCTCCGGAGGGGAGGAAACAGAGTGTGAAGTATCCAAAACATGTCAAGGGGCACATCACAGTGTTCCCCAACAACATGCAGGAGCTCATGACAAACGTCCTTCCCCATCCTCTTCTTAAGATAATAGAGGAGATCCATGTGTCCTGGCAGGGACCTGAAAAGCCAGTGCCAAGCGATCTCTCAGCATTCCTGTCAGTGCGGCGCCGTGTTGTCGAGAAGGCGCTGGTGTGGCTTAAGAGGAATAACCCGCTGTATGTGAAGATCGATATTGACACAGCAGAGATGGACAGTTGGGAAGCGCCTTCACACGGTGTGCCTCCTCAAATCTACATGCGTCTGGAGCGGAACGAGCCGTCGGCATGGGAGGCGTGGACTGCGCAGCTCGTGCCACTGACGGAACGCAGTTTGGAAGAAGGGGAACTGACGGATATTCGAGAGGTTCTTGCGTCTCTAGAGCGGGGTGATAGCGTCACTGCTAGCCGGACGGGCTTGGTCGACCTGGCTGATTTGGAATGCGAGGATGGCCACGGGGAAGCGGTGCTAGGTGACCCTGCCGCTATGATCCATGAGATTAGCTCGTCTGGCATATTCGCTCTCGATGTGGGACCAGATATCGCGGATGCGGAGAAGCTGCGGTACGTCTGCGACGCGCTGGATCCTTATGATGCTTGGAATGGGAAGACCGGGTCCGCCTGGGTGGGGTCGGGTAACGGAGGGGCGGGAAATTCAGAGCCATACATTGTAGTGTCTCATGGCGACGACTTTGCCGACTCGTTTGATGCGCGGTTCTTTGCCAAGACTTTCCCGACGCTGTTTCCGCTGGGAAGTGGAGGTCCGCGGCAGGCAGAGGAGAGCATCGAAGACGGAGTAGGTGGTGGTGTTTCGAGCGCAGAGGCGGAGACCGCGGCACAGAGTCTCGTCATGTCGCGAAATATGAGCCTAGAGACATGGGCTAGGCTGGTGCTGCAGTGACACGGTGGTCACTTCGCTACCCACCACGCCTTTGCATTTCTCATCTTCAATATGGGGGTCAGATCGAGGAACCGCCGCATCAGCATACTTAGCATGACAAGGAAGAATTTCCCTGATGTGAAGCGGATAGTACAGTCACTGAGTCCGGAGAGGCTGGAGGCGGCCAAAGTCAAGTTGGAGGCGTCTGGGAAGACGACGGATGAGGGGGTGAACCAGCTGCTGAGAAGCCTGTCGCTTTACAGGTTCCGACAACCCATGTCCAGAGAGAGCCAGTTGAGCATGCGGCGGAAGATCCTATCCCTCATCATCCGCCACAGAATCCCAGCGATCTGGTTCACACTTAATCCAAACGACCTGACAAATCCAGTGAAGCTGAGACTGGCAGCATACCAGAGCCGTCATCCAGAAGAGGCAGAGGCGTTTCTGACAAGCCTGGACGCAAGCTACAAGCACACACGGCTGGCCATCTCAGACCCCCTGAGCTCAGCAGTGTTCTTTCACAGGGAAATCTCTATGTTCTTCAAGCACTATGTAAAGACAGGGGAAGATTCCATGTTCGGGCGGATCAGCCAGTATTTTGGAGCAGTTGAAACAAACGACCATGGCTCACTCCACCTACATGGCCTGCTCTGGCTTAAGGGAAACATAGAACTGAGTTCAGTATTGCAGGATGTCCAGAGTAAGGAGCAAGCATCATATAGGAAGCAGGTCATCCAGTATGTGGATAGCATGTTTACCAAGGTGGGTTCTCACTGGCCAGGACCGTCATGCTTGGGTGGAAGGCATACACAACACTGACTCATGCTGACCAGTGGCAGGATTTGGACCAAGAGGCTTCAGTAGCTACCCAAGCGGAGAGATCCATGACGTCCGATATATCATGACTGATGCAGAACAGCCAGCAGTTCGCGGCTGCGTTCAAGGAGGAGGCAGATTTCTGCGCCCGCGCCACACAAATCCACACGCACAGCCCAACATGTGTGAAATACACAATCAAGCGACAGGGGAGCAAGAGGGGCAAGTTATGCCGATTCAAGGCGCCATGGGTGCTGGCCAAGAAGACGGGGTTCACAGAGGAAGGCATGTTGCAGATTCAGCATAGCCACAGCATGGTGAACAGATGGAACAAGGCCATCATGGGGCTTCGGCATAACCACGACATCTCATTCACCACGACACAGTGCCAAACCATGGCAATCATCTACTACATGACGAATTATGCAACCAAGGTCAAGGATCACATATGGAAGCAGGCGGCCACTGCGGCAGAACTGATTGACGGCCTCAGGGAGGATCTGACCAGAGGGAATCAGGCAGAGGGTGCACGCCAGCCTTCCGCAGATGACAGACGTCGTAACAGAACACAGCAGTTCCTGATGAAGGTTGTAAACCAGGTCTTTACAGATCAGGCGCTGTCACAGGTAGAGGTCATGGCACACCTGTTAGGGTACGGTATGGAATTCACAAACAGTGAAGCGTGGACGTTTCTCAACATATCGTCCCTGTATTGGCACATCTTCCAGCGATGGCATCACCTCCAACATTCTGCCAGTATGGACAGCCTGGACCAGCCAGTTGACAAGACGGTGCTCCTAGAAGAGGCCAGGCAGAGAATCTCCCTGGTACAGGCATACACACACCACGGCGCAATTCTACAGGGCCTGTCATTGTATGATTACATGTCAATCGTCAAGCTACAGCGGAAGAGCAGCGGCGGCGCGACAGCATGGGGGGAGGTGGAATTTAGCAATGACTGGCCACCCTCACAGACATGGGTACAGATGTTGCAAAGGCCAGGTAAGCACACCATCATCTGCCTAGATGGCTACCTAAGCATGAACTTCAGTGAAGAGGATGAGATGTATCACAAGAGGTACATTATGCTCGCTTTTGGGGGAGAAAAGAGACAGGAGCAATTAAAGCTGACAGTTCATCAACACAGGGCAGCTATACAACACCTTGCCATCTTCGTCCCTTGGGAGTCCTTTCTGTCCAAGACATCTGGGGACATTAATGATATCTAGCAAAGACAAAGCATGCCTTGTCTAGGAGGATGTCAAGCTACACAGACAACATTCAGCTTCTCCACCGGTCTGCAGAAGACATGAAGCATGACGCCAGGCAGTGGGCGGCCATGTCCAGAGATACCAACCCGGCAGCCAGCATGGCGGAATCAGGCCTGGGCAAAGGCAGGGAGGGCGATGAGATGGTGTACTGGTCTGACAATATCGGCAGTGCAATGCAACTCATTGATGTTTTGAGAAGCATGATAGGGAGAACCCAGATCACCACCGGCTTGAAGGAGATCTTGGAAATGGTACATCAACTCATCTGGTTCCAACAGGCAATAATAGTGTCTCCAAACAGGCTGCAGGCCACAGAGGCTCTCAACAGGGCAGCAAAGATACCAAGTGCTCAGAGAGGGTCATCTCCTTGGGTAGTGGCCCCAGACCAAGGACAGCTTAGGTCCATCAAGTCACAGCAGGCAAGCGCGTCCTGAGAGAGGGAGAAGATGATACAGGGAATACAATGCCAAATCCAACCCGACCAAGAGACAACGGCCCACACCACAGCCATGTATAACGTCCTGAGCAGTTTTGGCAAGGAAGACACTGACATAACAGAGCCACAACTCCAGCCACTAGCATAGCCACTAGCCCACCCATGTGCCAACCAACTAGCGCAGCCACTCACATGACTACACATGCAAACTCAATTCGTACGACAGTCAAATGATATCTTCTCTCCTTCCCAACTCCACCACTTTCAAGATGGAGCCTTTCACTATCCTTCTTCCATTTCACCTCCTTATTTGCAAGCCTTGTCAACGAGCAATTCCAGTTGATGAGATTACAACTCATCTTCGTACAACACATAAATCTCTCCCAGCTTCAAAAAGGGGAGATATTATCAGAGCCTGTAAAAGTTCAACAGCTCTTTGGAACAACCAACATGAGCTTCAGAATTTCACAATCCCAAAGGAACCTATCCCAGCCATCAACCTACTTCAAGCTCCTTTGCTAGATGGGTTAAAATGTAACTCTTGCTCATATGTTGTCCGGAATATCCAGAAGATACAGATACACTGTCGTACGATACACAATTGGGTCAACCCAAATAAAAGAGGTGGCGATGTTAGAGCAACAAGAGCACAAGATGTCCCATGGAGGTCAGGTGTCCCATGCCAACAGTTCTTCCGGGGCCGACATGGCTCAGCGCTCTTTGAAGTCATTCTTCCTTCTTCTGCACACACAGCTGTCATACGACAACAGCCCAACCAAGACGAGAGGCTCATTTCTTCCTTCAACTTGAAGTATTCCCAACTTCAGCACCATACGACAACTATTCTTGAAAATGAAGGAAAGCTGGCCCCAAGCCCATGGCTAAATCGCACTGGTTGGGCAAGCCATCTTGTTGACCTTGAGGCGGAGAGGCTACGTCATACAACATCACTGAGAGCAACTGATGGCTGGCTTCGAGAAAAGGATGGGAAGCTAGCCAAGATGCTTACCATTGCTTGGGAAAGCCTCCACCGGCTTGTCCTTCAAGCCCAGGAATCATGCTTGTATGAAGAGGTTGGGATTGCAGTGCTGTTTGAGATCAACCGGAAAGCTATGGACAGAAAGCCAAACAAGCCATTTGAGCCCTGCCTTGAACGTCATACGATGGACTGCTACATCAGTATATGGAAGAGTTTGTTGGGGCACATTTTCTGGGTGTATAACTGGGACAACAGCGACAAGCCCATTGTGGTATGGATAACAGACTAGATAGACTGCTTGAAGGTCTTATGTCAACATCTCCTATAGACCCCCCAGGACGCCACTGTCACATAACAACTAGACCAAAGCATGCTGGATTTCCTTGTTTCTCTTTTGGACTACCCTATCCCAGACTCAACATATAACAGCCCTCTACTATCTGTACTTGTAGTGCTTGGCATAAGGGAAGATGGAGGTTGGGTTCAGCCACAGAACTATACTAGTTCTCTCTCTGCCATTGTCAAGGTTATAAGAATGCTTATTATACGACAGAGCCAACTAGAAGCTGACAAAATGAGTTTCAGCTGGAAGGGGTTGTTCAATGTCATATGAGGCAAAGTGTCCCGGTTCATGACAATTGTCCATCCTAGCAATCAGCCAACACCTATGGACTAGATATTTGACCTCTATACCTATGGGATAAAGATTACCATGTCAACTCCATCTGAAGGCCGGCTTTTATTCAATGGTTTAGAAGTAATATACTCTAATATTACATTCTAGATGAATTATTTTATAGAAATGTTATATCATCTTGTAGAGGAAATTGATGGTGTGATAGGCCAACTCACCTTTTTATCTATCTTGAAAGATAAGATGCCTCCTATTCTTTAGGACAAGCTGTCAGATGACAGTTCATAAGATAAGGTTAGCTACTCATTTCTAACAGACCTAAAGAATCAGTGGATGGAAGGATATGCCAGCTAGGTCTTTAAACAGATCCTAAGTGTCCCAAAGCTAAAGGCTGAATGGTTCATTGATCACCCAGAAGATCTAATCTATCATATGACTACCATCAATGAATACCTGGCCCAGGTTAACCGCTTACAAGAGCTTTTCCTTATCACCATATACCTCTTAGGGGGGCAGCCTGCTCATACAACAGAGATACTTAGCATCCGACATTTCAACACTGTATTTGGAGGGTATTATAATATCTTCATCTAGAACAAGATGGTAGCTCTTGTCATATGATACCACAAGAGCTTTTCAACCACTAGGCGGCTAAAGGTCATTCACTACTTCTTACCACAGGAGCTAGGTGTTTATGTTATATAATATCTATGGCTTATCTTGCCATTTTGCCAGATGGTCTAGGCTCATACTGATGGTGTTGCATAGATCAGCCCATACCTATGGGATATATGCTTTGTATGGAGTATTGTTACTCATAAGGAGGATGAGACTTAGTTTTAAATCTAGTCATCTGACAAGATATACCATCTGTTCTAGAAATTTACCATATACCACCTTGGTACCAAGATCAACATCTCCTCTTGGCGGTATATAGTGATTGGTATCAGACGATGGTTTTTAAGTGAGGTTTTCCCTCCCTCTATGTCAGAGAACCAATAGTAGTTGTATGATGGTACTAATCATGATGATAATGACTCTAATGGCAAACCTGATATGGCTTTGGACCTCTAGGCTGGCCATACATCCTATGTGGCTAGCATGGTATATGGTCATATGTTAACATAAGGGAACTATGGAAGTGGTGCTTAATAGGAGTAGTTCTATAAGATCAGTGTGCTTTGGTATTGCTTTTTCCACTTTGGCCTAGAGGACAACATTTCTATTTAGTACTCCTGGGTAGACCTGTTTGACAAAGAAAGGTCTATCATATGACAGAATTGATTTCAGTGTCTCTGTAATACTGACCTGGTTGGAAGACTAGGTGCTATGCTTAACATCCCTATGGCTGCCTTCCAAGGCAACTAGCAAGAGGCAATTGATGCTATTGTATAAGGGGATAGTCCAATTGTCCATATTGTAGGTATAGGAGGTGGTAAGAGCTTAACCTTTATGCTGCCTGTATATTGTACTCCAGATGGTGTCACTATTGTCATTATACCTTTTGTTGTGTTGCAGGAGGACCTTCACAAGAGGTGTTATATGATGTCTACCAGGTGTGAGATATGGTCTATGACATGTATTCAGACTGCCCCCATTATCCTAGTCATACCAGAGTCATTCTCTATAAAATGGTTTAGGGATTGGGTAAATCGCCTTGCCATATGACATAAGCTTGACTGGATTATGTTTGATAAGTGTCATACTATCTTGGATAGTTCTTACTAATTCTGCCCTCAAATCAGGGCTATTGGGGCTTTACTTCTTACCTTTGGGACACAGTTGGTCTTCCTAATAGCTACACTACCTCCCTGGGATGAGGCTGAGTTCTTTATCACTTTACACCTCCTAAGATACCAAGCAACCATTATATGATAGTACATAACCAGGCATAACATCAGCTATATCATCCATCAAGCTATGTCTAAAGAAGAAGTTGATAAGGTTATTATCTAGGCTATGGAGTCATGGCTAGCTATCTCCCCTAGGGAAAAGATTATCCTCTATTGTCAAAGGGTTGATCATATAGAGGAGGTTACTTAGCTACTTGGTTATTCAGCTTATCATGGCAAGGTAGCTGAAGCAAAGGAAAAAAGCCAGATCATATGACAATGGTTAGACCATGGAGGACCTATTATGGCCACAAATGCTCTTGGTACAGGGATTGATATCCCTGACATATAAACTACTATCCATGTTGGGCTGCCTAGGTCCTTATATGACTTTGTATAGAAGAGTGGTCATATAGGTCAGGATGGGCATACCTCCCATTCTGTTATCATCTTTGCAAAGAGTCATATAATCTCCTAGGCTTCTAAAGACTAGGTTAGCCCTATGGAAGAGGATATTACTGTCTTTGTATGAGATAGTATCATCTGCCGCTGGATTCTATTATCATGTGTGATGGATAGGAGGACTGATCGCCCTATAATATGAGGAAGGTGAGAGACGTTATGACCTGTGCTGGCTGTAGGATAGTTGTATGATAATGGATGATGAGCCAATGCCTGATATATAGGAATAGACAATTCTGATGGAACAGGATCAATAATGTGCTATTGTATAATAAACCAAATAGTTTAAGAGGATGTTGATCTGGGCAAAGAAGAACTATGCTATCTGCTGGGCTATTGAAGAGAGTTAGGATGCTGATAATGGATAGCCATATGATGGGTGGTAGTATAAGCTGTATATGTGGGGAGATGGCAAGTGTTAACTTCCTAAGGAGATAGGCCAGAAAAGCAACTAGGTTTGGGAATAGACCTTTAGAAAGATAAAGAGTCTAAAGGAGGCCATATGATAGGCAGGTGGCTTTAAGAAGTTTGGAGGGTGTTAGTTTTATGGTATTCTATAGAGTATCTGTCCACATTGGTAGGCTTTGGATGAAGATGGTGGGCATTTTGTATGGGTTGAGGGTGGGCAATGCTTATATGATGATGTCATGTTCTGAGTCCTTGCGGTATACCAAGTCATGAAGTGGGATAAAGTGTTTTTTAATGCTATCCCCATCATATGATAGCATGGAGTCTGGGTTGAAGATAGGATTGATATTCTAGAGCTTATGGTATTATGACTATGATGGGGGAGTTTGGAGGCAAATGGTCTTTGTATTATCTTTTCATGTATTGGGAAGGATGCATTTAACCCTAGTCTTTTATAATGATTATAGGGTACGTTCTGATTATAGGGTACGTACTGATTATAGGATACGTAGGAGAGTAGATAATGCTAGCTATTGATAAATCTTATTGGAATAAAGTCTAAAATGTATATATCTCTATGAATATTTATGTTATGAAAATTCCAATACTATATTCTGAATCAGCGAATTTTTCTCATTCAGACCATATATAAACCCAGAAAATATTGCCTTGATATACTGCCTTACTGTACATATTATTAGTTACAAAACCCAAAGTCTTTATTTTCTCTATAAATATCCATGCTACGTACAATCTAATGCCATATTTGAAATCTACGTATTTTTCTCATCCTGACTATATATACTTTTTTGTTAAATACTGCCTTGCCGGCCAAGTACACTCGTTGCCAGTTGCTGACACTTCGTTGCCAGCTGCCAGAAATTCAACAGCTAATATCTCAGGAACCAGACATGCTATAAAAGAAAAAACACCATCGTTGTATTCAGGTTGATCTGCTGATTCCAAATATACTACCTATGTAGCTGTATCTAATCTGTAGGCAGAGGAGTGTATTTTGGGTCCCGTGAGTCACATTTGAAATTTTTCCCATACAAATGAGTTTTGCGGAATTCGGCCATTTGGGGTGGAACCGTCATTTGCCCAGCCGAGTTCTACACGTGGGTAGGGGGGTCTATAAGAAGAGTATGCCAGGTGGTAAAAACTTACCACTTAGCACTTAGGATACCAAATGTTAGTACATAGACATGTACTAACCCCAGTGGCATAAGGTTATAAGTACCCTATACCATAGTAGTATCAGTACCCTATACCATAATAATATAAGTACCCTATATCATGATAATATAGATACTTATACTATGGTATTATGTTAGGGGTTCTATGTGGCACTGCCAGGCACCTCTCCAACTAGATCAAACTAGTATTGTTCCATATTATATTATACTATTGCTGTGTTGATTACCCTAGGCATTCCCTGTTCTTAGCCATCTATAGTATACTCTTTGGATATAGCCCCTCAAAAGGTTTGTATCCATAGGACCTAATATATGCTAAAGAGAACCTTATAAGCATTAAAGGTTAGGCTTTATGGGCCTTGAAGGGTTTCTGTACCTAACAAGTCTATAATTAAAGCTATAATAGAGTAAGTAGGCTTTCACTATGGGTATGGGATAGTGGGTATAGTGGATGGTAACTTGGTATTCTATCAAGCTATCTTAGTAAGCTCTGGGGAAATACATATTATTTCAGCACTTGGGAATAAAATGGTAGTGCTCAGGCAGTACTGCCATTCCACCATAGTTATACTATGTGTGCTTGATAATAGTATATTTAAATTGTTGGTGCTGGAGAGTGGGCTTAGTGGGTTGCTATAGGTTCTTAAAAGACCCTATAAGATGGATAACTCTGGGGAGACACCTATTATTTCAGCACTTGGGAATTAAATGGTAGTGCCCAGGCGGTACTGCCATTCCACCATAGTCATGCTATGTGTGCCTGATAATAATAAGCTTAAATTGTGGGTGTTGGATAGTGGGCTGAGTGGGTGACTATTGGTTCTTAAAAGACCTTGCAAGATGGATAACTCTGGGGAGACTCTTATTATTTTAGCACTTGGGAGTTAAGTGGTAGTGCCTAGGCGGTACTGCCATTCCACCATAGTCATGCTATGTGTGCTTGATAATAGTAAGCTTAAATTGTGGGTGCTGGATAGTGGGCTGAGTGGGTGACTATTGGTTCTTGAAAGACCTTGTAAGATGGGTAACTCTGGGGAGACACTTATTATTTCAGCACTTGGGAATTACATGGTAGTGCCCAGGCGGTACTGCCATTCCACCATAGTCATGCTATGTGTGCCTGATAATAATAAGCTTAAATTGTGGGTGTTGGATAGTGGGCTGAGTGGGTGACTATTGGTTCTTAAAAGACCTTGCAAGATGGATAACTCTGGGGAGACTCTTATTATTTCAGCACTTGGGAGTTAAGTGGTAGTGCCCAGGCGGTACTGCCATTCTACCATAGTCATGCTATGTGTGCTTCATAATAGTAAGCTTAAATTGTGGGTGCTGGATAGTGGGCTGAGTGGGTTACTGTTGGGTCTTAAAAGACCTTGCAAGATGGATAACTCTGGGGAGACACTTATTATTTCAGTACTTGGGAATTAAATGGTAGTGCCCAGGTGGTACTGCCATTCCACCATAGTCATGCTATGTGTGCCTGATAATAGTAAGCTTAAATTGTGGGTGCTGGATAGTGGGCTGAGTGGGTTACTGTTGGGTCTTAAAAGACCTTGCAAGATGGATAACTCTGGGGAGACACTTATTATTTCAGTACTTGGGAATTAAATGGTAGTGCCCAGGTGGTACTGCCATTCCACCATAGTCATGCTATGTGTGCCTGATAATAGTAAGTTTAAATTGTGGGTGTTGGATAGTGGGCTTAGTGAGTTACTATAGGTAGTTTGGTGTTTTATCAAGCTTCCTTTATTAGCTCTGAGGGAAATAACTCTTGATATCATAGTGACATTCTATTAGCTAAGACATGATCTATTTATACTACCTACCAGTGATCTATAGGTGTGTTAATATAGCGTTTGTTATATTAGCATGCATCATAGCTTTCCATTTAGACTGTACTTTTGATTCTTTGGCTGTAATAGAGGTTATGATGTACTATAGCTAGGTAGTTAGATAGGTAGGGCTGTACCAAGTTATAGAAGGTTGATATTGACTTTTTAGAGGCTGGATGGGTTAGTGTGGTGTTAATGAGGTGATTCTTATACTATGGAACATGCCTGATATTTACTCAAATGAGTGATATTATAGTTTGCTTTAGGTACTTAAATACTGCAATGATGGTTATTTTTGTTAAAATACTAGGTATAAACCTATATTGATTATTAAGGCTAATATAGTTAGCTTTGGTAAAAGTTAATATGGTTTATCTAGGTCAAGTAGTGAAATATATGGCATATGAAACTTGAATAAATAGACTGAGCAGTTACTTAACATACTACTAAGCATACTATAGATAAGAATTAAGGCTAAAGCTATATATTAGACTCTTCTATATAGCTGACCCATATTGCTACCATTCTGCTTACTATTATATGGCTGTTACTGTTTCTGGCTATTACTAGCTGTCACTGGCTGTTGCTGACTGTCCTTCTCTGCCATGGCTTTTCCTACTGCTACCATAGCTGTCATATGCTGTCACATGTTGTCATTGGCTGTTGCTGGCTGTCATGTCCTACTGTTACTACAACTGTTGTATGCTGTCACATGCTGTCGTTGGCTGTCACTGGCTGTCATGATCTGCCATGGCTTTTCCTAAACTGTCATACACTGTCATATGCTTTTGTTAGCTATCGCTGGCTGTCATGCTCTGGCATGGCTTTTCTGACTGTTACCACAACTGTCATACGCTGTCACATGCTGTCGTTGGCTGTCACTGGCTGTCATGTTCTACTGTTACCACAACTGTTGTATGCTGTCATGTGCTGTCGTTGGCTGTCATGTCCTACTGTTACCACAACTGTCGTATGCTGTCACATGCTGTCGTTGGCTGTCACTGGCTGTCATGTCCTACTGTTACCACAACTGTTATACACTATCATATGCTGTCGTTGGCTATCATGTCCTACTGTTACCACAACTATCATACACTATCATGTACTGTCGTTGGCTATCATGTCCTACTGTTACCACAACTGTTATATGCTGTCATGTGCTGTTGTTGGCTGTCGCTGGCTGTCATGCCCTACCATGGCTTTTCCTACTGTTACTATAACTGTTGTATGCTGTCATGTGCTGTTGTTAGCTGTCATGTCCTACTGTTACCACAACTATCATATGCTGTCACATGCTGTCGTTGGCTGTCACTGGCTGTCATGTTCTACTGTTACCACAACTGTCATACACTGTCATGTGCTGTTGTTGGCTGTCATGTCCTACTGTTACCACAACTGTCATATGCTGTCACATGCTGTCGTTGGCTGTCACTGGCTGTCATGTCCTAATGTTACCACAACTGTCATACACTATCATGTGCTGTCGTTGGCTGTCATGTCCTACTGTTACCACAACTGTTGTATGCTGTCATGTGCTGTTGTTGGCTGTCGCTGGCTGTCATGCCCTACCATGGCTTTTCCTACTGTTACCACAACTGTTGTACGCTGTCATGTGCTGTTGTTAGCTGTCATGTCCTACTGTCACCACAACTGTCATATGCTGTCACATGCTGTCGTTGGCTGTCACTGGCTGTCATGCCCTACTGTTACCACAACTGTCATACGCTGTCATGTGCTGTCGTTGGCTATCATGTCCTACTGTTACCACAACTATCATACACTATCATGTACTGTCGTTGGCTATCATGTCCTACTGTTACCACAACTGTTATATGCTGTCATGTGCTGTTGTTGGCTGTCGCTGGCTGTCATGCCCTACCATGGCTTTTCCTACTGTTACCACAACTGTTGTACGCTGTCATGTGCTGTTGTTAGCTGTCATGTCCTACTATTACCACAACTGTCATATGCTGTCACATGCTGTTGTTGGCTGTCACTGGCTGTCATGCCCTACTGTTACCACAACTGTCATACGCTATCATGTGCTGTTGTTGGCTGTCATGTCCTACTGTTACCACAACTGTCATATGCTGTCACATGCTGTCGTTGGCTGTCACTGGCTGTCATGCCCTACTGTTACCACAACTGTCATACACTATCATGTGCTGTCGTTGGCTGTCATGTCCTACTGTTACCACAACTGTTGTATGCTGTCATGTGCTGTTGTTGGCTGTCGCTGGCTGTCATGCCCTACCATGGCTTTTCCTACTGTTACCACAACTGTTGTACGCTGTCATGTGCTGTCTTATGTTGTCATTAGCTGTCACTGGCTGTCGTGCCCTGCCATGGATCCTACTGTTCCTGCAACTGTCATATGCTGTTGCTAGCTGTCGCTGGCTGTAATGCTCTGGCATGGCTTTTCCAACTGTTACCACAACTGTCATATGCTGTCACATGCTATTGTTGGCTGTCACTGGCTGTCATGTCCTACTGTTACCACAACTGTCATACACTATCATGTGCTGTTGTTGGCTGTCATGTCCTACTGTTACCATAACTGTTGTATGCTGTCATGTGCTGTTGTTGGCTGTTGCTGGCTGTTATGCCCTACCATGGCTTTTCCTACTGTTACCACAACTGTTGTATGCTGTCATGTGCTGTTGTTAGCTGTCATGTCCTACTGTTACTACAACTATCATATGCTGTCACATGCTGTCGTTGGCTGTCACTGGCTGTCATGTTCTACTGTTACCACAACTGTCATACACTGTCATGTGCTATTGTTGGCTGTCATGTCCTACTGTTACCACAACTGTTGTATGCTGTCATGTGCTATTGTTGGCTGTTGCTGGCTGTTATGCCCTACCATGGCTTTTCCTACTATTACCACAACTGTTGTATGCTGTCATGTGCTGTTGTTGGCTGTCGCTAGCTGTCATGCCCTGCCATGGATCTTCCTACTGTTCCTGTAACTGTTATATGCTGTTGCTAGCTGTTGCTGGCTGTCATGCTCTGCCATGACTTTTACTGTTATATGCTGTCACATGCTCTCTTGTGTGTTATTGGCTGTCACTGACTGTCCTGTCCTGCCATGGCTGTTTCTATTGCTTCTGAAACTCTTATATGCTCTCTTTGGCTATTGCTGGCTCTCATGCCCTGCCTTGGCTTTTCCCATTGTTCCTACAACTATCATATGCTGTCATCTGCTGTCATTGGCTATTGCTGGCTGTCATGATCTGCTAAACTATATTATTTGCTGGGCTGTTGAGTAAAGCTAAGATGTTGATTATGGATAGTTATATGTATGGGGAGATGGTAAGTGTTAACTTTCTAAGGATATGGGCTGGAAAAGTATGTGGGTTTGGGAATAGTCCTTTAATAAGAAAAAGAGTCTGAAGGAGAAAAAAAACATATACCATATAGGTAGCCCAAATACTAGACCAGCTAAAAATCTAAGATAAAAAAACAAGGTATCTTAGAATTTTTCTGCTTTATATGAGTTATTTACTCATCATCCTCTACCTCCACCACTACCATCTCCTCCGGTCCCTCAATTGCCTCCACCTCCTTATCTTCCTCCTCTCCAACCAGTCGTACGGAGCACTGCTTTGCATGGTCCCTCCACTTGCAGTTGCCACAGCATCTGTCGAAGTGGCCCTTTGTACGGCGACACTCTTTAAACGGCCCCCGTTTTGGGTTGGTGGTGCACTGGTGGCAGGTCTTGCCGGGGGCGCCGCGGCTCTGGATCAGAACCGCGTTCAGGTAGTTAGGCCGGACCTTGACCTTATTAGGGTCCACCTGACCATCATATGCCTCAATGTTGACTGAGGGCTTTGCTGCCAGGGCCTTCTGCTTGTCCTGTATCTGTCAGCTACCGTATGACTAGTATTATATATTAATCTACTTACATTACCGAGGTAGTTCATCATGGCAACCCGCACTTCCTCCGCTCCGGTACGGAGGGTCACCAGCTTCTCTCTGTCATTGGTCGTATGGTAGGGGCCTAGCATCATCTGGCTAGGTGGTGCTGCCATTTTTTTCTAGAAAATCGCCATGTCAGTGAATTGAACCCTAGACCTCTTGAAAAGCACCAGCCACTCTTGCTACTAGGCTACTGTAACCACTTGGTTGAAAGCAGATATAGAAGTTTTCATATATAGAGGGGGGTTTCGTGTCTTTGTATGAAGAAGATGGAGGATTTTCTAAAGTAGAAATATTTTATGTTTAGCCTCTATTAGAGAAGAAACCTTTTTGTATGACTAATAATAAAACTCATCTAAGGGTAAACTTTAAAAAAACCAGACTCTTTCTTCAGCCTAATACTAGATTAAGTAGAAAGAATATATCTAAGAATACTACTACTCTATCAAAGCCACCTATTAGCCTAACTAGCTATAGCCAGCTATAGTACCTATTACTATGAGCTATTATTAACCATAGGCCATTTTAATATTTTATCTTTTAATCTTATAAAGAAGAAAAGTAAAAGACTAAGGAAAATAAACTTAAAATATAAAAACATAAATGAATATTTAATTGGGTTATAAAGATAAGAATTGATATTAGTTTATTAAGTTCAATATTAAATTATGAAAGTAGAGATAAAGATAATAGTTAAGACTAACTTATAGACTAACTTATTAAGATTAAAATTAGAATAATAATTAAGATTAAATTATTAAAATTAAAAAAAGATAATATAAAATGATAAAAATTAATAAAATAAGAAAAGCATAATAAAAATAGAAAATAAAGAAAAAGTTTAAATAAGTTAATATTAATAGATAATAATTAAAAATATAAGCAAGAAGTATTAGTTTAAATTAGAGTTATAATTTGGATTAGAAAATTAAAAGTAAAGATAAGAAATATAAGTAAATATTAGGTTAAAGATTAGAGTTAAGAAAGTAAAAGTAAAGATAAAAATTGTAAGTAAAGTAGATAATATAAATTAGAGTTAGGTTAAATAGTTAAAAGTAAGAATAGAATATAGAAATTAAAGTTAGATTAAAGATTAAAGTTAAAGAAGTTAAATATAAGAATAGAAAATGTAAATTAAAAATTAATGTTAAAAGGTTTAGAAGTAAAAGTAGGATATATTTATTAAGGTTGGGATAAGGATAGAGAATATGGATTAAAGATTAAAGTTAAAAAAATTAGAAGTAAGAATGGAATAAGGATTAATATATAATTAAAAGTAGAATAATAAGATTAAGTATAGAAAAAGAATAAGAATAAATAATTAAAAAAGAAGATTAAGAATAAAAGAGAATAGATAATAAAGAAAGTGGAATAAGAAGAAAGATTTTTAAAAAATATAGAAGAAAATAATAAAGTTAAGAAGGAAGAAAAAAGTAAGAATAAATTATAAGATAGAAAATTAAAGATAAATTATTAATGTTAGAATTAGGATTAAGGTTAAATAGTAATAAGAATAAATTAATATAAAAGAAATAAAAGTTAAGAAAATAAACGATAAGAAAATAAAAGTAGTAAAAATAAAAAGAGAATAATAAGGAAAGTAAAAGTAAAAAGATATAAAGGAAATAAAAAAAAGAATATAAAAAAGAAATAATAAAATATAAAGTAATGAGAAATATATAAGTTAATATTTGTTTAAGAAAGATGAATGTAGTTTATAAAATAAAAAGGGATTAAATAAAAAGAAAGAAAAATAAAGAAGTTAAAAAATAATAAAAAAATAAAGATTAAATAAGTTAAGTAAAAAGTAATAATAATAATAAAGATGAAAAAAGTAAATATAAAAAGAAGAATAAGAATAAAAGTAGAAGAATAAAAATGTAACTGGGGGCTTCGGGTTAGGGATTTGGAAATTTTTTCCAATTTTTATAGATGTTTTAGGGGTTTTAGGAGCAGGGAAGAAAAGAAAGAAAAGAAAAAGAAAAAAATTAAAATAAAATAAAATAAAGAAGAAGAAGAAACATTTCTCACTCTACTCTCTACTCTCTACTCTCTACTCTCTACTCTCTACTCTCTACTCTCTACTCTCTACTCTCTACTCTCTACTCTCTACTCTCTACTCTTCTCTTCTCTTCTCTACTTTTTTTTTTCTTTTTTTCTTTTTTTCTTTCTTTTTCACTCTTGTCAGCTAGTTAACCAACTTGATCTGAGCATCACAAGATACTTTGACAGATCACTACAGGCCCACAAACACTCTAATCGGCTGACAAGCTAGATCCAACTATCATAAGATACTCAAATCACTGTGGCCCCCCGCCTTAAACACTTTGATTAGCTGACCAGCTTGATTCAAGCATTACAAGATGCTCAGATCAGCCCCCTGTCCAGACACACACCCTGATCAGCTGACCAACCAGCTGGATCTGAGCATCACAAGATGCTCAGATCACTGCGGCCCCCTGCCCAGACACACACCCTGATCAGCTGACCAACCAGCTGGATCTGAGCATCACAAGATGCTCAGATCACTACGGCCCCCTGCCCAGACACACACCCTGATCAGCTGACCAACCAGCTGGATCTGAGCATCACAAGATGCTCAGATCACTGCTGGCCAAGGCAAAAAATCATCATGACAAACAAAAACACATATCATCATCACAGTGATCTCCCCCCTCTCCCTCCCTCTCTCTCTACCAGAACCAAAACCATGCCCAAAAAGCAAAAGGAGGACAATATAGACAGATCAAATGGAAAAAAAGAAAGGAGGAAGAAGGAGCAAGGAGGGGGATGGAGGGGAGAAGAGGGAGAGTAGGAAAAAGGTGAGGAAGGAGGAAGAGGAGCAAAGAGGGGAGTAGAGACAAGGAGAAGTGGGAGAAACAGAATAGTATGAAAGAAAGGGGGGAAATTCCCCACTCTCCTACCCCTACCCACAAACACAATCCAGCCGCTGGATCCAAGCATCACAAGATGCTCAGATCACTGTGGCCCCCCACCCAGACACACACCCTGATCAGCTGACCAACCAGCTGGATCTGAGCATCATAAGATGCTCAGATCACTACGGCCCCCCGCCCAGACACACACCCTGATCAGCTGACCAACCAGCTGGATCCAAGCATCACAAGATGCTTAGATCACTGTAGCCCCCGGCCCAGATACCCTGATCAGCTGACCAGCTAGATCCAAGCATCACAAGATGCTTAGATCACTATGGCCCCTGGCCCAGATACCCTGATCAGCTGACCAGCTGGATCTGAGCATCACAAGATGCTTAGATCACTACGGCCCCCTGCCCAGACACTCTGATCAGCTGACCAGCTGGATCTAAGCATTACAAGATGCTCAGATCACTGTGGCCCCTGGCCTAGACACTCTGATCAGCTGACCAGCTAGATCCAAGCATCACAAGATGCTTAGATCACTACTAGCCAAGGCAAAAAATCATCATAACAAACAAAAACACATATCATCATCATAGTGATCTCCCCCCTCTCCCTCCCTCTCTCTCTACCAGAACCAAAACCATGCCCAAAAAGCAAAAGGAGGACAATATAGATAGATTAAATGGAAAAAAAGAGAGGAGGAAGAAGGAGTGAGGAGGGGGATGGAGGGGAGAAGAGGGAGAGTAGGAAAAAGGTGAGGAAGGAGGAAGAGGAGTGAAGAGGGGAGTAGAGATAAGGAGAAGTGGGAGAAATGGAATTGTATGAAAGAAAGGGGGGAAATTCCCTACTCTCCTACCCCTACCCCTACCTACAAAACATAATCTAGCCATATGTGACGGTCTAACCAACCATGCATGTCATTTCCATAATTAGTGGCAAAGATGTCTTACTAACCCAAGCCATCCTTCCACTCCCCTGTCTCTGACCAAAACAGGAATTTTCTCTCTCTTCTCCCTCTCTCCCCCCCTCCCCCTCCTCCTCCTTCCTATCTAGACAGGCCACAAGTTGATATCCCATGTCATACATAATATAATCTAACTGTATCTGACTAGGAAAAAGTCCATTGGTTTTACTTAAAGATATAAACCAATGGCTTTTTTCCCAGCTGCCACTACCCCTATCTAATATTTCCCCCTAAGTTTACTGGGATCTTCCAATTAGATAATATCATTGTCTAAAAGGTTAGAATCCTTATATGATTTTTTTTTTGGGAGAGGTAGGTACCATATTTACCACTTGTCCGTTTTCACAATAGTGGCGCAATGTACCCTCTAACATTGGTTCCTACCTCACTCCCCCCCCCTAAGACCTTATCTTCCCCAGGAGGGCAGAGATGCCCAGAAAGCTACCTGACTCGGTCATATTTAAAAAGGAAGGTATAGCCTAAGGGGCACTTGTTACCATACTGCCAGTGCCGGGTCCACTGGTTTAGACCATTATAAACATAACATAT
This sequence comes from Lasiosphaeria hispida, assembly GCA_033439745.1. NCBI lineage: Eukaryota > Fungi > Ascomycota > Sordariomycetes > Sordariales > Lasiosphaeriaceae > Lasiosphaeria > Lasiosphaeria hispida. The sequence goes on from JAUIQD010000003.1 coordinate 6,523,198, forward strand.
TTGCTTAAAAACAACACTTATGAAACTCTAGAATATATCCTTTCTTATGCCATTACCCCCTTGTCCCCCCCACTAAAGAGGAGCCATTATGATGTCAAGCCAGGCCCTGACCCCTATGGAAGAGGGTACTATAAGTCATCACTTTACCTTAGTAGATATTAAGAAAGATATCTAGGTAGTTTTCAAGAAAATTATCCTCTACATGTCAGATAAAGACCATGCCGAGGCACTAAGCTTAGCTGACCAGTTCCTATATACTATAAGGAAGAGACATGCTAAAGAAACAGGTACTACCCCTCCTAGTAAGTCATCTTTCCTTTTTATTTTTATTCTCTTCCTTATACTAAGTATAACTATTAAATTAATCATCAGTCCTCTAGCTCCTAAACTATAAAACATATAGGGTAAAGGTATCTTATCCTATAAGAAATGAAAAAGGCAAGTTACCAAACCTACCATAAGCTAAGAGACCTAACCTACCCTAATAACCCCCTAAATCCTAGAAATAAAAAGAGTAATATGCTAAGTATATAGGGGAAAGGAGTAGGATAGAAGTATGGAGAGTGATGAGGGAGAGTAGAATGATGTATGTGATGAAGGTAATATGATCAATAGGGATGGGGATAGGGATAGGGATGAGGATAAGGGCAAGGGTGAGGGTAAGGGCAAGAGTGAGGACTCTGGCCAGGAGGTCGATGATAAAGGCAAAAAGCAGTAGTGTAGTAAACATAAGCAAGCTGTCAAATGGCCTAAGAAATAACAGCCTGCCTTACTCTATAAGCTGGTTTCCTAACTAGAAGGCCAAGGCCCTCTTATCCTCTACTATAGAACCTATGAGGCATCTTACCTTATCCATAACATTAGGATATGACTCTAAGCTAATCCTTAGATGGTACTACTGGATAAAGAAATCCTTACTAGGCTCTCCCTCCTTAGTAAGACATTTAATGATAGAGGTTGGGACTACTGCCATGGCTTATATAAAGAGTACTACTAGACGTTTTATAGTAAGGACCTATTACCTATTGTCAAGGCAGTTACTACTACTATCTCTAAGCTTGAGGGGCTTGGGTATATAGCCTTATCATATATGGTGAAAATATGGACAGCATTATAAAAGGATGAGGCTTCTGGCCCTAAGTGCAAAGGCTTATGGTGTCTGGCATCTATGCTTGAGATCGTCTGGATCTGGGAATCCATCCAGTCAAAGACCAACCCCTAGTATACCAAAGAGGTATAGCAGCTCTGGAAGTTAGCTGAGTTTAAGGCCTTCCTTGACAAGTGGAAGCTATAGGGTAAATGAGGCATCATATACTATTCCCAACTAAGCCAGTTCTTAGCTGACTGACTTAAGATCCCCCCTAAGACTTTTACCCTAACTGTCTCTTGGTATAAGCCTATCGCCATCCTTGCCAGGTATCTTGGAGATGGCATCCTAGCCTTCCTACCATACCCCGGGCTATTATCCTCCTTCCAGTGGTTATAGATCCAGTCTTCTAAGGACAACTACCCCAAGAGCGATAGGGAGGTCGCCTTCCATATGGTCATTGAAAAGATGCTAAAAGCAGTCCCTGCCCTTAAAGACCTTTATGTACTTATGCTTGGTAGCATTATAGAGCCTATCCTTTGAGGGGATAGCCTACCACCCACTGCTGGCCTCCGGCTACTATGAGAGGGTAAAGGGGATGAGTTCTGTGACGCGAGTATCTGGGAGTTTACTATGGCCGAGGGAGTTCTAGTGGGATATATTGAAGAGGTATCGAGTGATGGGGAGCTTGCCAAGCCTTCTGAGCATAGTGGCGGTGAGAGCCTACCAGGTAGTGAAGAGGGTGAAAGTGATCCTTTGGAATGTAAAGAAGGTGGGGAGGGAGAGTAAGGTAGTAAGGGCTGTGGGGAGGAGGCTGATTTAGATTGTAACCCATAGCTTTTCCTTTTTCCTACCATCTAACCATCCAACCATCCTAGACTATATACCAACACCAATATATAATACTAGCTATCTAATAAACCCTCTATCTCCCTTCTCTCCTTTCCTTATAACCTCTCTTACCTATACCACAAAACTACCTCTATTAGAAAATACTTATTACCAACCCAGCCTGATATATTAAAAAAAAAAAAGAGCATATAATGAGGCACCATAGTAATCATCACTTTATACCATAGTGTATCCATCAACCCACCTTTTCCATATACTGCCTTCCAGTCACAAGTGGCAAGGGCTGTCAAAAGCTGTCAATAACCGGCTGCCAGCAAAAAAGGTGGTGAAGGCCATACACATACACACACACACACACACACACACACACACACACACACGCACATGGTCACACTTAATCATAGTCAATTATAGTTAATGCTTAATTGGCTTGTAATTACAGGGCAAGTGGTGTGTAATTAATCATAG